>BLSH010371823.1:79881-96554 GCA_018402905.1 Glandirana rugosa | reverse complement strand
ATAAGAGACAGGCATTAAGGAAGGATGGCATGGGATGTCTTGGTGTGTTACCTTTGCCACTAGTGTCTGTACTTGTGTCCAGAAGGTTGCAACCTCTGGACAATTCCAGAATCTGTGTGAGAGGGTCGGGTTCGGTTCGTTGCACCATGGACAGATTCTTGTTGTGGGAGAGGAGTCAAGAGTGTAGTAGGGGATATACGCTCTATGGATAATTTTGAAGTGCATCTCCCGCCAGGTTTCATTGGTGGTCAGCTTTAGCGTCTTATTTTGCCCTCTGATGACCGGATCATATAGATTGTCCAGCCCCAACTCCTTGGACCAAGCCTTCACCGAGGAAGATTCCAACGTTTTTGAGAAGAAAGGAAGAAGGGTTTTGTAAATGTGGGAGGCGGTGAAGCTTTTGTCTTGGATCATAGAGTCCAGGACCGATGGACGGAATCTGGTCCGAGGGTCTGGGCATGTTGTGCGAACAAAGGTCATGAGCTGGTGTATATGAAATTTGTGGTGATTCGGCAGTTGAAATTGTTCCATCACATTTTGGATTGGTCGAGGTTGCCCCGATGTGGGGTCAAAAAGGTTTCTAAGTTTCTAAGATTCTTGCTTACCCATGTGCGAAAGGCCATGTGTTGGGTGGAGGGTGCAAACATCGGGTTTCCCCTGATGGTTAAGAATGCGGAAATGTTAGTAGGTAGATGTTGTGCTTTCCTCGTGGTTCTCCAGGCTACCAGGGTGTCCTTAAGTAGGAGATTATGTTTGAGGTGGGGAGGAAGTCTGTTCGGATTACAGTGTAAAAGTGGTACCAGATCAAAGGGGTGGGCAATGGCCGCTTCAATGTTGAAATTGGTGTATTTAGATTCCTCCGTAATCCAGTCTAAGCCACTGCGTAATACACATGCTAGGTTGTACAATCTTATATGGGGGAGTCCCATGCCCCCCTCGCTTCTCGGGAGACGCAGCTTGGCTAGAGCAATTCTGGGTTTTTTGCGCTGCCAAAGAAAGGCTGATAAGCCTCTGTCCAACTTTTGGAGGTCGGCATGTTTGATAAGAATTGGGATCGTCTGCATAGGGTATAGCAATTTTGCAAAACTAATCATTTTAAATAAGCAGCATCTTCCCGTGAGCGATAGGGGCAGGTTCATCCACGATTCCAGTTGACTCAATATTTTAGAGATTAGTGGGGGATAATTGAGAGTATAGATGGAGGAAGAGTCTCTGCCGATGTTCACCCCTAGGTAGGTTATGTGTTTTTTTGCAATAGGGAGGGGAGAGGTAGTAATCCAACTTGCCCCTTGAGTTGTCTGGAGAGGTAGAATTTCGCTCTTAGTGAAATTTATTTTAAGGCCTGAGCACTGGCGGAAAAGGTCAAAAGTATCCATGATCACCGGGAGGTCTAGCTGGGGATTCGAGGTAAAGATCAGGATATCATCTGCGAATAAGGCTACTCGCAGGTCCTCCTTTCCCAGTGTAATCCCGTGTAGAGGAGCGCTTGATATTAAGTGTGGTGAGAGCGGTTCGAGAGCAATGTTAAATAGGAGAGGGGACAGGGGACAGCCCTGCCTGGTACCCTTATGTAGGGGAAAAGGATTTGAGATGAGCCCTGCCGCTACTACCTGTGCCTGGGGGGCTGCATAAAGGCTTTTGACAAAATGGAGGAACGGGCCAGTGAAGCCAAACTTGCTGAGTGTTTGGAATAGCCAGGGGAAACTCACATTGTCAAAAGCCTTCTCTGCGTCGAGGGTAATGATAGCTAGATTTAGAGAAGGGTGCAATTTGGCCTGATCCAGTACCGCTAATACCTTGCGGATGTTGGACGTGGCTGTTCTGCCTAGGGTGAATCCCGCCTGCGCCGGGTGAATCAGCGACGGCAGGATCCTAGCCAGGCGTGATGCTACTATTTTGGAGAGTATCTTCGAGTCCACATTAAGTAAGGAAATGGGGCGATAGGAGCCTGGCTCCTGGGGGTCTTTACCTTTTTTTTCTATTAATTTTATATACGCCTGGTGGCCTGATGGGAGATAGGGACCACCCTTCCATATATCATTAAATACTTGGGCTAGGGTTTGTGGTATGTAAGGTGCTGTAAGTTTATAGAATTCGGCGGAGAGGCCGTCAGGACCAGGGGATTTATGATTGGACAAATTTTTGATAGTTTGCTCAATTTCCTCCCTAGTGATGGGTGCGTTTAGTGCCTCTAGCTGGTCTGTTCTCACCTGCGGGAGGGTAGGGTTGTTTAGGAAGAGGTCAGCGGTCGAGGACGTCAGATTATCTGCGGTATATAATGAAGTATAGTATTTGGCTAGTATGTCATTTATCTCCTTTGGGGAGGAGGTTAGCTTCCCCGTTGAGTCTTTAAGGTGTGAGATATGGGTAGGTTTGTGTTGGCCTTTACAGAGTCTTGCTAATAATTTCCCTGCCTTGTTCCCCTGTTTGTGAAGTGTAAGATCCCAGTGGGCCGTGTGGACTCTCTCTATATGTTCCGCCCAGGTTTCAAATTGTTGCTTTGCCGTCTTCCATTTTTCTCTATTCTCGGGAGTGTTGTTATGTTGTAGGGTTCTCTGCGCTTCCCGCAGCAGATTACTAGATTCCGTGTAATGCTTGGAGGCGTTTTTTTTGTAGTGTGACGCGTAGGCAATAATTTTGCCTCTAAGGACCGCCTTGCCGGCATCCCAGAATAGGTTTGGGTTGGGGCAGTGGGCACTGTTATTATTGGCGTAGTCCTCCCAGGTTGTGCGGAGGACCAGTTGTAGGTGGGTATCCCCTGCTAAATACGAAGGGAATCTCCAGATCTTAGGGGAGGAGGGGGCTGTTAGGTCTGATAGCGTAACTGAGATCGGGCTATGGTCCGAGATTGCTATGTCATGAATATGGGATTCCTTTACATAGTGGATTGTGGAGTGAGAGGCAAAGATATGATCGATCCTTGAGAAGGACCTGTGTGGTGGCGAGTGATATGTAAACTCCCTGTCCGTAGGGTGGGATAGTCGCCATGTGTCAATTAAGTTAGTGTCAGAGGCAAAGCGTTCCAGTAAGGACGGGGGGCCTGCGGGACTGGAGTTGCGCGGTGGGGGTTTGTGGGAGGATCTATTCTCCGCTGGGTTACACACCGTGTTGAAGTCGCCTCCAACCAGGTGGGGGATGTGTGGCTTGCTAAGTAGCCATCTCGTGGTCTCCTGAAAGAACGAGAGGGTGGGCGAGTTCGGTGCGTAAATGTTTGATATTATTATATCTTTTGATTGGAATCTAAGGTGTAGAGTCACTATGCGCCCCATGTTGTCATGTTTTTCCTCTATTATGGTTGGTTGGAGTTTTTTGTGCAGAAGTATGGTTACGCCTGCTTTCCTGCCGACCGCTGGAGAGCCATGTACGCTACCCACCCAGAGTTTACGGAGACGGTGAAATTCGTCCGTGCCGAGGTGGGTTTCCTGCAGCAGAGCCACATCGGCGCGGAGGCTTTTGAGATGTCTGAGGATTTTGGTGCGTTTGGACGGGGACCTTAGCCCCTTAACATTCCATGAGACTACCCGGATGAACGCGCATGTCTATGAGGGTATTTGTGGTAGAATCTCGTGTATGATAGTGTGATAGTAAGAAAGGACTCACGGTTCTGTAGAGAAGGGGTATTTAGCTCGCTAGGTTGTACATCGGCAGCCTCATTCCGCAAGGAGTGGAAACAAGGTAAGAGACAGTCACTGTGGGAGGCAAAGGAGAACATTAGTATAAAGAACATAAAAACAAACTTTCTGAACTTCACTTTTTTCCTCATGAGCATTATACTCTCGTGCGGCTAGTCCGCTCGTCAGGCAGTAAAGTGACTATTAGTTACGTAGAGAGAAGATTTCAGCAGTTCGTGGATAAAGCTTATGTGAGGTTTGCAGGTGGGTACCAGCACGGAGAGATCCGGGACCATGAAGCAGTACAGTTGAGATGTTGGGGTTGAGCCTGCCCATGGAGGAAAGTGTGATTACACAGTGGAATGGGCATTAAACTGTGGTGTTTCAAGCAGGATTCATGGGTTCTCCTCCATTGTTGTTTGGGCGCAGCCGCTTCGCTGGATCCTTTCTGGGGCTCCTCTGTTCTCTGGAGTTTGGTGAGGTGGGGCCTTGGGTGGCAGACGGGCTGGGTTGTTTGGAGAGTGCGGATCTTAGGAAAGCTTCTGCCTCCCTGGGAGTGTGGAAGGTTAGCTGTTTGCCATCATGGGTTTGGACCCGTAGGATTGCAGGGAAGGCCAGAGAGAATCGTATCTTCTGTTTAAAGAGTTCTGAGCAGACCACTTGGAAGGCCTTACGCTTCTTGGCTACCTCTGCAGAGTAATCAGCAAATATTAGCAGGTTGGCTCCTTCTATTTTGAGATTACGATTTTTCCTGAAGGCCTGTAATATTTCCAGCTTGTCCGCATAATTGAGATATTTGACTATGACAGCTCTGGGGGATTTACGGTTGGGATCTGGCGGGCCTATTCTGTGGGCTCTTTCCACGGTGCAGGGGGCTGGCAGGCCTAATGCTTCTGGTATGCGGGATGAATAGAGATGCGTAAGTGCGTTATTGGGGCAATTCTCTGGTAGTCCTATGATCCTTAGGTTGCTCCTCCTGGACCGATTTTCCAGATCTTCGAGCTTTTCCTGGATTGCTGCAAATGCTTTGTCTTGTTTTTCCAGTGTGCCTGTAATCTGGTAGAACTCATCGTCTATGTCAGATATCCTGGCTTCTGTTGCAGAGATCCTACGGGCCTGCTCCCCCAGCTCCTTCCTCAGTTGTGCTATTCCTGCCTGTACAGCCGTGTCCACCGCCTGAGAGATGTTAGGGAGGAGGAGTGCTGCCACAGCTTGGGCGATTTTGGCACATTCGTCTGGCCTCTCAGTGCTGTGAGGCTCCGGGGCCTGCGTGTCCATTGTGACCGTCGCCTGCTCCGTGGCGGCGGCCATCTTTGTACACCCTGGTGAGAGGCTTTGTGCTGTAGCGCGGCCCGGAGCGGCTGGTTCTGGCCGGGGAGCGGTGAGGAACTTGTCCATCCGACTCCCGGGAGCTTCCCCTCACTGACCTGATAGTTTTTTGGGCTGAATCCCGGTGTATGTAGCGGTATTTGTGCCTGAGGGAGCGGAGCTCCGCGCGCTCACTCCTCTCTCATGAGGCGCCGGAACCGGAAGTTCACTGCTGTCCTTTTAACACCACTGACACAATGTTCACACAGCTTATTTCAATGCAGTCTTTTCACAACAGGTATACAGTGTAGCCAGCAAACTTGCCTTTCAGCGTGGATCAGTAGGGGGCTTGCCCGCATCCTCCACCAATTGTGGGCAATTAGCTTCAAGTGGAGAGGTTCTCAAACGTGTAATCCAGCCGTATGTCAGGTTAAGGGCTTCCTATCCATGTGTATTCATTCAGCAAATAAGGATAACAGAAAGGCTTCCCTCGCAGGGGTAGAAACAGTCCCAAAACAAAGGTCCATTACATGAATAAAAGCCTCCTGGCTACCAGATATACCTCACTGGGTCTGCTTCAGTCCTGCAAGCATGGTCCCGCACAGCCTGCTCCTTCTCTTTCAGCACCACCACTGATTACACCCAGGTCAGGCAAAATTATACCCCAGCTGGGGAGCAAGGTGTGACCAATACTTAACCCCTTGCTGCCTACAGACCTCTCCCTGCCACCCATTTACCCTAAGAATCTCAAGATTCTATGTGGCAGATATACTCCATCAACAACTGACAAGGAGTACAAGAAAAATGACTTTTCCCTCTGCCTACTGCTCACAACATTGTTTTGTTCCAGCTAACGATAAACCTACTACCTGCCTGGTGCTCCAGTCCCGACCCAATACACATCCCACCATTCCCTCAGTGTACCAGGAATTCATGGATGTGTTTGAGAAGAAAGGGGTTGACACTTTACCCTCAAACAGGCCATATGACTGCCCAATGGAACTGTTACCCTGAACTGAAATTCCTTTCGGTTGAATATTCCCGTTATCTGAAACAGAACTGGGGGTCTTACAGACATTGATGAAAACCTTGAAAAAGGATTAATTCAGACTTCCTCTTCCCCTGCTGGAGTGAGAATATTCTTTGTGGAGAAGAAAGATGGTACTCTCAAACCCTGTATAGATTACAGAGCCCTTAATAAGGCCACCATAAAAAACGCTATCCACTCCCTCTCATCCCTGAACTTTTTCAACAGTTCCGAACAGCCCGGATCTTTATCAAATTAGATCTGCGGGGAGCATAAAATCTAATTAGAATCCGTGAGGGGGATGAATGGAAAATGGCCTTTAGAACACACTTTGGACACTATGAGTACTTGGTCATGCCCTTTTAGTTATGTAACGCCCCGGCTACCTTTCAACATCTGGTGAAGGACATTTTTAGAGAATTTCTTGACAACTTTGTTATTGTTTATCTCAATGACATTCTTATCTTTTCAGCCACTGTGGAGCTTCATCACACTCATGTAAAGAAGGTCCTTGCTACACTCAGGAAACATGGACTATGTGTCAAAGCCAAAAAGTGTGATTTTGAAAAGACCACCATCCAGCTTCTGGGTTTCATTATCTCCACCAAAGGCATAGCAATGGATCCTCTGAAAATAAAAGCAATCTTGGAATGGCCCACACCGTCTGATAAGAAAGGAGTCCAACGATTCATTGGCTTTGCCAATTTCTGCTGACGGTTTGTAAAGGGCTCCTCTGCAATTATTGCACCGATCACACCGTTGACACGTAAGCAAGGTCATTTCCAGTGGTCCCCTAAACTGCCTTTGAGAACCTTTAAAGCTTGTTCATCACGGCACCCATACTGCAACATCCTGATCCGGCACTTTCCTTTGTGTTAGAAGTTGATGCCTCAGAAATAGCAACAGAAGCTGTTCTATCTCAACGCCAAGGGCCAAAGTTGCTTCTACACCCTGTAGCCTTTGCTTCCTGGAAGATGAGTCCCACCGAAAGGAAATATGATGTTGGGGATCATGAATTATTGATCATTAAGTTCTCATTAGAGAAGTGGAGATACTTACTAGAAGGAGCTGCCCATCCCATCATGATTTTCACAGATCATAAGAACCTGGAGTACCTCAGAACAGCAAGATGGCTAAGACCCCAGCAAGCCCGATGGGCATTATTTTTCTCCAGGTTCAATTTCCATATTTCTTACAGACCAGGTTCCTAGAATGGCAAGGCTGATGCATTGTTCAGAATGTTCCCAGAGACCCCTGAAACCACAGATCCTGGAACAATCTTGTCAGCACAGAACTTTTGGCTCATTCAACCAGACCTAAGGACAGCAATCAGACAAGTCTCTAACCAGTGCATGGAACCTGGGGTCACTTCCCTTAAAAAACAGGAGGGGCTACTGTGGTTCCAAAACAAGATCTTCATCCCCCAACCAGTAAGATTGCAGGTCTTACGTAACTTACATGATCACAAACTGGCAGACCATTTTGGAACACAGAAGACCTTTGAACTGGTACAATGCTCCTTCTGGTGGCCCAATTGTAGGCGAGACTGTAAGAGCTATGTCAATTCCTGCACAGCCTGTCAGCATAACAAAGGCTCCCATGCCAAGTCCTGGGTTCTGTTGAGGCCATTACCCATACCTGAACAACCATGGAAAAGGATTTCCATGGATTTCATTGTGGATCTACCCCCCTCAGAAGGATTCACTACCATCTTGGTGGTGGTTGATTGCCTTTCAAAATGGCTCACTTTCTGCCCATGGTTGGCACACCCTCTGCTACAAACACTGCAAATATATTTATCAAAGAAATTGTCAGGTTGCACAGAGTTCCAGACAACATAGTGTCAGATAGAGGTGTCCACTTCACCTCCAAGTTTTGGAAAGACCTTTGCAGATCCTTGTCTATCCAAGTTTGTCTCTCCTCCGCATACCACCCACAAAGCAACGGTCAGATGGAGAGAACAAACCAGACTCTGGAGCAGTACTTACGTTGCTTCTGCACTTACTCTCAGGATGACTGGGTCTCACTCCTTCCATGTGCAGAGTTCGATAACAATAACTCCATACATACTACCACCAACCAGTCTCCGTTTTGGGCCAACTATGGTTTCTACCCTTCCTTCTTGCCCAGTGTCATGCCAGAAGCATCTGTCCCTGCAGTTCAAGATCGAATTAACCTCATTCAAACTAACTGTCAGCAGCTCTAGGAGGCTATGCAGAACCACTACAAGAGTTGCCACGACAAGGGAAGGAAAGAGAACCCTATGTTTAAAATCTGAGACAAGGTATGGCTATCAACCATAAATTTCAACCTGGCTTGATTAATCCAGTGGCCTTAGAACTAGTATTGCCAGTATTACTAGTATTGCCAAGTTCTTAGAAAGTTCACCCCGTCTTTCATTCTTCTCTCCTGAAACCGGCAATCCCTAGTCCTTTTCCTGGAAGAGAGGACCAGCCTCCTCCACCAGTATTGGTAGAAGGCGAACCTGAATTTGAAGTTGAAGCCATCCTTGACTGCAGAAAGAGGAAAAGACAGGTCCAGTACCTTGTCAAATCCCCTGAAAGAGCATGTACGTATCCATCTTGTTCTCAGTTTCCATTTTAAATTTAGGCTCCATTTCCTGTGCTATAAATTATATTTCATTCTGTTCTCCACACAGCGTGACTTGTAACCTGTAACTTGTAACCTTTTTTTATACAACTCAGAAAAGTGGGACTTTAGATGAGGTGCACATAGTAGTGCAACTCCATCCCTATTTGATTCAAAAAAAGAGGAGGAATTTTTTGGGACTTTGAATGAGGCAAGATATCAACACAAAGGATAAAAGGTATCAATGTATTTATTGCATCAATTTGATCATGGACTGTCTAGGTATATCAAAGTAGTACATTATTGTAAATCCAGATAAGGTTTATACAAAAACCATGGAATATAATACATCAAACATACAACAGTACAACATCTCTGTAGCTAATCATTGGCCCTAATTTCACCATCCATATGACCATCTCTTCTTCTTTTGGGGGACAGTCCTGTGCGCGGGTGTTGTTGGTGCAGTCCTCTATACCTCAGCTTCTGTGATGGACCCACTCGGCGACCCTTTTGGTGTCAAGATTGCATAGGTGAGCCGGCTATCCCATGCGATTTTTCTTGGATTATATCCAAGTTTAATGAAATTGTATTTACCCAATTCTTTTTTACAGTTTTTCTTATATTTTTCATATATTCCCTTTTTTTCTTTCTTTTTTCAGTCATTACCGATTATTGTTAGGATTTTTTATTTATCTTTTTCAGATAGTCTCAGCATCCGCTCCTGATGAGTAGGATATCATTCCACAAAACGCGTAGAGCTTTTATAGGATGCAGCTTTACAGATTCAGTTATGGACTGAATTTCATCATATATCTATTTTATAGATGGTGAATGGGTTATAAATTGATATATCATGTTTTTACTGTTGTATGTTTGATGTATTATATTCCATGGTTTTTGTATAAACCTTATCTGGATTTACAATAATGTACTACTTTGATATACCTAGACAGTCCATGATCAAATTGATGCAATAAATACATTGATACCTTTTATCCTTTGTGTTGATATCTTGCCTCATTCAAAGTCCCAAAAAATTCCTCCTCTTTTTTTGTAACTTGTAACCTGTAATTAGCTTGTTCTTGGAATGCAGACAAACACCCTAGACCATCTTGTAAAGGCACCTATGGGTCACAGGTTGATCAACTTCTAGTGGACAGTCCGTAGAACCAGTTTATACCAGTTATTGAACACGTACACAGTTTGTAATTGCACCTGTCTTTGTCTCAATACTGAAAATAAAGCAAAGCTTTTTACTTTAATAAATCAGACATCTTTTGAACAAACAGCCTGCTTCACGTGTCTCATTGGTGTCTCCAGATATCTGAGGGTCCAGCTGGTCAGCTTTGTATTCAATTCCTTTCAAATGGGGGCTCCTCCAGGATAGGATAATCAACCAAGGTAAGAGATTTTTGTCTAAATTTGACGAGTTTTTCTTGCCTCGCCTCTGATATAGTCCTATCTTTTTAAATTTACATAGAAAGGAGAAGGACCACGCCTAGATAAATGAAATAAGAAGCACAAGGTGTGCTTTAGAAGGGTCTAAGGGAGACCCGAGTCCCTGGTGGACTAGATAAATGAAATAAGAAGCACAAGGTGTGCTTTAGAAGGTTCTAAGGAAGACCGGAGTCTTTGGTAGACTAGATAAATTAAATAATATAAAACTTCAGTTTTATTTCAAGCTCCTTTTGGGAAGGAAAAAGTTTTGAAATATAGAAGGTGACCAGGGGGGCCCATGAAACCTTTGCTTTTCTTTCTGTCACGTAGAAGTATAAGATAATTTGTTGTGTGGAAAATGGACTGTAAGGTAAGACAGTTCCAACAATCCACTGTATTGTTGTATTTTCAATATGGGACAATGACAAGGGAAAGAAATACACCCTCCCCCTCCTAATCCCGGGGAGACATGTAAAGACTATGTAGCCCCGCATCTGTGGCACAGATTATTGTCTGATTAACCCTTGGGTGGATAATGTGTCAGGGTGAAGTGTTGGGGAAATTGCATATTTCATATTTCTTATTAAGGTTGGCCTCACAAATATCTATTATAGTCTCTAATATCCTGATTATTATGGTTAGTCTACATGACTAAACTGTTGTATCTTCAGGAAGCCTTAATTGTAATAGTAATAACATTGGTATCTGGATTGTAGAAGTGTCAGAGCAATGAAATTTTGAATAACGAAAACGATGAGCTGACCGGGATAGATTGATTGTTATGTATATGTCCAAAGTGTTTGAAGCTAGCTAATGGACATGGTACTTGTTTGGATGGTCTATATAACATGACAATGTTACCTTAATTAAGATGGATAGGTATTGCTTAGTATGAGTTGTAACATACATTTTGTTACTTATGTTTGAGTGTTTATGTTAGTTTAACATTGGAAAAATTAAGTAATGAAACTGAAGAAAAAGTTCTGGAGAAAAAGGTACTGAAACTTAGAAAAGCGCGTATGAGAAAGACAGAAGTTTGTAAGTTTAGCTAAAAATATTATTTTCTAGCAGAAAATGCTGGAGTCTGCAGGATATCCTCCCCCTCCCTCTTTACACCTGTGTGTGTGTGCAATGGGAGGAGAGAGACTGCAGCATCCCCCTTAAACCCCCCCCCCGTTAATAAATTGTGCCTGTCTGTAAAGCAGGACAGTTCTGAACATCTAAGAAATAAGCAATATACTGTTAAATGTAATGTTCATATGTGGATGATATATAAGACCAAGGGAAATGTTTAATTAATTTGCAGAAATACAATCCTAGTTGAAATTCTAATTTTTTTGCTTTCTAACTCTAGGATTCAGTTTAAACAAAGAAAGAAAAGGCTGATTGCTACTGACACCCTTTAAATTCTTAAAAGGTAACTATGATTATTATAATTATTTAAATGTTTAGTTCTCTATTCCAGCCTACTGGGCATGGAAAAGGAGAAGGCTCCACCCACTGATTAAAAAAAAAACGGTCTTACCCTTTAATGAAAGCCATTTGAACAAGATAGTTGACTAGTAAAGACCAAGCTTAGATAATTTTTACGTAACAGTATATGATAGGACAATCGTGAATGATCACTGGAGATAAATGTGTCTATGCATGTCTTGTCCTGATTGATGATTGTAATGAAGTGTGATACTTTAGAATACAACACTAATGATTGTTTTATATGTTTTTTTCGTTAATACAGAGGGAACCAGGGATCTGTTCCTAAAAGTTTCATAGATCTGTATGGAATTGAACAAGAGATTGAAATAGAAACATCAAAATTAGTTTGGTGATGTATAATATTTGTGCACAATGTGATGACCACCTATAAATGTTATTGTGAATGTTAACCATGGTGAATTATTGACAACTTTTGATGGACGTCATTTAATGAAAATCCACATGATGATAATTAATTAATTAATTAATTAATGAGCTCATTTGGGTAGAAAAGAGTGCACTCTTATTAAACAACATGGCCATATGTTTTGTCTGGAAAGTGTTTTGAATATGTGTTTTGTGCTAACCATTTGTTTATTTCTAGGTAGGAAATGTAATGATAATGCACTAAGTCCTTTCATTTTGTTTAGTTCCTAGATAGTGCTAAACAGCACTGATCCCCCTGTCTGATATGGTTTGATGTCCAAGAACTAAAGACGAAGATTACAGTATACATTGATAACGTGCATCGTCTTAATTGTTGATATTTTGTTTGTTTATATGAATGTAATGACAGTTTTTGTTATAACTGATTGTAAACAGAGCAGCTAAGAATTTTGATGCTGCGTGATGGGTATTTAAGTTTTTTTTTCTCTCTGATTAGGTTGAATCTGAAACAATAGAGAAAAAAAATAGCGTCTGATCAATAGTAATATTGAATTGCATTTGGGGTTGTTTACATATTTCTAGTGCTTCAGAAGGGTGTAAGAATACCAACAATTTACATTAAATGTGGTTGTTTATCTTCCTCTACTGTCCTTTCCTGTGTGTATTTAGCTTGATTTATAGCAGGATCTACATTAATAGATTATGCCATAATCATTGCAGTGGCCTGTAATGCAGAACCATTTCTGGAGTGTGAAGAAAAAAAAAACAGAGTCAACAGGATGTGCACAGTATAGGAAGAGAACGGGTGATACTAAAAGTTTAAAGGTATTACACAATTAGTGGTTGGTTTGAAGTATATTTTTCTATAAGAATGACTGAATTCTAGCTAATCGTGTCATTCATTGCGAAAACAAGTCATTTTATGTACACTCAATCAAAGATAATCATGATTACTGCAATGGTTGCAAATTTTAAACCAAGTCCTTCAAAATTAAGGTGCTGTAAAAATTGATATATAGATTGTTATATCTGACACTTAGTGATCCTTTGGCCACCACATTTGATACCATTTTCTTGATAAATGTTTATGAAATGAAATAGGTTCCCAGGTTTGGTTTTCCTCAATTCTCCCTGATTGCTTGGGTGTGGAAATGGCATGTAGCGTATAGTGACACATATTGGGGTCAGTGTAGACAAGTGCCAGTTAGCCTGCCAGAATGTCTTTAGTGTGGGAGGAGACTAGAGTACACAGAGGAAATACACAAAATAAATGGTTTGAAGTTGGGCCTATGGTTGGACATTGTTAAGTTTAGATACAAGTGTAGAGTTCAAGTGGGAGATGGGTGGTGGTGTTCCTGTACCAATATTTCACCCTGAACGAAAAAAAGCGGAGTTTTTACTTTTAGTGTTAGGCCAGGTCACTAGGCATTGTGGATTTAACTGTCCAGAAATCGAAATTCATGATGGGCTATATGGGCATTATTGTTAAGAATGGAAGGTTGGACTGGTGGTCTTGGTAACAAACCTGCCTTGACATCAACCACAAGCATATTGGAGAAAGGAGACAAACACATTTGACAGCAGCAACCATCTATAAAGACTTTGCCAAGACTTTGCCAATGATCAGCAGCTGAACTGTTGGTGCATGTTACACCTGTTCTGATGGTTGAGTACCTGAATTGTTCCATCCACTATCATGGTCAAGAGCCTGAACTGTCTGTAAAGTTCCAGATACCATGTGGTTATGTGCCTGCACTTGTGAGCTGCAATAGTCCGGAGGATATGGACTTTGTATTCTACAGTTCTTTCAGTTCTACAGCGTTGCAATTGTTGTTAAGCAGCTGCAATCTGATCACCGGATGTCAAAGACTCTGTGCATCACCAGGTATGGAGGAATTTGACAAGTTTCTACAAGTTTAAACTCTTGGAAAGGAAAGGTTGATGTTCATACCTGCTCCTGTGCTTTTGAAAGGAGAAGTTTGGTATTCTTCTGTTAGTCCAATATATATATTTTTTTAAGTTTGGATATTTTTATATTTTTCAGCCCTAACATAGCCGAATGAGATATTCTGTGCAGGTAAATCAGACAGGGAAAGGAAAGTAAGTATTTACACTTTAGATTAGATATACTTTAGATCCCCCATTTTTCATTTAAGGTAAACTGTGGGGGTGGGAGAATTATTATTTTTAGTTACAAATAGTCAGGTGCTTTCTTCATTGTTGATGTTGCTTTTATGTACAGTTGGAGGCATTATATGATTTGTGAGCCAAGCGGTGTGTTGGGAAATAAGACCAAATAGTAAAAAGGTGAATCCCACCCTATACACTCTGAATTCTTCCTCTCCGCAGGGCAAACTTATTGATTTATTATGTGTATCTGTCATGAGGTATACTACTTCCACCATATTGCCCTATGCCCTAGGAGATAACATTTATATATGTTGCGGCAAGAATTGCTATTCATGGATCCCTACACATGATGCAGGATGGTGCTACCTTGCCTCACTGGTTCCAATAATGGGTATAGTGGGAAATGAGAAATGGGGACACTTACTTCAAGTCCCCATCCTAGATACCTCCTTAAAAAGAGAACTTTTCACTGAAGGAGACATGACCTGGTCCTGGTTTCCCACATGGACAGGTTGGGGAATAGAATTAATGAAGAGGT
Source organism: Glandirana rugosa (assembly GCA_018402905.1). Taxonomy (NCBI): domain Eukaryota; kingdom Metazoa; phylum Chordata; class Amphibia; order Anura; family Ranidae; genus Glandirana; species Glandirana rugosa. The sequence continues at coordinate 82,048 of BLSH010371823.1, read as the reverse complement.
TAAATAATTACTCTAGGATTATTGATAATATCATGGAAAATAATTGAGCGAATATAAAACTTTTGAGTATCCAACAGAGAGCACTAAGGAAACAAGTAGAAATGCATGACCTAGCTATAGAACGCATGAGTGCTGCCCTCACAGGGTTATGTGAAGTTACTGAGGATTATGAATGTTGTAAATAATACATAATACCAGTTTAGAAGTCCCAAATTATTATGACATTATTGCTCAACATAGAAAGGAGGTAGCGGGATTGCAAAAGGGGGCTAGAAATACAGCTAAGGATGGTTGAAACCCTTTTAAAGGATTGGGAGGATTTGGGTCTAGATTTTCATGGTTAAACCCCTTAACAACCAGACCAATTTTCAGCTTTCAGTGCTTTCACATTTTGAATGACAATTACTCAGTCATGCAACACTGTACCCATAAGAAATTAGCTTTTTTCCTTTTTTTCACACAAAAAGAGCTTTCTTTTGGTGGTATTTAATCACTGCTGGGTTTTTTATTTTTTGCGCTATAATTAAAAAAAGACTGAAACTTTTGTAAAAAAATTAATTTTTCTTCGTTTCTGTTATAAAATTTTGCAAATTAGTAATTTTTCTTCATAAATTTTAGCCAAAATTTATACTGCTACATATCTTTGGTAAAAAAAAAACAAATTAGTGTATATTATTTGGTCCTTGTGTAAGTTATAGAGTCTACAAGCTATGGTGCCAATCACTGAATATTGATCACACACGATGTACTGATGGCCTATCTCATTTCCTGAGACCCTAACAAGCCAGGAAAGTACAAATACCCCCCAAATTACCCCTTCTTGTAAAGTAGACATTTCAAGGCATTTAGTAAGGGTTATGGTGAATTTTTTGAAGTTTTAATTTTTTCCCACAATTCTTTGCAAAATGAAGATTTTTTTTCCCCCCCAAAATTGTCATATGTTAACGGGTTATTTCTCACACCCAGCATATGCATACCACAAATTACACCCCAAAATACATTCTACTACTCCTCCTGAGTATGGAAATACCACATGTGTGAGTCTTTTACACAACCTGGCCACATACAGAGGCCCAACATGTAGGGAGTGCCATCAGGCATTCTAGGAGCATAAATTACACACATAATTTCTTGACTACCTCTTGCACTTTTGAAGGTCCTGTAGCACCAGGACAATGGAAACGCCAAAAAAATGACCCCATTTTGGAAAGCAAACACCCCAACGTATATTCTAGGAGGCATAATGAGTCTTTTGAACATGTCATTTTTTCCACAAGTTTTTGTAAAATGTGGAAAGAAAATGAAAACGCATTTTTTTTGTACACAAAGTTGTCCATTTATACAATATTTCTAACACACAGCATGTACATAGCAAAAATGACACCCCAAAATATATTCTGCTATTCCTCTTGAGTATGGCGATACCACATGTGTGACACTTTTACATAGCCTGACCACATACAGAGGCCTAACATGCAAGGAGCACCGTCAGGTGTTCTGAGGGCATACATTTCAAATCTAATTTGACTAACTTTTACACTATTGTGAGGCACTGTGGTGGCATGGATAGGCACTGTAGTGGCACAGATGGGCAGGGTAGTGGCACGGATGAGCAGTGTAGTGGCATGGATGGACACTGTAGTGGCATGGATGGGCACTGAAGTGGCACTGATGGGCAGTGTAGTGGCACGGATGGGCACTGTAGTGGCATGGATGTGTCATGGATAAGAACCGATGTGGTATGGATGAGCATGAATGAGACACAAATGAGCCAAGGATGGGGATGGATGAGCCATGGGTGGGTGAGCCCGGATGGGTGAGCATGGCTGGGTGAGCATGGAAGGATAGCTGGGTGAGCATGAATGGATGGATGGGTGAGCATGGATGGATGGATGGGTGAGCATGGCTGGGTGGGTGAGCATGGATGGATGGCTGAGTGTGCATGGATGGATGGCTGGGTGAGCACGGCTGGGTGGGTGAGCATGGATGGATGGCTTGGTGAGCATGGCTGGGTGGGTGAGCATGGATGGATGGATGGGTGAGTATGGATGGATGGGTGAGCATGGATGGATGGATGGGTGAGCATGGCTGGGTGGGTGAGCATGGATGGAGTCGGCACGAGTGGGTAGGTAGGTAGGTACGAGTGGGTGGGTCGGTACGAGTGGGT
>BLSH010371823.1:41550-63362 GCA_018402905.1 Glandirana rugosa | reverse complement strand
GCATGGAGGAACTCAGCTATGGGGAAAGATTAATAGACTCCCTCCAGAGGTGGCTTTGGCCAGCACGGTAGTTTGCTTTAAAAAAGACCTGGATTTTTTCCTTAATGTAAATAATATAACCGGGTACTAACATTTTTAGGTAAAGTTGATCCAGGGTGAATCTGATTGCCTCTCGGAGGATCAGGAAGGAATTTTTTTTCCCCCCCTATAGCAAATTGGATCATGCTTTGCTGGGTTTTTTTCCTTCCTCTGGATCAACTGTAGGTGAAGGATTGCATATGGGGTTTTATGGTTATATATCATTTTTCTATATATATTTTTTTTGGTTGAACTAGATGGACTTGTGTCTTTTTTCAACCTGACTAACTAGGTAACTATGTTTCGGAACATGAAACATCCTGTGGGCTGCGATGGGAAAACCCCCAGGGTTGAGTGGCCAGGGGCTAACGTCCAGCCCACATCCATATTTCAATAAATTGGGGAATCTCCACGTTCCAAAGTGTGCTTCTACAAAGTCAGTTCTAAACTGAGGGGTTTCCACAAATGCTTTGACATACTTCTGTTCAGGGATAGACTGCGGTAACGTAACATTTATTTCTGTTTTTATTCCTTTTTATTTTCATATCGAATTGCCAATTCTATGTATTGTCTGTTTATCTTTTTGCATTTTTTGTAACTCCTTTTTCTTTGTATATATTTTATGCACTGCCCATTTTCGGGATATTAAATGTTAAAATTAATAAGTGACTTCTGCATACTAACCTAGGACTCATATCTGCAGTGCAGAGAAGCAAAGGACAGGCAAGCCCTGGAAGCAGAGGACAGACGAGCCCAGCGAGAAGCAGAGGACCGACAAGCAGAGTGGCAATATCAGCTGAAGCTAGCCAAACTCCAGCTGTAGCAGAACAGGTCTGCTGGTAATGCTGAGCCCTGGGAAGAACAAATACACAAAATTTCCCTTGACAAATTCCCAACCATGGACAAGATGGCGATATGGACACTTTCTTTGAAAGGACTTGTTGTCAGTACTGCCTGGCCAAGGAGCAATGGGCACATAACCTCACCCCAGGGCTGAAAGGCAAGGCCCTGGATGTACTTTTGAGCCTTCCAGAGGGACAAGAAAGGGACTATGAGGCCCTTAAGCAGGCCATTGTTAAACGGTACCAACTTACGCCTGAGGTGTACCGCAAATGTTTCAGGACATTGCATCTAGGTTCTAATGACAGCTACCTGGATCTTGTTTGCAGTTTTCAGACTGCTTTCCAGCAGTGACTACAGGGACTGTCCGTAAGCACCTTTGACACCCTGCAGGAGCTAATGATTAAGGACCAATTGCAATGGACATGTTCTCCTGAGGTCCGACAGTTTGTGCTGGACCAAGATGCCAAGACGGTGGATCAAGCAGCAGAAATAGCCGACGCCTATGCGGCTAACAGGATGTCTGATGCCAGGAGGACTACTGCACCCAGTGGGCAAGGAGAAAAAGCAGGAGGACCCCCTTCTCAGGACAGCCGGAAGACCAAACCACTCGGACCTCCAGGAGCCAAGCTAACAGGTGCAGATACCCGGAAATGTTTTGTCTACAACCAGATGGGTCATCTCAGTGTGTCCTGCCCCGAGAGGAAGAAGGATGCCCCACCTACCAAACCAACCCACACAGAGCCTACTGTTTTGTGTGCTCCAGTAATAGGGGGTCTCTCTGATAATCTACAGCCTGTCAATGTGGGTGACAGAGTTACCACTGGCCTAAGGGACTGCGGAGCAGAAGTGACCTTAGTACACCCAGAACTGGTGAGCCCTGAGAATCTTATTCCTGGTAAGACCTTGAGTGTAAGCCATAGCCACGGCATGTGTTTATCTCCTCAGACTGTCATCTCCTTGTGGCAGATAGTGCTGAGTTCTTTGAGGCTGTCAAAACTGACAGCAGCCTGGAGGAGCTCAGGTGTCTGGCTGACAGATCACTGGCTGGGGATGACAAGGCACGAGTATACTGGGAACAGGGAAGGTTGTACAGAGAGGCCACTCCCTCCAAGCCTTCTGATGATGGAGAGACATTATAGGGCCCTTAGCCATACCCAGCAGTTCAGGGGGAAAGTAAATACTCACAGTAGTAGATTATGCCACCCGGTGCCTACAGGCAATAGCCCTGAGCTCTACTCGGGCAGACAAGGTTGCGGGCGCGAAGTTGAGCATCTTTACTCGAGTCGGTTTTCCCTGGGAGATGCTCACAGATCACGGCAGGCAGTTTATGTCTCACTTGATGGAATGTCTGTGTCCGAAGATGCAGGTGGAGCATATAATGGCCAGTCCCTACCACCCACAGACAAATGGGTTGTGCGAGCGATTCAATGGCACTTTAAAGCAGATGCTTAAAGTGTTTGTGGAGTCTCAGGAAAGGGACTGGGAGCGGTACCTTCCCCACCTGCTCTTTGCCTATCAAGAAGTACCCCAGGCATCGCCTGTATTCTCCCCCTTTGAGCTTTTGTATGGTCCGCGGATCCCTCAGTCTCATCCGAGAGGCCTGGGAAGAATATGGGTCCAGAAGTCTCAGTGGTAGACTATATACTAAAACTAAGGGGGGAAATTGACATGGTGATGAGCTTGGTGCTGGAAAATCTTACACAGGCCAAAACCACCCAGAAACAATGGTTTGACCGGACCGCCCGGGAGAGGGCATATGAGGTAGGCCAGAAGGTTTGGGTTCTGGTCCCCATGCGGCAGAACAAGCTGCAGGCTGCCTGGGAGGGATCATATACTGTGCATGAGAAAAGGGGCAATGTGACCTACATCGTGTCACTTGATGACCATGGGAAGCGGCTCAAAGTGTACCATGTGAACATGATGAAGGCGCACCATGACAGATCAACCTGTGCTCTCCCAGTCTGTAGTCTGTTAGCAGAGGGTGAGGCCGAGCCGCTGGTGGATCTCCTGGCTGCTACCAAGTCCAAGTCAGACACCCTTGGGGAGTTGCAGATCAACCCCCAACTGGCTGCAGGGTTACAAATGGGGCTATCTAGGGTGCTGTAGCCCCACTGGGATACCTTCACCTCCCGACCTGGCCTGACCTGCCAAGCTGTCAACAATGTGGACACAGGGAGCCACGCGCCTGTTAGGCAGGTGGCGTATAGGGTCTCCCTTGATGTTCAGGTAGAGATTAAAAGAGAGATTGATGAAATTCTAGCATTAGGGGTGATATGGAAATCTCAGAGTGCCTGGGCCTCCCCCCGTAGTGCTAGTGCCCAAAGAGACCAGACCACAAGGTTCTGCGTAGATCAGAAACTGAATGCAATCACAGTTTTTGATGCCTACCCCATGCCCAGGGTCGATGAATTGTTGGATAAGCTATCCGGTGTCTACTATCTAACAATTATGGACCTAAGCCAAGGATACTGGCAGATTCCCCTGACCGCCCTGGAGAGATCTGCCTTTATCACCCCCTTTGGCCTCTTCGAATTCAATGTTATGCCATTCGGAATGAAGAATGCTCCAGCCACCTTCCAAAGGGTTGAGAATGATCTGCTGGAAGTGGTGGAACACTGTGCTGTGGCCTACCTAGCTGATATTGCGGTGTTCAGTACAACGTGGGAGGAACATTTAAAACATCTCACAAAAGTTTTGGAGAGGATCACAGCAGCCGGCCTGATGACTAAGCCCAACAAATGCCAGGTCGGCATGACAAAGTTACATTATCTGGGACACGTAGTGGTGGGGGCATGTTCCAGCCTGAAACTGGGAAGGTAGATGCCATCCTCTCCTGGGCTATCCTTCATACCAAGAAGTAGGTCATGTCCTTCCTGGGGAATGCAGGGTACTCTCAGAAGTTTGTTCCTAACTACAGTTCCCTGGCCAAACCCTTGACGGACTTAACCAAGAAAAAGCTGGCAAAGCGGGTTTGCTGGACAGCAGATTGTGAACAGGCCTTTACTGCTCTTAAACAGGCTCTGGCCAACGCTCCTGTGCTGCAGGCCCCAGACTTCGGTCTCCGTTTTGTGGTGCAGACTGATGCCTCAACCTATGGCCTAGGGGTTGTGCTGAGCCAGATGAACCTGGCTGGGGAGGAGCACCCAGTTCTGTACCTCAGCCGGAAGCTGCTACCCAGGGAGGTGGCCTATGCCACCATAGAGAAAGAGTGTTTGGCAATTATTTGGGATTTACAAAAGTTGCAGCACTATCTCTATGGTCGTGACTTCACAGTGATCATCGAACACAACCCCCTTAGCTGGTTGCACAGAGTTGCTGGGGACAATGGGAAATTGTTGTGCTGGAGCCTAGTGTTGCAGCAATACAATTTCACCATTCAACACAGGAAAGGAAGCAATCATGGGAATGCCGATGGTCTGTCCCACCAGGGGAACCGTCCCTGTAGACATGTTAGTTGACCCGTTTAGGCTCAGCTGAGTGTCATCTAAAAGAGGGGAGATGTAACATAAATGTAAAGTGTAAGATAGTTTGCCTTAGCAAGATGTGATGTGATTTATAGAAATAGTATAATTGTGGACGTAGTTTAATTCTGTGTTTTTTTTTTTTCTAAAGAATTTATTGATGTAATTTCACAGGGATACAAAAATATGCCAAGTCGTGAAAATGACTTGACAGAATCCGACATTTTTACATAACAGTGAAAAGTATGTGAACAGGACTCATTAACCATAAACATTGCAGGATTGATGTAACATTTAACCAAAAAGACAACCAGATGGATCCTTCTTAATAGGATCAGGAGGGGGAGAACTTCCTATTCCCAACAGGTCTTGCCTAGCATCTTTGTATCTTGGGCGAGCAGAGAGCATCTGCCAGCATAGCAAAAGAACAGTGCATATTGATTCCATGTGTCCTATATTGTGTTTGATGGGGGGAGGGAGGGTTATCTAACGTCATCTTGGGTGAATGAAGACGCTCGCTCTAAAAAGTATGTGAAGGTATTTTCGAAATTTTTGGCCTCGTCTGGTGGCAGTGTATGGTTCATATAGGGTTGTCACTTTTGATGGAAGTAGTCTGCCGACCTAGGGAGGTTGAAGTCTGTGTTGAATTTATCTTTGAAAAAGAGGGCTGTTAGTTCCCATTTAACTTGGTGCTGAAGGTGAAATTCAATTCTTCAGGATGGTTCTGTGAGCAACCAGGAGACAGGTGAGAATCCAATTCTTAGTCCCAGCATTTGATGGCTGGGGCTGCAACGAGTGTTGTAACCCTGAGTAGCCGAAGATAATGAGCAGTGGGTCCTTCGGGAAGGAGAGGAGAGTGATGTTGTTGTTGAAGAGGATAACACGATCCCAGAAGGCTTCAATAGCCCAGAATCAGTGGGTGAGAGATGGTTTATGTTGCTGACAGAGTTGGCAAGAGACAGATTGGGGTTCAGATTTGTTTGAGAGAAAAGGGATAAATGCTTGGTGCATTATTTTCAGTTGTGATTCCCTCCATGCTTCATTCGGGGTCAGATTTAGGGTTGTGGTGTACCCTTTCAGAATCATATTAACTAAATTTGTGTCGGTAAAGTCCTTGTTCCAGTTTGCGACTGAAGAAGAGTTCAAAGGGCAGGAGGCCTGTATCCGTAGTGGTTTGTAGATGTCTGAAATATTGTACATCTGTCTTTGTAGAAGGCTATTGAAGATGCTTTCCTGGAATCTTTTGGTTTCATCTAGGCACGAGGTCTGAACATAGTTAGTGCATTGCCAAAAGTGAAAGAGGTGCTCTCTAGGAAGAGAATACTGTTTTGCAACAGATCTGTAGTCACGAGGGGTCCCAGAGGACTCATCATATAGGAGAGAAAACCTGTTCAGACCTCTGTCCATTGGGTGAAGACTTTATGTTCCATTCCTGCTGGGAAACTTGAATTACCCCTGATCGGAATAAATTTAGATATAAAGGGAGATAGTTTGAAAATGTTCCTGTGCTCTCTCCATGCTATTGCACTGTCCCTGCGGAGGAGGTTTTGTTGGATGACCGGGGGGTGGCCTTCCATCTGGAGTGGACGAGGGCCACCAATGAGTAAGGGTAGACGCAGAGGTGGTAGTTTATGTATCGAGAAGATTGAATTATCCAGCCCAGACTGAATCTAAATAAACATGCTCTATTGTACAATCTGAGATTGGGGAGGCTTGTTCCATCCTCACTCCTGGGGAGATGCAACTTATGTAGGGCTATACAAGGTCCCCTTCTGGGCCATATGAATTTTGACATGTTTTTGTTAATCATTTGGATGTCTTTGTGCTTCACCAGCATAGGGATTGTTTGGAGGGGCTATAGACGGCAGGCAAAGGTGACCATTTTTTTTAAATAGCATCTTCCAATGAGCGAGAGAGGCAGATGCATCCAGCTGTCTGGTTCTAGATAAATCTTAGTCAGGAGAGGAGGATAGTTAAGATGATAGAGGGATGAGGGTAGTTTGCCTATCTTAATGCCTAGATATGTGATGTGAGAGTGGGCTATCGCAAACGGGGAGTTTGATATCCAAGAGGGGTTTGAAGAGGTTCCCAGGGGGAGTATCTCACTCTTGTGGTAATTTATGCATAAACCCAAACTTAGCCTGAACGTGTCAAAGGTGATATTTATCGTGATCATGTCGATAGCGGGGTTGGATATAAATATGAGAACATCGTCTGCAAACAAGGACGAACATAGTTTGAGGTCCCGGAATTTAATGCCATGCAGGGGGGTGACATAGTTTATGTATCTAGTAAGTGGTTCAAGGGCTAAGTTAAACAAAAGGGGTGAAAGTGGGCAGCCTTGCCTATTTCCCTTATACAATTTGAACACTGTGGTGAGGAGGCTCGCCACCACCAGCCTTGTCGCAGGAGCCGAGTAAATGGATCTGATGAGATGAGTGAAGGAGCCCTCAAATCCTATTTGCTCCAGCACCATATGTAGCCATTCGATGTTGACATTATCGAAGGCTTTCTCTGTGTCCAGGGTGATGATGGCATGCCCCCCCCTGCCGTGTTTTGCTATCTCCAGTACTGCTGGAACTTTTCTGATGTTTAGAGTGGCAGTTCTGCTCTTTAAAAAGCCCAATTGTGCGGGGTCTTTATGAGACATGGCATGATTGTGGTGAGTCTCAAGGCTATAATTTTTGAGAGTATCTTTACATCAATATTTAGAAGGGATATAGGCCTGTAGGAACTGGGGTGGGTGGGGTCCTTCCCTTTCTTTTCCAACAATTTTATAATGGCCTGGCTTCTTGTGGGGGGTAAGAGCCACCCTCCCAGAGTTTGGAGTATACCTCTTGTAGGGTTGGTGCGATGTCATTTTTCAAGATTTTGTAAAATTCCCCTGTAAGACCGTCTGGTCCAGGGGCCTTGGAGGGAGCTAAATGACGAAAGGCTTCATTGATTTCTTTTGTAGTTATTTCAGAGTTCAGCTTCTCCAATTGTGAGGGGGTAATTTTTGGAAGATGCACCTGAGCGAAGGCCTCTTCCTTGTTTATAGGGTCAGGGGCATAGAGATTAGCGTAGAAGTCAAGCATTACCTGGCTAATTTCCTTGGGTTTGGATTGAATATTGCCTGAGCCTATGAGGGATGTTATGTGCGTAGGTTTGTAGGGGCCCCTACATAATTTGGCCAATAATTTACCCAACTTGTTACCAAATTTGTGTATGTGTGCATTATAGTGAGATCTGTGCATTAGTAAAAGGACTCAAATTACTTTTTTGTCGTCATCCATTTCACCCTATTCTCTGGGGTGTTTCGGGAGGTCAGGGCTTGTTGGGCTGATCTGAGGTTGTCGCTGGCTAATTTGTAATGGGAACACACATGTTTCTTGTAGGAAGCAGTATAAGAAATGATGCGTCCCCGTCTCCCACAGTAAGTTTGAGTTGTCGGTGTGTGTCGAATTATAGGAGACGTACTCCCGCCTGGCTTTTGAGATGTAGGAGTGAAAGTCTTCATTGTTTTGGAGGAAAAAGGGAAACCTCCATATGTTGGGTGACTGTCTCTGATCAGTGAAGCGCAGTCAAATTGAGATTGGGGCATGATCCGAAATCGCAATACTGTGGATTTCAGCATCTGACACATCAGGTATCAGTTTTTTGATGCAGAATAAATAATATATCCTTTATAGAGAGTTGTGCTGGTGGGAAAAGAAGGTGAATTCTTTCTCCAAAGGGTGGTGTAGTGTCCATATATCTGTTAGGTCGAGCGAGTCAACTGTGGAGGCAAACAGCGCAGGCGGGGGTGCTGTGTGTGGGGGGGGTTACTCCCTTCACTGAGGATCTGTCCTCTAAGGGGTGGATTATGTCATTAAAGTCTTCTCCACTGATATGAGGGGTGTCAGTGTGTTTCAATAGAAAGACTCAGAGGTCTCCATAGAACTGTTTTTCAGGTATTCGAGATTGGTGTGCAGAATGCGTACCGTGATCATCCTTCCTTGGGTGTCAGTGTCGACTGACATTATTTTATGTGGAAAATTTTTGTGGATTAACATTATGACCCTGGCTTTGCGGCCGATTGCTTCAGAACCGAAAACCAATCCCACCCACAGTTTACGCATGTGGTAGAAATCAAAGGAGGAGAGGTAGGATTCCTGCAGAAGAGCTTTAAGGCTTTTGAGGTGACGTAGGACTTTAGTTCTCTTGAAAGGGGATCTAAGTCCCTTTACATTCCATGAAACAATATTCATACTATGTGAATGGATAGTGTGGATTTAGAGGCTGTGGACATCTGAGGTGTACCATCAGGCAAATAATGCATGTTAGTGGTGTAACATAGGCATACTGAGACAGACGGCAGAGAGGAGCTGTTGGAGTAGGAGGGGGGCAGCGTGGAGATAGGAAGGTGTATCATGGAGAAAAGTATGGCAAATGTTGTGGAATAGACAAGGAATGCATAGATAACTAACGAACAAGTTAGATGGGAACTTTGCTTCTTCCTGCATGGGTGAACTGTGTAGATGGACTCCCTTTAGAGTGCCTCAGGTACATGTTTTGGTATATCCGAGGGGCTCCATTCAAGATAATTTAGGTAATTTAGGGAAGAAACCCCAGCAGTATCTGCTGTTCAGGAGTATAGGTGAAGACCATACAGCAGTTCATGCATGTGGAGAATAGGTAAAAGGAAAACATGAAAACATGAGAGGTATGCCCTCAAGAAGTAACAAATGAACAACATCACATTTGATTAGATATATTGTCAGACCTGTATATTCCATTGTTATGGGCTGTATTATGTGGTGCACAGCAATGTTCCCAAAGTTAGAAGAAAGCTATGGTGAAATAGTTACCCAGCTGACGAGGATGTCCTTAGATTAGGTTGTGTGGTGGTGGAGCAGTCATTCAACCTGGCAATGAATGATTCCCGGGGTTTAAGAATTTGATACGTTTGGGAGAGTCTTTTCTTGGGCTCCTTTGGACCTGGGGCCAGTTGACCGAAGGCAGAACGTTGATTTGACTTGAGTGTGTTGTAGCCTGGAATGAAAGCAAAAAATGTTGCGCTTCTGTGGGATCTTGAAACGTAAGTTGATCCCCATTAGGGGCTTTGAGGAGAAGCACTGCTAGAAATGCCAGTGTGAATTTTATGTTGTGCTAAAAGAGCTGTGAGCAGATATTCTGAAAAGCCTTTCTTTTCTTTGAGACCTCAATGGAGTAGTCTTCTAATATTAGAATTTTAACGCCGTCTATCTGGAAAGATCTTGCTTGGCGGAGTTTTTGTAGTATATTAGACTTGTCCACATAGTTTAGTTATCTGGCAATGATGGGTCACAGTGAGGTGCGCTCTGCATTGTAGGGACCCACTTTATGGGCCCTTTTCATCATAGCGGGGGATGTGATGCCTAGGGCCTCAGGAATGCAACGTGCACATAAGTCTGATAAGTTTTGGTTCTGGAGTGACTCTGGGACTCCTATGAAATACAGGTTGTTATGTCTAGATCGGTTTTCGAGATCTTTAAGCTTCTGGACGGCATTTGATAGACCTCGTCCTCTATATTGGACAAATATTGTTCGACTTCATTTAGTCTGGTTGAGTGTTCTTTGAGTTCCCTTTGAAAGTGGGCCATGCTAGTGGTGATCACCTTCTGCACCGTGGCTTTGATTCGTGGGGGTGAGGAGTGCAGCCACCGCCCATGCTATCTGTTCAGTAGCTGAGTCCCCTTTAAATTGTGCTATGGGCTGTGTTGCAGGGCTCACCTCAATCTCTGGGTCATCTGAGGAAGCATCATGTGCCATGTGTTCTCCTGTGTGGGAACGGGCGAGCGCCAAGCTGGCCGGGGCTGTGGAATTGCTGGCCTGCGCTGCGGAGGTGTAGGCGGAAGCCAGGGCCTCGATTTTGGGTGGGTGCGACGGGGCCGTTTGCGGTGCCGATTCCTCTAGGAACCGGTCTATAAGGGGGCTTGGAGTGCCGCTGAAGATGGCGGGGGTGTTTCCCGGTATGCGGACTGGCTTTGTATGCCACTCTAAGAGGACACTCGGCGGGAGCTAGCTGAGGGACAGCTACTCCATGCGGCGCCGGAACTGGTAGCGTCTGTGTTATTAAAAATATAGCATTGAACTGTAGCCATGTCATTTCATTAGCATGTAAATAAGACCAAGCAAGCTAAAAGAGTCCAGTTGACACCTAGATGCTAATAAGAGTTCCCAATTAGAATGAGCAAAAGTTGGCACCTTTTGGACACTTCAAACAGATATCCCAGTTTGTTTGGCTACAGGTGTCGGCAGGGGAACATGGGAAGGTCTACAAGCTTTGATTAGTATCAACATAACAAAAGAGTAGATTTCATCTTTAATTAAAGTTGAAATATTAGCGGCAGAGAGATGAAAATAATTCCTTTTGATTGTACAGGTGATCAGCTTCCAGTACATACCAAGCTGTAGGTGTAGCTGGTTTTGGTTTTCAGCAAAACACACAAAACCGTTAGATGGCTCTGGGCTGCAGCAGGTACATCGTGTTTGGCACTGTCGCAAATGGAAAAAGGCGCTGGTTTTGGAAATCCTAGCCATGAACTAGCAGTCAGCACCGTTCTGATCCGGTTTGACGTTGGTCGTTTCGGAACATGAAACATCCTGTGGCTGGGATGGGAACACCCCCCAGGGTTGATTGGCCAGGGGCTAACGTCCAGCCCACATCCATATTTCAATAAATTGGGGAATCTCCCTGTTCCAAGGCGTGCCTCTACGAAGTTAGTTCTAAACTGAGGGGTTTCCACAAATTCTTTGACATACTTCTGTCCAGTGATAGACTGCGGTAATATAACGTTTATGTCTGTTTTTATTGCTTTTTATTTTCATAGTGAATTGCCAATTGTATGTATTGTCTGTTTATCTTTTTGCATTTTTTGTAACTCCTTTTTCTTTGTATATATTTTATGCACTGCCCACTTTCGGGATATTAAATGTAAAAATCAATAAGTGACTTTTGCTTACTAACCTAGGACTCATATCTCTAGAGAGATTGTTGTATTGTAGTGCCTTAATATTCGGTTTAAGCTACGTGCCAATCGGTGTGCATCTGCCAGATGGAGATCTGTGTGTCTGTGGTGGCTCAGCAGACCAGTGTGAGGATAAACTGTTGAGTGGTGGCAGGCTATCGGTTATTGTGGGTCTGGTGTGGGTATGTGGACAGTGGGAAGAGTGATTAGCACCGGGGTGTTAGCTTGCAGGATAACTAGAGAAACCCTAGAAGTGTGTATTAATTGCTAGACTGCTCACCAACACTTAGAGTGCACCAGATTGTATGTTAGATTCGTATCTGCCTGTGTGTTGTCAGCCATCTGGATTGGAGTGGAGTCTACCTCTAGTGGTGGCCGAAGGTAATGCAGGCTGTGAAAGCACAGTGAAGTCTTACTGTAGTATAAGTTTCCCCCTTATTCCCTCATATACTCCCAGTCACGGCACGCACGTCGCGGTTAGCCAGTTGCCGTGGGCGTGTGTGATCCATGACAGTTTGCATACAGTCAATTTGAAACATTCCCATTTCTGTTCAGTTTTCTTAAATTACAACATTCCCTCCCAGTCTAAGTCTTGGAGAGCAGCCTAAAATTAAGTGTTTTTATCTTTCCAGTTTACAGCTTACAATAAACTAAATCATGTTATGGTCACTGCTACTCAGATGTTCCTTTTTATATCAACTTTAGTAATAATTTCTATATTGCTTAAGATTACTGGGTCTAGCAGTGCATTTCTAGTTTACCCTTCCATAAACTAAACCATAAAATTCTCATGGAAAGGGGTGAGAGGGGTCAGAGCAGGGACTGATTTTTGCTTAAGAGTGGAGGACATGAGAGGGGAGGGGAGTAGAGGGGAGGGGAGGGGAGGGGAGGGAAAAGGGGAGGGAAGGCAGTTGATTATGTTCCACTTGAAGGAGATGCAGTGCATGGTCTGCATATGGATTGGAAAGAGAAAGAAGAATGCAGAATGGGAACCGGTCATCAATTGGGGAGGAGTCATATATGAATTTTGTTCTGTCCTACCTACATATTTTTCATGTGTTGTGTTGAACTGCATTAGGTTTTTAATGTCCAGTAGTATACTGACATCTAGTGGAGATTTTGGGCCACTTCATTTTGTTTACTATGCTATGTATCAATCTTTCTGCTTTTGAATAGGAGCAATGTTAGTTAGTTCAATCCCAGCCATTTCTTCCATGCCCCCTCTGTCAGTGTTAGTACTTCACATGGACAGGGCTTAGGAAAGTTATTGTCTTCTTACCCTGTGATGACCCTCTACTGCAATTAGCTGAAGTGAAATTGCATTATATTAAAGAGTTAAGCTGCCTGTGGATGGTGCCAAGTCAGCAAATGACCCTACTGTCTTGGCAGACTGGGTCTAAGGAGGTATGTCAATACATAAAGCTGTATTTGAAACAGAACAGGAAAAAGGCAGAATTTTGAAGCCTTTATTTTTGTCTGTTGCATATGTTGTGATGTTTTACATGTGCTTTAGTAAGCACATGGTCTGCACTAAAGACTCTGAGATCTGCTTAGAAGCAACTAAGGATCAGATTACAATCTGCTACGATATTGTCCTGTGTTTGCTCTTACTAACTATGTAGAAGCAAATATTTCTATAGTTTACACATCTGTGCATGCATAGGAGTTTTCCATGTATTACAAGGACTGTTTTTCTGCTGCTAGAATTGCTGTCCAAGTTCCCCAAGCTCTTAAACAGGCACCGCACAAGGCACCCAGTGCCAAGTTTAGGCAGGAGTGCAAGCTACCCAAGCTCATGCCCAGGCAAAAGTGCAACTTTGTCCAAGCATTCATGCAGAAAGAAGCAGAAGCAGCTCAGCTGGAAGGAAAGAAAGGAAGAGCCCACCTTTACTGAGCTCTGAGTTTTGAAACAAGATGTGGAGGAAGAAAAAGTCACCCATCATCCTCTTTGACAACCTCCAAAGACCCTGAAAGATGGTCCCTGCAATTCATCTAGCCAGAACAATAAGCATACATTTGCACAGGATGCTTTAAATTCTGTTTACAAACTATTTTTATTAATCAATGAAAAATAGTACAAATGACCCAAAGGGTCGAAATTATACAAATCATTACAGATGAGAATAAGAAAAACAATAGGTGCAATATACAAATAGCAGTCATCTGGTCATATCATCACAGAACAATATAAAGATGAGACAAAAGCATGTCATATATCAAAGGACAAAACGAAAAAAGCATGGAATAAGTGTCTCAATATATGGTAATATTGATGCAATAAAAGTTATGAAAAAAAAAGAATATCATGAGGCCTTCTAAGCATTCCATTTTGCATCAAATAGATGCATTATATCAAATAACATGATATATTCATCCTATCAGCACTACAGAATCAACTCTGTCATTAATAAGAGTAAATGGTACAACAATGAGCTTCCACTGAAGGGCTATCGCTCAAATTGTTGCAACACCCAGTGTGTATCAGTCATTTCTCCTGGCGTGTGGCCCCAGTAAAAAGAATTAAACAAAAAGCACATAGAAGATGTCAATTGAAGTGAATTACCCAAAATCCTAGTAGCTATCTCAGTAAACTTAATCCACACTGGTTGCAACACCTCACATGACCAGAACATATGATATAGTGTACCCGAGTGTGACAGCCCCTAAAGCATAAAGGTGAGGAATTAAGGAAGATAGTATGGATGCGGACAGGTAAAAGTTGATTGCCGTCTCCCTAACATTGAGAGATTTAGTGCATGCTTGGAGATTCTCAATCATTTCGGCCCAATCCTGAGTGCATTGTAGGTTACAATCCTCTTCCCATTTGCACTTATAAGGAACTTTACATGTCAGATATTAAACCCTTTCCTCTGGGAAAGGAACTACAGATACGTTCATCAGAAGTAGTTAGAAGTAAGGACATGACTAGAAGAATAAAAGGGGTTGATTTACTAAAACTAAAAAGTGCAAAATCTGGTGCAGCTCTGCATGGTAGCCAATCAGCTTCCAACTTCAGGTTGTTCAATTAAGCTTTGACACTAAAACCTGGAAGCTGATTGGTTTCTATGCAGAGCTGTGCCAGATTTTGCACCTTTCAGTTTTAGTAAATCAACCCCAAAGTGTCTAATTTGAAGGTATCACAGAAATTCCTGTTGAGTAGTGTTTGTCGATTGGTGGAGTTTTTCCAATGAAATGCAAGCTGACCCATTTTGAAATATGGCTAATTTAACCAGATTACATGCAGATAATTTAACAAGCCTGAAGAAGTCACGTGATCGCGACGATAGGCATTGGGCGGAGTCGGGTGACATGATCATGGAGTAAACTGAAGCCACTGCCCCCTGGTCTTTTAAAGTGCACTCTCTCTAATTTGAATGTAAGTGGATATTAATAAATACATATGGAATACCCTATATACTACACAATTGCAGTGAGGAAAGAAGAGAGTGGAAGGAGATTCTGCAGCCATGGAGCTTGAATTTGACCCAAGCAGGGGAAGGCAATTTTAGACCTGGCAACAGGTCTAAATTAGAGGTGAGAGTAGTATTGGAGGGTGGTGGGAGTCACTACACTTTTGTATTGTTGGAAACCCAAGAGGGTGAAGGTGGAAAGATTGTGGGACATGAGAAGCACACTATAAAGGAATAATGTTGGAAAGAAACAAAGCATTTTTTATGAACTGTATACCTATTAAGTAATGTCACATTTGTTTATTTAACACTGAACACATGCAAGTGAAGTCACTGATTTATTTATGCAAGATTGTGATTGATTATATATTTGTTTGGAAAACACCAGGTGATTTGTACTTAGTCAGGTGCACAACACAATTTTTTGCATTTATTTTTCAGTTGTGGGAACACAATTATTTAGCCTGCAGCCATTAGATATTTAGAAGAGACACATTAGGTTAGGAAGTGTGGGATACTATCTTATTACTCACTTTAATGAATAAAAGCTTTCTTGTGCTTGTGGGGGGAGTTGAATCCCTGAACATTGTGCGATATACATCTAATAGTCATACTAACCTATAGCTCAAAATGGTGACCGGGTAGGGTAATAAGTTAGGACATGCCAAGATCTTCAGGAAATATATATTAGCCAACCAAATTAAATTATGTCACTCGGGGGTTTATCTGGTAGTGGCTTAGGGCACAGGGCCCTATGAATCTAATCACATGAAGGCAAAAGTGTCATGGAACTATGGCAATAGAGAGGAGAACAGCTTGTCCATGGCTGGGCTCCTGTGCCAGATTTAGACCTCGGGGGACCTGGAGCACTTCAAGTTCGTGGGCCCCTCAACATAGAAATTAAATTATATGACAAATAAAAAAAGTGACTGCAAGGAATGATAAATCACATTTGTTTTAAAAAAGATATGGAGAAGGAAAAATAGATGCCGCAGGGTAAATGAACCCTTGCTAGACAAGGCAGTCTCTGATACAATCAATAGTCCATAAAAAGGGAAGTAGTACATAAAAGGAAGTCAGTCCTTAGTCCATAAGAGATCCTATGGATAGGTGTCTATGCACTAGGGCAAGCTGTATCTTAGGAGTAGAAGCAGGCTCTGTAGACAGGCAAAACAAAAGTAAAGAGAAGCGCCTCTAAGTGCAGACAGTAAGGGTTTATTATTAGACATCACAATAACAAGGGGAAACTCACATGGAGCAGGATAAAAACAGTCTCATCATGCAAGGAATCCAGGATATCAGCACTGGATGTTCATGGAAAGACCACCAGGGTCCACTGCTACGTGGAGATGTTCTGGTGTCAGGCTGTTGGAAGAGTGTGCATGCCTGGACTGGCATAGCACAGACTTGGAAATGCATTGTGATCCCCTGCTTCAGTGGCATCACTCCCAAGCGCTGTGGACCATGGCACCATCAGGGCTGATCAGTAGAGATGGGCCGAACGCCCCCTGGTTCGGTTTTTAAAATGATCATTTTTTAAGGAGCAATGATTTTAAAGATGCTTAAAGTGAAACAATCAAAATGAAATATTCCTTTAAATATCATGCCTGGGGGGGTCGCCTTAGTCTGCCTGTAAAGTCATGCATCTGTGCAATGTCTAGAACAGTACAGCAGCAATAATTACATTTGAATGTCATTTAAACTTGCTTGCAGCTGTAATGTATTGCACAAGCAAGCGCCACCCCTCCTGAAACCTACCAGGCCACATGCCCTCAACATGGGTAGGGTGCTTTGGGGCCCCCACCCAAGAGCACCTTGTACTAATGTTGATGGAGACAAGGGCCTCCTCCTGACAACTCTGGCTGGTAGTTGTCAGGGTGTGCGGGCAGGGGCTTATCGGAATCTGGAAGCTCCCTTTAATAAGGGGGCCCCCAGATCCCCCTCCCATGTCAATGGGTATCAGGTACATTATATCCCTACCCATTCACCAAAAATGTATAAAAAAGTAAAAACCACAGGAGACAGTTTTTGACAATTCCTTTATTAAAAAAGAAAAAAAGTGTTCTGCGATGTACATCCATCGTCAATCACGACAAACGACGGACCCGAAAAATTTCAAGAACAAAAAAGCTCTGCTTCAATGGGAGGGTTCCGACTACTGTCTCTTCGCTTTGACAGTTTATTTATAGGCAAGGGAAGGGCCACCCGGTGACATAACCAGGTGACCCCGCCCCCCTGACATCATATGATGCCACATGACATCAGAAGGAGGCGGGTTCACTCAGTTACATCAACGGGGGGCCTCTCCCTTGCCTATAAACAAACTGTCAAAGTGAAGAGACAGCAGTCAGCCGGAGCCCTCCCATGGAGATGGAGCTTTTCCGCTTTTTCTGTTTTTTGGGTCCGACTTTGGGTCCATGATTGACGATAGATGCACATCGTGGGACACTTTTTTTTTAATAATGGAATTGTCAAAAATTATCTCTTGTGGTTTTTACTTTTTAGACACTTTTTTGGTGAATGGGTAGGGGTACAATGAACCCGATAACCATTTACATGGGGTGGGGCAGGATCTGAGGGCCCTTTATTAAAGGGGGCTTCCAGATTCTGATAAGCCCCCTGCCCGCAGACCCCGACAACCACTGACCAGGGTTGTCGGGAAGAGGCCCTTGTCCCAAAAGCACCCTCCCCATGTCGAGAGAAAGCAGCCTGGTATGGTTAAGGGGGGGCACTCATTTGTCTCCTCCCTTTCCTGGCCTGCCAGGCTGCATGCTCAGATAAGGGTCTGGTAGGGATTTTGGGGGTGACCCCCAACATTTTATTTTTACATTTTGGTGGTGAGTTCTCCTTAAATTCTATGCCAGACTCAAAGGGCATGGTATGGATTTTTTTTGGAGGGGGAACCCCATGCCGATTCTTTTCTTAATTCTGTCATAGGGTTCCCCTTAACTACTTCAATGCACTGTGTTATATATACTACACTGACTGCACTAAGTATTCTCCACTGTATTATATATACTACATTGACTGCACTATATACTCTGCAATGTATTATATATACTACACTGACTGCACTATATACTCTAAACTGTATTATATATACTACATGGACCGCACTATATACGCTGAACTGTATTATATATAGCACGCGGACCGCACTATATACTCTGAATTGTATTATATATACTACGCGGACCGCACTATATAATCTGAACTGTATTATATATATATATACTACGCGGACCGCACTATATACTCTGAACTGTATTATATATACTCTGAACTGTATTTTATATACTACACGGACCGCACGATATACTCCAAACTGTATCATATATACTATGCAGACCGTACTATATAAATTCTATATACTCTGAACTGTATTATATATACTACACGGACCACACTATATACCCTGAGCTGTATTATATATACTATGCAGACCACACTATATACTCTGAACTGTATTATATATACTACGCGGACCGCACTATATACTCTGAACTGTATTATATATACTACGCTGACTGACTATATACTCCGAACTGTAATTATATATACTACATTGACTGACTGCGCTATATACTCTGAACTGTATTATATATAATACACTGACTGACTGCACACTACACTAACTACCTGCCCAATCTCTATTTATTCACTATATATGGCCGCCGTGTAAGCAGCAGCCTTATATAGTGTGGGGTGTGGCCCCTGAGCCATGATTGGGCAAAGGCACCTTGCCTTTGGCCAATAGTGGCTCTCACAGCACATCCCCCTGCAATTGGCCAAAGCATGCAGGTCAGGTGCATGTTTTGGCCAATCAGCAGCCGTCAATACATTGAGATATCGCAGCGCATTTTGGGTGCTCCGTGGCCGGCGAACTTGCCACAAGAGCCCCATAACTTAGTTTGTTCTGCAAACAAACGGACACCTGATGTTCGAGTCAAACTTACATTCAACTCGAACATCAGGACCATCCCTATTGATCAGCTTCCCCGGAACACTTCCGCCCAGCCTCCACACGCTGCAGCAGACCTTGGTGGTCCTTCTTTGGACATCCAGTGCTGACATGCCGGGTTCCTTGTATGACGAGCCTGTTTTTATCCTGCTCCATGTGAGTTGCCCCTTGTTATTGTGATGTCCAATAAATTCTTTATACTATGTGCACTTAGAGACACTTCTCTTTTCTTGTGTTTTAAAAATATATACATTAGGTCCTGAAGAACACACTTGCTTATTTCTTTTCTCAATTTTATTGACTGTAAGAATGCACATTATGCTGGTAATTGGAACTGTCAAGTCATGCATCACAGTTATGCATCATAATACAATAATAATAGACTTTCTTCCTGCACTTAGCATCTGCAAAATCTTTCACTAACTCATAAAGCTGTATCATCTTGAGCACACTGCTCTTGACAGCCAATAGGCACAGAGCACTTAGTCTTTTATGGGTCATCGTGGTTCTCAGATCATTCTTTATCAGTGCCAATTTGCTGAATTACCTTTCTCCGAACAACTAGTGACCATCGTGCTCAAACATATTCTAACAGCTACATTACCACATGGAAAGGTATCAGCAAGCCCTTTATCATATAATAAAACTGCCTGTTGAGATGGGAGTGAGACATGACTGGAGCTTAGCAAAGGCTGTAAGAGTGGACAATTTCCTCAATGAACACACTACTAAAGTCTCAATGGAAAATAAGTTTCATTTTTTATAAAGGAAGACAGGGGGCACCCCTGCCAGAGATGGGGTGATTGCCCATTTTGCCCCGTCATAAATCTATCACTGCTGGGGTCAATTTATTGATGGTTTCAAGGACCCCTGGGATCCACAAGTTGTTGTACCTGTTCCGATTGTCTAAATCCTCCACATGTGCTTGGAGCATTGCAAAAGCATTGGAAAGAGACTCATGCTCCCTAGAAAGCTCATTACTGTATATGCCAAGTTAAGCTCACCATGCTTCATTCCAGGTGGTCTGTACTTGCATCCAGTGCAGCTAACTGCTGGAAGAGTGTGTAAGTTGTCTTATTGTGCTCAGATTGAAACTTGGCTACAATTTAGTGTACATGGCATCCAGGCTGCTAATGAGTAGAGTTGTGCCCCCCATTCACACCAGAACTTCTGAACAGGGGAAAAGTTTGGCCCCAGACCACAGTCTACATTGAAGTCTACGGGACCCGAATATGAAAAATCAATAGTGCCCATTTTGAAGGCTTACTGCCCTGGGGGACATGTCTCAATGCATTTTTTTTAAATGAACAGTGATTTTATTGATGCCTAAAGTGAAACAATGAAAATAAAAAATCCCTAAATATAGTGCCTGGGGGGTCTCCTTAGTCTGCCTGTAAAATGGTGCATCTGTAGCATGTATGCTGCATGCATGCATGCATGCATGCTGCAGAAAAAATTACATTTCTAAAGAAAAGAACATTTAAATTGACTGTGGTTGCAATTGCTGGGCAGCTATATAAATAAAAAAAACTATAAAAAAAAAAAACAGTGTGGGTCACCCCAAAATCCATACCATGCCCTTATCCGAGCATGCAGCCTGGCAGGGCAGGATAGGGGGGCATGAGTGAGCACCCCCCTGAACTATAACAGACCACATGCCCTCAACATGGGGGGTGGGTGCTTGTGGGCCCTGGGCAGTGGATGTGGGGGTCTGTGGGCAGGGGGCTTATCAGAATCTCAAATCTCTTTTTAACAAGGAGGTCCTAGGTTTTTGCCCCCCCCCATGTGGGTGCATTGTACCCCTACTCATTCCCCATAAAAAGTGGCAAATAGAAATAAAAACACTAGACAAGTTTTTAACAAGTTGTTTACTAAAAACAATAAAAAAACAATGTCCCCCGATGTAGAACCATCGTCAATCACAAAGCCCGACAAACCGCCGGACCTGAAAAAAAAGCTCTGCCCACGACGAAGGCTGACTGCCAAATGCCTCCTCCTTTGTTTACACACTCCAAGGATTTAGGAAGGGGATAAGATAATTTACTATGTTCTGAGTGTAAATATTAAAACATATATTGTGGGAGATTAGCTTGTGGGAATCATCTTTCCACAGGAAAATAGTCAGATTCTTTCAAATCTGGAGGCTTGCCAGGTTTATTGGTAAAAGGTTGCAGGTTAAAAACAAAAAAAAAAAGAAAATAAGTCCTTGCCATCCAGCACTAAACTAAACAGTACAGTTACCTCGCTATACGGTGTGGGGCTGGCCCCGACACCCACAAAACATAAGCCAAAATGCAAACCTTGTCTTTTAAAGTCCAAACAGACACAGAGCTCCCTCAGATCCCTCTCTGAGTTCCAGGTCAGAGCTAGAGTGTGTTCTCTTCCTGGTTATTTAAGCCACCTGCTAGTGGACTCCAGTGGACCACAAACTCTGGACCGGAACCAGCCCTGTCATGGTGGCTGGTAAAATCCGGACCGGACTCCGTTTAATCCAGTCCGACTGAACACATACCTCTCAACAGATAGCATCCATCAACCACTTCGCCTCGCATACCATCACATATCCTCCCCCTCTTCTCAAGCACCTGTGGCTGAGCAACTGTCTCTAATATACAGTGGGCCCAGGAAAGGGCATCCACATTGTTCTGGAGTCTTCCCGCCCAGTGTTTCACTGTGAACTTAACCACTTCCGGACCGCCGTACGTCGTTTGACGGCGGTACTTTGAAGTGGAATACCGTTGTTATGGTAGCAGATAGCTACCATAACCCCGGTATCATTTTTTTCTGCAGGCGATTCTGCGTAAGATAAAAGTGATCTCCGCGGCGGATTCGCCGCAAGATCACTTTTATCAGCGGCGGGAGAGGTGCCCCCCCCCTCCCGCTGCTTTCCGGTCATCTCCGCCGCTTACCGGACCCGCCGGCAGCGGCGGAGATGATCGCGTCCTTTCCCTCTGGTGTCCGTGTGCCGAGTGAGCGGCAGGCCTTCACCAATTCAAGTGTCACTTTGTGACCCGCCCTTCTGAGGTCTTGTTACACCTACGGGAAAGGACCCGGGTGACATATAATCTCTGTCAACGAGTCGGTGTCC
>BLSH010371823.1:16543-40097 GCA_018402905.1 Glandirana rugosa | reverse complement strand
ATCCATGCTCACCCATCCATCCATGCTCACCCATCCATCCATCCATGCTCACCCAGCCATCCATCCATGCTCACTCAGCCATCTATCCGTGCTCACCCACCCAGCCGTGCTCACCCACCCAGCCATCCATCCATGCTCACCCACCCAGCCGTGCTCACCCAGCCATCCATCCATGCTCACCCAGCCATCCATCCATGCTCACCCAGACATCCATCCATGCTCACCAACCCAGCCGTGCTCACCCATCCATCCATCCATCCATGCTCACCCATCCATCCATCCATGCTCACCCAGCCATCCATCCGTGCTCACCCACCCATCCGTGCTCACCCACCCATCCGTGGCTCATCCATCCCCATCCATGGCTCATTTGTGCCTCATTCATGCTCATCCATACCACATCAGTTCTCATCCGTGACACATCCATGTCACTACAGTGCCCATCCGTGCCACTATAGTGCCCATCCGTGCCACTACACTGCCCATCCATGCCACTACACTGCCCATCCATGCCACTACAGTGCCCACCTGTGCCACTACAGTGCCCATCCGTGCCACTCTACTGCTCATCCGTGCCAATACCCTGCCCATCTGTGCCACTACAGTGCCTATATATGCCACCACAGTGCCTCACAATAATGTAAAAGATGGTCAAATTAGATTCTAAATGTATGCCGCTAGAATACCTGATGGTGCTCCCTGCATGTTTGGCCTCTGTATGTGGTCCCGCTGTGTAAAAGTGTCACACATGTGGTATCGCCATACTCGGGAGGAGTAGCAGAATATATTTTAGGGTGTCATTCTTGCTAGGTACATGCTGTGTGTTAGAAATGTTGTATAAATGGACAACTTTGTGTAAAACAAAATGCGTTTTCATTTTCTTTCCACATTTTCCAAAAACTTGTGGAAAAAAATGACATGTTCAAAAGACTCACTATGCCTCCTAGAATATACGTTGGGGTGTTAGCTTTCCAAAATGGGGTCATTTTTTGGGCGTTTCCATTGGCCTGGTGCTCCAGGACTTTCAAAAGTGCAAGAGGTAGTCAAGAAATGATATGTGTAATTTATGCTCCTAGAACGCCTGATGGTGCTCCCTGCATGTTGGGCCTCTGTATGTGGCCAAGCTGTGTAAAAGTGTCACACATGTGTTATCGCCATACTCGGGAGGAGTAGTAGAATGTATTTTGGGGTGTAATTTGTGGTATGCATATGCTGGGTGTGAGAAATAACCTGTTAACATATGACAATTTTGGGGGGAAAAAAATGTCTACTTTCCAAGAAGGGGTCATTTGGGGGGTATTTGTACTTTCCTGGCTTGTTAGGGTCTCAGGAAATGAGATAGGCCGTCAGTACATCAGGTGTGATCAATATTCAATGATTGGCACCATAGCTTGTAGACTCTATAACTTTCACAAAGACCAAATAATATACACTAATTTGTTTTTTTTTTTTTACCAAAGATAGGTAGCAGTATAAATTTTGGACAAAATTTATGAAGAAAAATTACTAATTTGCAAAATTTTATAACAGAAACAAAGAAAAAATTATTTTTTTACAAAATGTTCGGTCTTTTTTTAATTATAGCGCAAAAAATCAAAAACCCAGCGATAATTAAATATCACCAAAAGAAAGCTCTGTTTGTGTGAAAAAAAGGACGCAAATTTCATATGGATACAGTGTTGCATGACTGAGTAATTGTCATTCAAAGTGTGAGAGCGCTGAAAGCTGAAAATTGGTCTGGTTGTTAAGGGGGTTTAAGTGCCCAGTGGTCAAGTGGTTAAGTAGACAACCAGATGCTCCTCACCATCTCTAATCTGGGACAGAACACCACCTAGTCCCACCTCAGAGGCTGTACAATAAACTCCTTTGTGAAGTCTGGGGTCAGGAGCACCAGTTGTATACAAAGGGCCTGTTTCAACTTCTCGAATGCCTTCTCTGCTTCGGGATTCCACTTAACCATGCCCAACCCTCTCCCCTTCGTCAGATCTGTCAGAGGGATGGCAAGGGTGGCAAAGTCGGGTATGAATCGCCTGTAATAACCTGTAATCCACAGGAAGGCACAAACTTGTTTTTTATTCACCGGTTGGGGCCATTTTGGAATTGCCTCGATCTTATTGGTCTGGGGCTTTATCAGTCCCCGACCAATAACATACGCAAGGTATTTGGCCTCCTCCAGGCCTATGGCACACTTTTTTGGGTTGGCTATTAAACCTGCTACCCTAAGAGAATCTAAGACTGTTTGTACTTGGGGCAGATGCAATTCCCAATCTGGACTTTGGATGACCACATCATTCAAATAGATGGCTGCATAGGGGTGATGCGGCCTCAAGGTTTTATCCATCATTCTCTTGAAGAATGCAGTGGCCCCTTGCAGACCAAATGGCATTAGCCTGTACTGGAAGGACCCCTCAGGGTAGAAAAGGCTGTTTTTTCCTTATCTGACTCTGTTAGGGGGATCTGCCAGCAGCTCTTAGTTAGGGCTAGGGTTGTTATGTATCGGACACCTCCCAACCTGTCCACAAGTTTGTCAACCCACGGCATTGTCAAATTTAGACACGTTATTCAGTTTCCTGAAATTGTTACAGAACCTGATAGTGCCATCGGGATTTAGGACCAGCACTATAGGGCTCAACCAAGCGCTGTGGGACTCCTCTATCACATCTAACTCCAAAATGTTTTTTATTTCCTTCACCACCGCCTCCCGTCTAGTCTCAGGTATTCGGTAGGGTTTTACATTTATGCGGACCCCTGGTTCCGTAATTATGTCATGTTGTAGTACGGTGGTCAGTCCAGGTAGGGGAGAGAAAAAATCTCTATTTTTACAGATAAATTCCTTAACATCATTTTGTTACATCAATGCCAAAGACTCGGTTATGGGGATGTTCGGAGTCATGGACAGCCTGTCCTTTTGAAGAGGGGGCACTGACAATAAAGTCTCTCTGTCTTTCCACGGTTTTAAGAGATTCACATGGTAAATTTGCTCGGGTTTCCTTTTCCCTGGCTGGTAAACTTTGTAGTTCACTTCCCCTACTCTTTCCCTAATCTGAAAGGGACCCTGCCACTTTGCTAGGAATTGACTTTCAACCGTGGGGACTAGCACCAGCACTCTGTCTCCGGGGTTGAAAGTATGGGTTTTGGCCCCCCCGATTATAAAGCTTTCTCTGGTCTTCCTGGGCTCACTCCATATGTTCTCTCACCAGGGGCAGGACAGCTGCGATTCAATCCTGTATCAAGGAAATATGCTCAATGACGCTCCTATATGGGATGGTCTCTCCTTCCAATGTCTCTTTTGTGACATCTAGCAGCCCCCTGGGATGTCTACCATACAAGAGTTCAAAGAGGGATTACCCCATAGACGCTTGCAGAACCTCTCGTATTGCAAACATGAGATATGACACCAACATATCCCAATCTCTCCCATCTTTTTCCACTACCCTTTTTAACATGCTTTTGAACATTTTATTAAACCTCTCCACAAGTTCATCTGTTTGGGGATGGTAGACCAAGGTACAGAGATGGGAGATTTTATACAACCTGCACAATTCCTTGGTTACACGGGACATAAACGGGGTGCACTGATCTGTTAAGACCTCTTTAGGGATCCCCACCCGACTAAACACCTGGGCCAACTCCCTGGCGATAGTCTACCATAGATGACCCCAACAGTGCTAGGGTGTAACCTGGCAGGATTTACACAATTGCTTTTTACCAATGTTACCACACTACCAGAGTCAAGCAGTGTAGTGACGGGCTTTCCATCAACAAAAATCACACACATTTGCTTCTCCATGTGACTTGAACATGATGCTGTATATGCGACCTGTGCAAAAAGAGAAAGGCATCTATTCACATAAGTATAATTGCATTGCATGGGTTCATCATTCAAGGTACAATTGGCAGCAATATGACCCAATGCATGGCATCGGTAGCACTGTGTGTGCTCTATACCCAGTCCTCTCCAAGGTCCCCAAGACCTTCCTGGCTTCTTTGGCCAGTCTCCAGGTCTAGAGCCTACCGTCTCTTTAGCAGTCTTATCAAATTTCCCCACGCCCCTGAACCGTGGAACAGTCTTACTGGGTCTGCCGGGCGATCTTTCACCCCTAGATACATTGGAGTGGGGCGCAGATGGGTGCAACAAGTCCTCAGCAACAGTGTATCTCTCCACGAGTTGTTTGGCGGTTTTGGGGTCCCCATGACTGACCCATTTCTGCAAAGCAGCAGGGAGCGCACATAGATAGTGGTCCATGACCACGCACTCAACAATCTGGGGACCTGGCAATGTCTCCTGTAGCCACTTTCTGGTGGGGTGGACTAGGTTGAACATCTGCGAGTGGGGTGGTTTGTTGGTGTGGTAGGTCCACTGATGCACCCGTTGGGCCCGGACTGCCATAGTGACCCCTAGGCGTGCGAATATCTCTGCCTTTAGGGTCTCGTAGTCCTGGGCCTTATCTGGTTCCAGATCAAAGTAGGCTTTTTGGGGTTCACCGGTCAAGAATGGTACTAATAGTACCATCCACTGATCTTTTGCCCATCCTTTGCGAAGAGTGACTCTTTTAAAAGTCATGAGCTATGCCTCCACGTCATCCGCAGATGTCACCTTCTGCATGTGGTAAGAGGTGCATACCAACTTTGGTTCCACTGTCACTGGAGGTGTGGGTGCCTTTTTTAATTCCATCATGGCCTCCGCAAACTGTCGGTTCATCTCCCCTTGAGCCGCTGGGCCACAGTTGCCTGTAGCAAGGCCTTCCACATCTCCTCCATTTTGAGAAGATGCCCACCGAATCCACCATGTGTGGGAGATTAGCTCGTGGGGATCATCTTTCCACAGGAAAAAAGTCAGCGTATAGGCAACTTTTCTTTCAAATTTGGCGGCTTGCCAGGCTTATTGATAAAAGGTTGCAGGTTAAAAACAAACAAAGCAGAAAATAAGTCCTTGCCATCTGGCGCTAAACTAAACAGTACAGTTACCTCACTATATGGTGTGGGGCTGGCCCCGACACCCACAAAACATAAGCCAAAATGCAAACCTTGTCTTCTAAAGTCCTAACAGACACAGAGCTCCTTCAGATCCCTCTCTGAGTTCCAGGTCAGAGCAAGAGTGTGTTCTCTTCCTGGATGATTAAGCCAACTGCTGGTGGACTCCAGTGGACCACAAACTCTGGACCGGAACCAGCCCTGCTATGGTTGCTGGTAAAATCTGGACCGGACTCAGTTTAATCCAGTCCAAATGAATGCATACATGGCGACAGGTCCGTCTACCACTTCGCCTTGCATATCATCACAATATACACATATAATATATATATATATATATATATATATATATATATATTATAATATATATATATATAAAGTTCCAAGTACTTTGTAAAATGATGAATAATTTGTTGGTACAGTCAATACAGAAATAACTAATAATGGCGTAGATGGGCGTGATTTGGAGCCAGACCTTGATGGCCATAATCCCTGAGCTCCGGATCACAGGAGATAGCTACAAGCCCAGCAAAGCCTCTTACTACCGACGTCATGGGGGAAGCACACAGGAACTCACCCCAGGGATGCTCCCGCTCACCTAGAGACTCGTGCACGCAATTCAGCCACAACATCCCGGAGATGTTCTGGTTCCAGCCATGCGAGACCTCAGCTTCAGGTCGGGCCTCCGGATCTTCCGCATACTCCTCCAGCCTCAGTTCCTCAGGCAGACATCCTGCGCTGCAGTCATTCCCGGCCACTCCTGCAATATAGCCACTCAGCCTGCAAGACCTATACTCCATAGGGCACTCAAGCCTAGGGGAAGGGAATCTGACCCACCCAGAGATGTGGTAGTTTGCTTAGTAAACTTTAAATCTGAAGGAAGAGATCTTGAGAAGAGCAAGAGACCGCCGTAATCGAATGTTTCAGGGCACTGAAATCAAAATATTCCAGGACTTGTCACCCATAACCCTTCAGAATAGACGGGACCTACGGCCACTCCTTGACCTATTATGCACAAAAGGGATTCATTATCGCTGGAAATTCCCTTCTACCTTTCGGCCACATCACAAGGCCACACTGCACACCTGTGAGTGCCAGAAGCTCTCAACGGCTTCTGCGAGATGATGCATCTCCCACGTATTGAAATACTGGACTGGTACAGTCCCCCAGCTGAGACGTACCACATCCATGGACGCTATCCCAGTCCGGGATGAATTCCATATCAGGCAACGCAGCTCTCCTTCGCCATGTCCTGCCTCTACAACAGCCCCTAGAGCAGTGGTTCTCAATTCCGGTCCTTGGGACCCACTAACAGGCCAGGTTTGCAGGATAATTGAATTACATCACAGGTGATGGAATTTGCTGCTCAGTGATTGCAGCATTCTAGTCTGCATCTCCCCAAGGTAATACTTAAAATCTGGCCTGTTGGTGGGTCCTGAGGACAGGAGTTGAGAACCACTGCCCTAGAGGCAGCAGCCCCACAGCATCACCAGTGCACAGAAGGCTGCGACAAGAAGCATTGTATTAGGATACCCTCCAACCCAGCAAGACATCCACGTTCTCACCTCAACTGTTATTACACTAAACTTTCTCTCCAGTTATGCTCCTGCTATCCTAACCCATCAAGACAACAGCCACAGCGATGAAGATTGGACTAATTCATACGTATAGTTACAGGACGATTTCCGTCCTCTACCTCGCAGAAGCATGTACCATGGGACAACCAGCACAACAGACACGATCGAATAGAAGTAGAAAATTGGATTTGCCCTATCGAAAACTTTGGTCTAACAACACATGGGCTATATTACAGTCACCAGACAATCAGGAGATCAGCTGCAATAGCAACGCGGGTAAGCTACTCTCTGTCCCAGCCCTAGCAACCCACATTATAGGCAAATGAGCTCATCAAACCTGCAGTTCTATGCTCCTCCCAGACCTGCTATCAACTATAGGGGACACCAAATGGACCATCATTTATAGCCCCACTTGCAGTACAAACCCCGTTTTATGTTCCTATACTACCTCCCAACCCACATTCCCCGTCTCACCATCATCCCCCCTCCCTCGAGCTCCAACGGGAACCCTGCTGCCTCTTACTCTTATAAAAACTACTTAGAAGTCTCCCAAGATTCTCATATCACATTTCTATTGTATGATATCATAGATATAAGATCGCTAAGTTTGAGAGGTGGCCCCACATGGAGGATGTACAATCTCATAATATGCTCATTCTTTTATGCCTAGACTCTCATACAGCCACACCCCCTAAGCATTAACTGTAAGTGCTACGGGTGTCTGCAAGCAAGTACCCGTTAGATGGTTTAGGGGCGTTTATTATGCTCCCCCAAAAAGGGGGCAGGCAAAGAATATATCAGACACATTTACATTAACACAGCAAAATACCCCTCCTAAAAAACTCCTCCATGTGGGACACACTTTGCCGCAATCCAAGGCTTGCTCCACAGTCCACACCTTGTATAAGAATATTTAACTCTGAGGAACTCTCAGAGGAACTCTGCTGAGGGGCACCTGTGATGTAAGGAGGAACTCTGCTGAGGGGCACCTGTGATGTAAGGAGGAACTCTGCTGAGGGGCACCTGTGATGGAAGGAGGAACTCCGCTGGGGCACCTGTGATGTAAGGAGGAACTCTGCTGAGGGGCACCTGTGATGTAAGGAGGAACTCCGCTGAGGGGCACCTGTGATGGAAGGAGGAACTCCGCTGGGGCACCTGTGATGGAAGGAGGAACTCCGCTGGGGCACCTGTGATGGAAGGAGGAACTGCGCTAGGGAGATCTGGTGGCAGGCGATGTGGCAAGTGACACGCTCGGGGCTCCCACTGATTCTGCATTATGGTGAGTTGAACTATTTAATTTTATATTACAAAGTAATAATAGAAATTATGCGCTTCAATCATCCTGACACCATAACAACCATGGTGCCGGGATGATTGAAGATTTTGGAGTATCTTTATCTGCTGATTGTTAAACTTTCTGGAATACACATATTGCTATTGTGGTGAAGAATCTGGGCCTGCTGTCCCTCCATCCGACTTCTTTCCTTCCTTCTCTTTTCTTTCCTTCCCTCCCTATCTCTTTCTTTCTTTCTTCCTCCCCCCATCCCTTATTCATCTCAGGTGTGAGCCACGCCCCTTTAAACCACGCCCCTATTTAATTTTGACCACCACACCCATTTTTCGCAGTGGCCCGCTACGCGTGCCGCATTTCTTCGGGCTGGAGCCCCTGGTCTTTTTCCCACCCAGCAACGCCCCTGCTCAAACTCATACAGGGTTGCAGGAAATCCAGCAACAAATCTAGAAGGCTCACTAGAGCCGAGAGATAGTGGTTTAGAGAAAGGTGTTATTTCTTATTGGTTAACTGCTTTCTTTTACTTGATATTAGCCGTTGGATAACTGTTACCTGTGTATACTCTTTCCTTGTTATTCTCCCTAGGAGATATATGGTTTATTTGCACCGCTAGATGACCTAGTCAGATTGATTTGCCAAGCATACATTTATCTAAGGTAAAACAGATACCCCCCTAGCTCTCAGTCTAGGCTTACAGGTGGCAGCACTACCTATACATATCTCACCACATCCCACCACATTTCACACCATATGTAACGCAAGCTGAACCCCTTACACACTGTGAGCCTCCCATGGATTTACACCATGACCACTCAATTTAGCTCCACTTCCGTCTTAAGCTAGCAATACTCTCCTGTGGACCGGAGGTCCCCACTGGGTACATCCCCGACACCGAACACTCCCCCACCCAGCAGAAACATATTAGCTCCTGCTGACCCCGACCGGATCCCCTCTCACCCTAGGGTAAGCGGGATTTTCTACCTACCTCTGGTATATTTCCTCTTCCACACACCATCATCATTACTCCCCATCCCTCCCCTTCCGAGACCCTCTACCTCCCCTCTTACCTCCTCTCTCCATTAGGCTCCTGCACCCACTTACTCTATACCTCCTCGGTCTCCACCAACACAAAGGTCAAAACTAAAAACTACACCTCTTGTTTGTGACAACCCATTCCCGCTAATAAGCTTCCTCAATCTCCTCTGAGACCCTTTTTTGAAAATCATTTTATATACCAGATAGTATAGATTCCTATTACGGGAATTAAACGAGCCAATGCTGTGCCATGTTCACCACCGACATCCCTGGGACAAGAGTCCAAAACCTTTGGATGCACCGTCACTGTGGGGTAGTACTCACCTCCCACATGTGGGAGGGAGTGGGAAGAGAGTGGAGCTGACAATGGTGAAGTACGTCTGAATGATGTTTATTGTAGATTAAAACATCACATAAAAAGAAGGTTTGCTTACGAAATTACATTTTTGAAGGCCCTGGAGCACCAGGACAATGGAATTGCCCACAAAATTACCCCATTTTGGAAAGCAAACACCCCATCGTATAATCTATGAGGCATTGTGAGTCTTTTGAATGCTTAATTTTTTCCCACAAGTCTTTGAAACACGTGGAAAGAAAATGAAAACGCTTTTATTTTAACACAAAGTGGTCAATTTATAAGATATTTCTAACACAATTTTGTGGGCAATTCCATTGTCCTGGTGCTCCAGGGCCTTCAAAAATGTAATAGGTCGTTTGGAAATTAGATGTGAAATTCTGCTCCTAGAATGCATGACCGTGCTCCCTGCATGTTGGACCTCTCTATGTGGCCAGGCTGTGAAAAAGTCTCACACATGTGGTATCGCCATACTCGAGGCGAGTAGCAGAATGTATTTTGGGGTGTAATTGGAAGTATGCATATGCTGTGTGTGAGAAATAACTTGTTGTTATGACAATTTTGTGCAAAAAAAAAAAAAAAAAATAATTTCTTAATTTTTCCAAGAATTGTGGGAAAAAAGTACAACTTCAAAAAACTCGCCATGCCTCTTACTAAATACCTTGGAATGTCTAATTTTCAAAAGGGGGTAATTTGGGGGGTATTTGTACATTCCTGACATTTCAGGGCCTCAAGAAATGACATCAGTGCATCAGGTGTGATCAATTTTCAATGATTGGCACCATAGCTTGTAGACTCTATAACTTTCACACAGACCAAATAATATACACTTATTTGAGTTATTTTTACCAAAGATAGGTAGCAGTACAGGTTTTGGCCCAAATTTATGAACAAAAATTACTTATTTGGAAAATCTTATCACAGAAACTAAGAAAAAGTGTTTTTTTTTTCAATATGTTCGCAATTTTTTCACTTATGTCACAAAAAATAAAAAACCCATAGGTTCTTAAATACCACCAAAAGAAAGCTGTATTTGTGTGAAAAAAAAATGATAAAAATTTTGTTTGGGTACAGTGTAGCACGAGAGAGTAATTGTCATTCAAAGTGTGAGAGTGCTGAAAGCTGAAAATTGGTCTGGGCAGGAAGGGGGTATACGTCCTGTATTGAAGTGGTTAATTGGACCGGACAGTGATGCAATCTCGTCATAATATTATAGTTGCATTCCTGTGAGTGGGGCAACAAAGTTAAAAACCAGTGAGAACACTATGTCCCATTCTTCATGAGACAGATTTTTACCTAACTCTCTCTCCCAGTCTCGGACATAAAAAGGGCATTCTGAAAAGGTGTGCAATAGTATAATACCATTCGTTTTAGATAAAGCTTGGGGACATTTTGAGTCGGACACGCATAACTCCTCAAACTGAGTTAAAGCGGAGGTCCGCCGCCTGCAGCCATTCCTTTAAAAATTAAAAGTCAGCAGCTACACATACAGTAGCTGCTGACTTTTAACTTGAGGACACTTACCTGTCCTGGAGTCCAGCGATGTCTGCACCGCCCACTGATCTTCGGATCGGCAGGTCGAGTGCTGCCACCGCCATTGAGGGTAAGGGGACCCAGACGTGTAGCTGTTCGGCCTCACAGCCGGGTCCCTACTGCGCATGCACGAGCTGCTGCAGCGCTTTCTCATTGACGGTGGTGGAGGAGGAGGGAGCTGCTGAGGGCCACAGCCCTGAGCTCCCGGATGTGTGGAAGACAGGTGTCCTCTTCCCCCTCCCCCACGAAAGGTGCCAAATGTGACACCTGAGGCGGGGAGGAATCCAACCAGTGGAAGTTCCACTTTTGGGTGGAACTCCGCTTTAAGTCCCTACAGAGACTTAATCTATTCAGCCCTTTATACAAATGACATAACTGAAAGTATTGGAGCCACTCACCTGCCTTCAGACAAGAGTGGGAACTAAGCTCACCCAGAGTTTTCAAGCCTCCATCTGTAAATGAGTGACAAATGGGGCGACGGATGTGGTGGTTGTCAGCAGAGGAAACTTATATCTGGACATACCCGGTGGGAACCCTGGGTTACCTAGTATTGGAGTTAGTGGCCCTGGGCTTGAAGATACATTATATTTTGTGATATATTTGTCTCATACATATAAAAAAGATTAAATCAAAGGCGTTACAAGTGTTGTACATGGCCGATCAGTAGAGAGAAGCCATGGGAGAGAGGTTAGTGGTGCAGGCACTATATAAGACTCGAGAGTAACCTACTGCTTGAAGGATCCGTGATGGAACCAATCTAGCACCCTACTAGGTAGTACCGCTGCATGGTGTAATTCCAGGTGTTGCAAGCCTGCACCTCTAGAATCTCTCCTCTTCACTAAAATTTCATACATAAGTGTAGCCGAGGATGTAGGCCAAATATATTTTAGTAGCATGGAACGTGTCAATCTAAAAAAGGAACGTGGGACCCGAATTGGGATTGTTAGAAAAATATACAGAAATCTAGGTTGGATGTCCATCTTAAAGAGTGACACCCGTCCCAACCATGAGTGTCACTTTGATGACCATTTCTTAAGGCAAGATTGCATGACATTCACAAGTGGAAGGTAGTTGAGCTCATACAATTTATAGAGTTGTCTGGGTATCTGGATCCCCAGCCAATTAATAAAGTGTTGTGCCCATTGGAACGAAAAGTTATCAGCCAGGGAAGCTTGGATGTCCTCCGGCAGAGTAATGTTTAGACAATATAATTTTGCAGCATTAATTTTGAAATTGCTTAGAATGACGAAAACTTCTAGTTCTTTTAAGAGCGCCAGAAATGCAATTATTGAATTAGTTATATGGAATAAGAGGTCGTCGGCAAACAAACTTATCTTGTATTGCTTGCTAGCAATGTCTACACCCTTTATCGAGTTATTGTCACACAGGGTCATCACCAAATGCTCCATTGCTAATATATACAGGAGTGGACAGAAAGAGGACACCCCTGGAAGGTTTCATTCTGACTCGGTCAGAAAGTAAGCCATTCACTCTAATACGAGCTGTTGGACTAGAATACAAGGCCATGATTTTTTGAATTTAGCCTGGGGATAAACCTATTTGTTCCAGTGTTACTTTCAAAAACTCCCAGTCTAGGCGGTCAAATGCCTTTTCTGCATCTAGCGAAAGGACACTCAGTGGAACCTTTTGTAGCAGGCAGTGTGAGATAAGTGATAGTATTTCAATGGTGTTGCCCCTTGCTTTTCAGGTTGGGACAAAGCCCACCTGATCGAATCCAATAAAAGAAGGAATAACTGCTTGTAGGTGATCTGCTATTATTTTAGCATATATTTTAACCACCTCCCACCCAGCCACTGTATATATACGACCGGGTGGGAGCTTCCCCGCTCTGACAGGACGTGTATACACGTCCTGCAGAACGGGAGCTCGCAGCGCGGCCACGCGGTGCGCTGCAGCTGGATCCTGTGATCATTATGATCACAGGATCCAGCTGAGCAGAGATCGGGATATGGGCGCAGTGATTGGCCCTCCCGATCATGTGACGGCTGTGTCCAATCACAGCCCTCACATTGTAAACAGAGATGAACGTCTCTGTGACAGTTCTCCCCCTGCCAAGCTCAGTGAGAGCTCAGTGCAGGGGGGGGGGAATCTGCAGCTATGTGACAGCTCTCTGCATGATGAGGATTTCATGCAGAAAGCTCTCACAGATCGCCCCCCACACAGTGCACCAAGCACACTGATACCCCTGTCCCCATACACATAAGTGTCCCCATAAAACAGTCCCCAAAACATCTATATGTCCCCCATCACATCTGTCACCATACACAAAACATCTGTCACAGTCCCCGAAACATCTGTATGTCCCCGTCACATCTGTCACAGTCCCCAAACATCTATCTGTCCCCGTCACATCTGTCACAGTCCCCAAAACAGCTGTATGTCCCCGTCACATCTGTCACAGTCCCCGTCACATCTGTCTGTCCGCCAACACCAAATAAACTCTGATTTGGGTTATTTTTACCAAAGATATATAGCAGTATCATTTTTGGTCAAAATGTATGAAGAGAAAATTCTAAAACAGAAACTAAGAAAAAGGCATTTTTTTGAAAATTTTCAGTCTTTTTCAATTTATAGCGCAAAAAATAAAAAACCCAGGGGTGATTAAATACCACCTAAAGAAAGCTCTATTTGTGTGAAAAAAAATGATAAAAATTTCATATGGGTACAGTGTTTCATGACCGCGCAATTGTCATTCAAACTGCAACAGCGCTGAAAGCTGAAAATTGGTCCGGGAAGGAAGGGGGTTTAAGTGCCCAGTATTGAAGTGGTTAAGGTCAACATTTATTAAGGAGATTGGGCGATAACTTGAACATTTGGTAGGATCTTTCTGATCTGAAAAAGAGTGATGTGGGTCTGCTGCGTTTGGTGGGAAAAGGTACATAAATCTGAAATTGAGTTAAATGTAGTGTCTAGAATTGGTGATAAAACATCCTGAAATTGTTTATAGAAAACAGTTGAGAAACCATCGGGGCTGGGCTCATACCCGATGGAAGTTCCTTAATTGTTTGTTGAATTTCCAATATAGTAAAAGGCATGTTCAGTAAGTCAGAAGTATCCTGGTCTAATCGAATACATCCAAATGTATTGAGCCATTGTTTCATGTCCCTTTGTGTTAGTAGGTACGGTAAGGGGATTAGAAGTGTTATAAAGCGTCTTATAATACTCTTGAAAGGTTCAAGCCATATCTTCAGAGGTATGTACCAGGCCCTTTTCAGGGCATCGAAGTTTGGGAATATAGGTACATTTTGATTTAGTACGAATTGACCTGTCCAGTGGTACTCGCCTTATTACCAAATTCACACATAGTTCTATGCTTTTGATCTTTATGTCGAGAATATGCCATATCAAGTATATGTAAAAGAACTTTATGTTTCTTTTTTAATAGCTGGAATAGATGAGCCTCAAGTGAACCTTTATGGGCGAGCTCAAGCCTATGAATTTCTTTTAGGAGCTGTATAATCTCCCTAGAGCATGCTTTTTTTAAGTGTGTACCCTCAGAGATGAGGATCCCCCTTATGACACATTTCAAGGCCTCCCATTTAAGTGGTTGCGCTGTCATGTCCCACATGTGGTCGGTTAAAAACTGAAACCGATCACCAAAATGCGCATATTGATTTGTTTTTAGGAGACTTTCGTTCAGCCTCCAAGAGGCTACAGATTTAGGAAATTGCGGTAGATTGATTTAAAAAAATGGAGAAATGGTCTGACCAAAGTTGAGTTCCAATATATGCCTAGGGTTGCCAGCTAAGTAAGTTATGCGAAGCAAAAAACAGGTCTATCCTACTATAAGTTTTATGAGTTAAAGAATGACAGGTATAATTGCACTTGGTAGGGTGTAACACACCTCAACTAGTTGAAGATCATGAAATCAACACCTAAGAAGTTTGATCTGAGACTAGGAGAAGCGCAGAGAGGTAGATGTGGAATATAAACTTTAACCTTAACTTTAACTTTAACTTTAACTAGTGGGACTTTAAACTTCCCTCTCAGGTACTAAAGTCTTTCTACACCTGCACCATTGAGAGCGTTTTGACGGGTAGCATCACTTCCTGGCTCGGGAACAGCACCTTGCAGGACAGATGAGCCCTCCAAAGGGTGGTGCGTTCAGCTGAACGTACCATCCATACCCAGCTCCCTGACCTGCAGGACATTTACAGCACGCAGTTCCGGAACAGAGCCAAGAAGATTGTGAAGGACCCCAGCTATCCCAATAATTGACTTTTTTCTCTGTTGCGGTCAGGGAAACGCTTCCACTCCCTGAAAGCGAACACAGAGAGAATGAGGAGGAGCTTCTTCCCGCAGGCTATTCGTAGTTTAAACCAGGAGACACCAAGGATTTAAAAACTGGCCCACTCTCTCCATTATCCATTATCGCACTTCTTCTGTGTACATATTTCACCCTTCGCACCATGACACTTTAGTCTCGCACAGCACAGTGCACTTTGTATTTCATTTTATTTCATACCATATCATTCTGCACGCGGACACTTGATGGACATTTTTACACCACACCATACTGCATACGGACACCTTATGGACAATCTAAACCACCCTAAATTGATTACTGTCTACTGTTGCTTACTGTTTTTCACTGTGTACTGCCATAAGCATGGTTCGTATATACATCTTTTATTTTTATTTTTTTTTATATAGTTTTTAGTTATATTTTATTTTTATTCCCTCATGCCGGACCGTCGTAATAAGCATTTCACTGCATGTCGTACCCTGTATGTATGTGTATGTGACAAGTAAAATTTGATTTGATTTGATTTGATTTGAATCACTATCCTTCCCTCAGCCAAAGGGCCTAATTTGTGCAAAAGAGGGAGCATCATAGAGATCTAACCCTGGTTGAAATTTTACATTTAAGAATGAGAAATAAGCCCCCAGGGTCACGGTCATGGTAAAGATTTTAAGAGGAACTCCACGCCAAAATAAAAAATGGCGTGGGGTTTCCCCAAAATCCATACCAGGCCCTTTAAGTCTGGCATAGATTTTAAGGGGAACGCCATGCAATTTAAAAAAAAAATGGCTTGGGGTTCCCCCAAAATCCATACCAGATCCTTATCCAAGCATGCATCCTGGCAGGCCAGGAAAGGGGGCACGAGTGAGTGCCTCCCCTCCTGAGCCATACCAGGCCGCTTGCCCTCAACATGGGGAGGGTGCTTTGGGGTTGATAGGGGCAAGGGCCTGATCCTGACAACCCTAAACCAGCGGGTGTGGGGGTCTGTGGGTGGTGGGGCTTATTGGAATCTGGAAGCCCCCTTTAATAAGGGGGCCCCCAGATCCTACCCCCCATGTGAATGGGTATCAGGTACATTGTACAACATCCCAAATGTCGTAATGTACATCCATCGTCACCGTCAATGGGTAGGGGTACAATGTTAAAGGGAGCTTACAGATTCCAATAAGCCCCCCACCCGCAGACCCCGGCAACCCCCGTCCAGGGTTGTCGGGAAGAGTCCCTTGTCCCCATCAACATGGGAACAAGGTGCTTTGAGGGGCACCCCAAAGCACCCTCCCCATGTTGAGGGCATGTGGCCTGGTATGTTTCAGGAGGGGGTTGCTCGCTCATGCCCCCTATCTTGACCTCCAGGCTGCATGCTTGGATAAGGGTCTAGTGTGGATTTTGAAGGGGGCCCTACACCAATTTTTTTTTAATTTTGGCATGGAGTTCCCCTTAAAATCCATACTAGACGCAAAGGGCCTGGTATGGACTTGGGGGGGGAGATGCCCTACACCATTTTTTAAAATCTGTATTGCCGGGAGTCGGCAATACATTATAGCGGCAAGCAAGTTTAAATTACATTTTTTCCTTTAGAAATGTCTTTATTGCTACACATCACACAGATGCGCCACTTTACAGGCAGACTAAGAGGCGCATCCCAGGCACGATATTTAAAGGAATATTTCATTTTTATTGTTTTGCTTTAAGCATTATTAAAATCCTCTCCAGAAAAAGCAATCATTTTAAAAACTTTTTTTTTGCATTGATAAATGTCCCCTAGGGCAGTACCCAGGTTCAAATACACTTTTTATGGCAATAACTTGCATATAAGTCTTTGAAATGAGGACTTTTGATTTTCCATGTTTGTGTCCCATAGACTTTAATAGGGTTCGCATGTTTGCTAGAAATTTTTGCCTGTTCGAGGTGCGAATCGAGCCGGGGGGGTGTTCGACCCATCCCTAATCAAGACCATTAAATGCCAAAGTAGCAATTATTATTTCCTTTGCACTGTTAATATATTACTTTTGTTTTTTTAATTTGGAAAAATTTAACATAGAACAAACGGAATTACACATATCAATATTTTTAACACCACTCAGTAATTCTGAATTTTTTTAAGCTGAATTGCAGACATATACAGTATAAAAACATTAATTATTGCAAAAATGTATTCCTTAAAAAAGAAAATTGCATTTAAATCCAAAATGTATTTGTACCTTACTCTGTGTTGACATCAGTCTCCTGTAATCTCCATATAAGCACATTGCTTAAGAAATTGGTTGGAGGTGGGGGTGGGGGCAGCACAAGAAGAAAGTTAGGCTTTTCAGCAGTGCATGCATGTTCATAGAGAACACGGTGATTGATGAGAGGTAAAAGGGATGCCCTCATCATAATCTGTTGGTTCTTTCATCAAGTTGGGTGTCTGGGTCCAGTTGTAGTGCTGTAGCACTGAAATGGAAGTCCCAGACCTGGCTATGCTGTCTGAATTATCTGCTTGAAACCTAAAACTGGCTGCAGAGAATTACAAATACTTTGGAAGGTGAAACAGTGTCCATATCTATTCCAAACTCTTTATCTGTTTGTCTGTATTTTAATATATACTGTTCATTATTCACTATATTGCATTACTGAACATACTGAGCATGTGATTTAACTACTCCCCCCTTTCCCTACATTCAAAAAAAGTTATACATGCTTTCAATTTTGCAAGTTTATAGCCAGTGTGATAGTTTCACAGGTAATTTCTCTTCATGTCCATTGGCAGTGCTGGATGGACCTTACTTCTGGACAGTGTGGCACTCATGTATTGGCATGTGAGCGCTTTCCTGTCCAGGGATACTCTGAACTTGATCTTAGCATGATGACATGTGAGGACTGATGCTGGATCAAGTGGAAGAAAGTCTAAGGACTGCACTGGAATAGAGGTATTTTATAGGGTTTTTTTATTTTAGACCTGTTGGCCACTATTTTTTTGTCCAAAGGTGCAGTTGACCTTTAAGCAACTCTGAAAAAATATGAAAGAAAAATCTTTGTTGTCTACAAACCACTTAGCATTTAATACATCTTTCTAAAGAGGATTTAAAAAAGAGAAATCAGTTTGGTATTGGAACCTCAGAGAGGCATAGCTGTTGACATTTTTATACATTAAATCCCAATTATCATTATTGTTTTTTAAATATATAGAAGAAAGACAATAACAAGTCAATCAAAGATATTTAAATCCATTTTTCTAAATCAAGACAGTCCCAGATTTTTGGGACAAAACTGAGCAGATACATTTATCTTCATCATAATGTATAACAAAGATAAAGTTCATTATACCATGAAAAAGTTTTGCTGTAAGACCAGCATATTGTAAAATGGTCCATCTGTTTCCACACAAAAAAATCACTTTCTTAATCTGCATGAACACACATTTGATAAATAAAAATTACTCTTCACTAGTTTACTGGCATATATCAAACTGACATTTACATTGCACTGAGGGAAATGTCACTTCATTTGAGCAATATCATTTATACTTTCAAAGGTACAAATGCATTGTTGATGAAAGAACATTTATGCCTTTATAATAAAGACATTGATGAAATGTGACAAGTTGGAGATGTGAAGAATCAACAAAATATTACAAACAGTTCAAACACCGAAAAAATGGGTTTTCTATGTTGAAATGAAATAATGTAATTTCAAAATGTGGATTCATTTACTCATGTAAAGTTACAATAGGAACAAAAAAATTGCAAAAGGTGAACACAACACTGCTTTGAAAATATATATAGTAGATGTTTGTATTTTTTTTCTTTTTTTTTTTGTGGAGTGTCTTATATGAATAATATGCTATTTATCTGTTTTATGCTACACAATTAAAATGAGTGTTAACTAAAAAAAGTGAAGATCTGCTATGCTATAAAGAATATCTAGAAATGCTACCTAAAAATGTATCCTAAAAATGAACCTTTTGCCTAGAATTTCTGATGATAGCTGATCACGTGATGTAAACGGAAGCCGGTGATCTGTATTTGAAAAAGAAGCCGATCCCCAGCTTCTGTCAGAGGGACATCGGTCCCTCGCACAGAGAGCCGCGTATGGCTCGTCTGTGCACACCAGTATCACCTGTCAGTACCCACCAGAGCCATCTACCAGTGCCCACACTGCCACCTACCAGTGCCCACAGTGCCACCTACCTTTGCCCACCAGTGCCACCTACCTTTGCCCACCAATGCTACAGATTAGTGCCACCGATCAGTGCTGTCTATCTGCATCACCCACCAGTGCCCATCAGTGCCCATCAGTGCCACCTATCAGTGTCCATAAGTGCCACCCATCAGTGCCACCTGTTAGTGCAGCTTATCAGTGCCACTCAGTGCTGCTTATCAGTGCCAACCATCAGTGCTGACCATCAGTGCGGCCTCATCAATGCTTATCAGTGCCACCTATCAAAGCCCATTAGTGCCGCCTTATCAGTGCCCATTGGTGCTGCCTTATCAGTGCCCATCATTGCAGCCTATTAGTGCTCATCAGTGCAGCCTATCAGTGCCCATCAGTGCAGCCTCATCAATGCCCATCAATGAAGGAAAAAAATTACCTGTTTTCAAAATTTATATAGAGAAACTATGAAACTGGGTTTTTTTTTCAAAATTTTCGGTCTTGTTTTGTTTTTTTTAGCAAAAAATAAAAACCCAGCAGTGATTAAATACCACCAAAAGAAAGCTCTATTTATCGGAAAAAAATGATGAAAATTTCATATGGGTACAGTGTTGCACGACCGTGCAATTGTCATTCAAAGTGTGAGAGCGCTGAAAGCTGAAAATTGGTCTGGGCAGGAGGGGGGTTTAAGTGCCCAGTAAGCAAGTGGTTAACATATTTTCTACAAGGTCTGAAATATTATTATTATACAGGAATTTTGTAGCACCGACAGTTTGCACAGTGCTTTATAATATTCGGGCAGACAGTACAATTACAATACAATTCAATACAGGAGGAATCAGAGGGCTCTGCTCGTTAGAGCTTACAATCTAAAAGGGAGGGTCAAGTGATACCAAAGGGCAATAATTGTGGGGGATGAGCTGATGAAGAAAATAAAAGTGCAGTTGATGGGTGGAGGCAGGAAAGGCTTCCCTGAAGAGAAAAGTTTTCAGGGATCACCTGAAAGTAGATAGATTATTGCTAGTATTTTGAATTTAATTCATTGGGCGTGTGGTAGCCAATGGATCACCCTGATGTGTGGGGATGGGTGGATGGTTGTACCATTGCTCTTGACAGAGAAATCAGGGGAAGAGGCACGTGGGGGAGGAAATATTATGAGTTCGGTTTTGGAAAAGTTGAGTTTGAGGAAGTGATGTGACATCCAGGCAGATATGTCTGTTAGTAAGTTAGAGATGCGTGAGGAGACTGATGGAGGGAGTTGAGGGGTGGAGAGGTAGAATTTGGTCATCAGCGTCGTCAGGTGGTCACTCAGATGGTTGTAGACCAGGCGTTCGAGGAGTTTGGAAGAAAAGGGGAGCAAGGAGATAGGGCGTAAATTGTTAAGATTGGTAGGGTCCAGGGATTGCTTTTGAGTATGGGGGTGACCAATGCATGTTTTAGAGCATTTGGGAAGATGCCAGAAGAGAGGGAAAGATTAAAGATGTGAGTTAAAGAATGTAGGACAGAGTCAGAGGGTGACCGTAGTATTTGAGAGGGAATAGGGGACAGGTGGTTA
This sequence comes from Glandirana rugosa, assembly GCA_018402905.1. Classification (NCBI taxonomy): domain Eukaryota; kingdom Metazoa; phylum Chordata; class Amphibia; order Anura; family Ranidae; genus Glandirana; species Glandirana rugosa. The sequence continues at coordinate 19,382 of BLSH010371823.1, read as the reverse complement.
GGTGGACGTTAGAAATGAGATTAGCAGCTTTGTCTACAGTAGCAGGTTTGAATAAGGATAGCGTTGGTTGTACCTGTTGACATGGGGTGTTAACTGAGGAAGATACCTGTAGAGTGGAGATTTCATCACAAATTGTGTCAATCTTGTCTTTGAAGTTATTAGCAATCTCCTGGGCAGTGAGTGAGTTAGTGGGTGGAGGTGGTGGAGGACGAAGTAGGGAGTTGAAGGTAGAGAAGAGTTGACGGGAACTGGATGAAAAGGTGTTAATAAAAGTGGTAAAATAGGTCTGCTTGGCAGTGTGGAGGCAGGAATTGTATTTTTGGAGGGCAGATTTTTATTGGTTGAAGTCTGTGAGGGACTTAATGTGATTCTGAGTTTTAGCGAGTGTCTCCTGTAATAGTCTCTGATACTCCTCCAGGAATTTTGCAGTTTCTAGGACAGCTGGTACTGAACTTTCAGAAGTCAAACTTGGTAAAAACGTTGGATGGTACCCATAGTTCGCCCAGAATGGGGACTGTTTAGTAGCAGAATGAACAGTGTTATTATAGACATATTCTGCCAGTAGTAGTAGTGTGACCCAGTCAGTCTGTGAGAAGCATGAGAAACAACAGAGGTACTGCTCTAGGGTCTGATTTGTCTGTTCAGTTTGGCTGTTTGTTTGAGGGTGGTAAGCAGTTGAAAAGGCCGACTCAATATCTATAGACGAACAGAGTGCTTTCCAGAACCAGAAGGTGAATTGGACACCTCAGTCCGAAACTATGCTGGTGGGTACTCCGTGAAGGCAGACTTATCTTTAATAAAGCATAACAATAAACCACGCTCACACTATATGTTGAGAGGTGCTATACCTGTGTCAGACCACCAGATGTCAGGCTTACACCTAAATATTTATCTCAACTCTATATAGCCATTGAGGCTTAGTATCAGCCCATAGATGTAAAATTGATAACTAGTGATAAAGATGAATGAATATAAATTATAAGAAAAAGGTCCAAAACCTAGAAAATAAATCATTAAAGTGCAATGTGTTTTTTGTGCAAAACAGATGGTTGGTGCTATGCCTGCATCGGACCACCAGATATCAGACACACACCTGTATGACAAACCTCAATATCGGATAATCAATGAGGCTTTATATATCCCTAAAAGTCCACGTATAGTGATATATCACAATGATACAATATATAAAATATTTTGAAAAATATCAAGAATCCATAAAGGTAAGTCCATAAAGTGCAATAGTATTCTTATAGGTGCTTATAACAGTGTTGCTTGTTCAGGTAAATGTGCCCGATCCTCCACCTTTTCACCCAGTGAGAGTTCCTACTCACCAGATAGTATAGATTCCTATTACGGGAATCAAATGAGCCAATGCTGTGCCATGTTCACCACCGACTTCCCTGGGACAAGAGTCCAAAACCTTTGGATGCACCGTCACTGTGGGGTAGTACTTACCTTCCACATGTGGGAGGGAGTGGGAAGAGAGTGGAGCCGACAATGGTGAAGTACGTCTGAATGGTGTTTATTGTAGATTAAAACATCACATAAAAAGAAGGTATGCTTACGAAAAAAATGTGGAGTTTCAGGGGACACCGATTGTGGTCCACCTGCGTGCCAATGAGCGGAAATGACGATCAGATCCCACAATGCCCTTACGCGGCGTGTCGTCAGCGGCGCGCTGACGTCATCAGAGGGTCATGTGGTACCGAGCATCATCTCCGAATATATACAATTCACCGCTCTCAACCGGCCAATCACAAACCATCACAGGATCCCCAGCTAATAAGTCAAATGTTTGCAGGCACGCCTTTGATACTAAGAACCAGACTAAGTGTCTGCAAAGAAAGTTGCAAAGGGAAACTGATACAGAGGGGGCCGGTATACAATAAAGGTTTTTAAAACTCAAATCAACATTGATCAATAAAACAACACTGTTTTGAATCACTAAAAACACTAAGTATATTGTATGTAGTATGAGCCGTACTAGCACTATAAAAAATTAAGTTATGAGCAAATAAAATATTTTATTAAGTAAAAAAAGAGACTTTATCAATAGCACAGGGAAATTATATATAGGACGACAGTTTTTTTCTCTTAGCCTTGCACTCAAATGGAAAATTGAGATTTAGAGGAAAAATGAAAATTATGATTCTAAATTAATATAAAAAATATTAAATATATTGATTAAGAAATATAATAATTAAAAAATATTAATTAAAAAATGTATCTATAGTGGCATATTGTGGAAGAGAAAAATCAAAAAATCAAAAAATTCAGAAAAATCAAACAATCAGAAAAATTAATAAAATCAAAAAAAATTAAAAAAAAAGGGGATCCCGGATAGAATGTTCACATAATTGGCATCCAAATATATTTATAACTAATAATTGGATATATAACAGTTCAAATCGATGTCGGAGTTGATAACTGCAGGACATAATAGGGTATATTTACTATAGCACCATGGGGGAACAAATGGTCACAAACAAATAAAATCCCTTGAAAACTACTAAATCTAGTCAGAAAAGGTATTCACTAAAGCCCTGAGGGAGAAAATAGTTGCAGAATCAAATGCACTATAGCACCCAAACACTAAAAAGCACCAAAAAACATCTCCATATCCTAGTTCAAAAGGGAGAGTTTCCAGGTGTTGCTTAGAGGGACAGATTCTTGTTCCAAAACCATTGCCTACTCCTATAGGGCCAGCTGTTGGGGAGATTCGTTGTGGACCTTTGAGAGGGGAAACTTGATCCTCTACTAAAAACTTGTTATTACACAGTGAATGTCGTTGTCGACCGGGATATCCTCATCCGTTACCAAAACCTTGTTCTTAGACAGG
>BLSH010371758.1:90899-102525 GCA_018402905.1 Glandirana rugosa | reverse complement strand
GAACCCGAACGATTTTTGAAATGTCCGGGTCCGGGTCCGTGCCACGGACACCCAAAAGTTCGGTACGGACCCGAACGTTACAGTCCGGGTTCGCTCAACACTAGTTAGGATTGACTTGGGGTTTGGCAATGTCTTCCTGATGCCATTGGTGGGGGAGGCTGAATATCTACCTGGGAGTGTTTCAGATCACTCTCCCCTACTCCTGACTCTCTCTCTTGGGAGGGTTGGGAGGGGGGGATGGAGGATCTCCCCAGGCTGGTTACAACAAGAACAGGTGTAGGCCCGAATTCAAAAGACCACCTTTAGTTATTGGCCAGAGAATGAAGGCTCAACTGACCATGGGATGCAATGGGGCACGTATAAGGCGGTACTTAGAGGCGAATGTATTTCGGCCATAAAGAGGCCAGAAAACACCACAAACCGAGGTTCATTTGCTACAGGAGGAGTGTTCTGGGAGATTCTCGGACTCCCCATTGGAAGCCACCTATCTGGCGCTGTTTGAGGCCAGGAGGAGTCTCTCCCTGCACTACTCGGACCTAGCGTGCACTGAGATTAGCCACAGGGCGCTGTTTGCAGAAGGGGACAAAAATGGCAATTGCTTGCCCTACTAGTGGCAGAATTCTTTCCCATCACTAGTGTTCTGGCCCTGAGGCAGCTGGGGCGGGGACCTGATAGGAGACATGGATGGAATTTTAGCAGAGTTTGTTGATTTTTTCTCTACACTGTATGCCCCCATACCCCTTTATGACCACTTAGTGCTTGAACACCTACTGGGTGGCTTAAACATTCCCAGACTGTCCGACCAGGATATGGAACAACTGGACTCTCCAATCACGGTCAAAGTAATCGAAAAGGCTGTCTTCTCCTTCCCTTCCAACAAGGCCCCTGGGCTGGATGGATTTCCCATAGACTTGTATAGGGAAAATGTAGAAAGCCTGGCCACTAGGTTGAATGAATTGTTCGCTGCGTGTATGGAGGGATATTCTCTTCCCCCCTCCATGCTCGACGCTTACATGGTGCTTCTTTTGAAGCCAGGGAAAGAGCCCCTGGAGTGCTCTTCCTATCGCCCAATAGCATTGCTCAATACGGACTTCAAGATCCTTACCAAGGTACTGTCTGCCAAGTTGGCTGGGGTGATCGCTACTTTGGTTGACCCCGATCAGACTGGGTTCATGCCTGGTAAGTCCACTGATACGAGCCTGCGGTGCCTCTTTACCCATCTACAGCTCCCAGAGCCGGACCCAGACACAATAATTATAGTGTCTATTGAGATCGAAAAAGCTTTCGATTCAGTAGACTGGCATTATATGGACAGGGCATTGGAGCATATGGGTTTCGGCCCGACCTTCCGGAAATGGGTGGCACTCCTATACAGTAAACCTAGGACGGCGGTCAGATTAGGTCACTTAATATCCTCCTTTTTTGAGATAGGGAGGGGAACTAGGCAGGGATGTCCCCTGTCCCCCTTCCTGTTTGCTTTAATGATGGAGCCCCTGGCCATTGTGTTGAGAACTTTGGCTGATATACAGCCCATTAGAGTTGGAAATATAAAAAAATACCTGGCACTGTATGCGGACGACTTGCTCCTGGGAGACCCGGCGGGCTCCCTTAGAGCGGTGCTGGCAATTTTGAACGGGTTCGCCACTTACTCTGGTCTTAAGGTGAACTGGAGTAAGTCATCCATACTCCCATTGGGGGCGAGAGCAAGGGAGGTTGCAGATCCTGACCTACCGCTCAGATGGGGTGACTCTTTCACCTACTTGGGTGTCCGGGTAACTGCCAGGGTGCAGGATTACACCCACCTAAACATCATGCCCCTCACCACATTGACGAAACACAAAACTCAAACCTGGCAAAAACTACCTCTATAGCTGATTGGGAGGGCGAATCTGTTGAAAATGAAGCTTTTACTGGTAATCCTTTATTTTTTGAGGCACTCTCCAGTAGTCATCCCTAGAACCTTTTTTAAGCAACTAAATGGTATTGTGAGCTCCTATGTGTGGGCACCTAAATCTCCCAGGATAGGAATCAAAACTCTACAGGAACCAGGGTGTAAGGGGGGGGTCTGGCTTTACCGGATTGGAGGAAATATTACCTCTCAGGGCAACGGCTACAATTCTGGAGGCGGCGATTCTGGGCTTGTACGAATCCCTGCTTTTCGCTATACATAGGGGCGTAAGGTCTACTATGCCACCGACACAGTCTATAGTGGCTACCATTAAAGCTTGGGAGGAGGCAAGTACTTTGGCAAACCCTAGTTTCCAGGGAGGGTCCCCGAGGGCCCCTATATGGCTTAACCCAAAACTTCCACACTTTCTAAAGTACCCTGATCCTATACTATGGGCGACAAGGAGTGTCAAGACGCTAGGGGACATAACAAATTTAGGGGAACTCCTGACCTAAGCAACTTGAATCTAAATTTTACCTAGCAAATAGACATCTGTTCAGGTTTTTACAGTTAAGACATGCCTTTCAATGCCAATTTAGGGAACAAAAGGTCGAGTCCTTGCCCTCGTCTTTGGAGAACGTCCTCCTGGAGGTGGGACTCCCCAAAGTCCTATCGACGGCATACGGAGAACTATTTAAAACCACCCCAACAGCGATAAGGAGATGCAGAGAGAAATGGGAGGTGGAGGTTCCGGAGATCCAGGGAGAGGATTGGGACGAGCTGTGGGACAAACCGTTCAAGCATTTAGTCTCCGCTAGGGATAAACTAATACAATTTAAATTTCTCCACCGCTCTTACTATACTCCGGCTAGACTGGCGCACATTTATCCCTCGGTCTCCCCAGGGTGCTGAAGATGTACTCACAGCCCAGCAATGGCATACCACATCTTTTGGGATTGTGTCCAAATCCAAACCTTCTGGGGGAAGGTTACAGGGTGCCTAGCGGAGGTCCTGATGACCCCTGTCCCTAGGATGATCTAGGTTTGTCTCATGGGGCTCGTAGAAGAGGTAGTAACCTCTAGAGCCCATAAAACACTCCTCACCATCATATTTTTTTTATGGCAAAAAGATTGTCCTGCTCCATTGGAAAAATGCTGCCCCTCCACGGGTGGCACAGTGGAAGAGGTTAATCAACAAAGTCACGCCATACTATAAGTCAACCTATATAGCTAGGGGCTGCGGGAAAAAAATTGATAAGGTATGGAGAGTTTGGTATGACTCACCTAGTTCCGCTGGGTAATTAACAGAGTATAGAAGCTGGTGTGAATAAAGTACTGTGCATTTTGGGGTGAGAGGAGTAGCTAGTTCATATATTGGGGTCGCGGCCTCTAATCAACAAGGGAGATGGGAGCTTTTTCATCATCACTCCTTTTAAAAATAAAAATACTAGCCAGATATCCAAGACAATGGAGGGGTGGTTAGTTGACTGGGGGGACACTGGGCGGCACAGTGGTGTAGTGGATAGCACTTTAGCCTGGCAGCAAAAGGGTCGCTGGTTCGAATCCCAACCATGACACTACCTGCCTGGAGTTTGCATGTTCTCCCTGTGCCTGCGTGGGTTTCCTCCGGGTACTCCGGTTTCCTCCCACCCTCCAAAGACATGCTGGTAGGTGAATTAGATCCTGTCTAAATTGGCCCTAGTATATGTATGAATGTGAGTTAGGGACCTCAGATTGTAAGCTCCTTGAGGGTAGGGACTGATGTGAATGTACAATATATATGTAAAGCGCTGCGTAAATTGACAGCGCTATATAAGTACCTGAAATCAATAAATAAATAAATATAAGAATTGTCAAAAAAACTGTCTACTGTGTTTATATATTTTTGACACTTTTTTGGTGAATGGGTAGGGGTACCCCATACTCATTCACATGGGGGGGCTGGGATCTGGGGGCCCCCTTGTTAAAGGGGGCTTCCAGATTCCGATAAGCCCCCTGCCCGCAGACCTCCACAACCATACCCCAGGGTTGTGGGGAAGAGACCCTTGTCCTCTTCAACATCAACATCTGCCCCCAGCCCCAAAGTACTCCCCCATGTTGAGGGCATGTGACCTGGTATGGTTCAGGAGGTGCTCACTCGCCCCCCTTTCCTGACCTGCCAGGCTGCATGCTTGCATAAAGATCTGGTATGGATTTTGGGGAACCCCATCCCCACAAATAGTACATTTTTTTCTGGCAAATATTTTTTTTTTTATTCAGCTGTCAACAGGGAAGCCCATTGACAGCTGACGACTCATCAGTTGTTAAGGACACTGCGGCCGGCTTCCCGACACCGCTCCTTAACAACTACTGTCCTGTATTCGCCGGTACCATCCCGGGATTTCATCCAAGTCCTGGTGAATCAAAGCAATGTCCCGGAGCAGAGCCAAGTGCCGGAACAGGTTCCAGCTTTTTGCTCCATTGACTTTCCTGGCAGGGGTGTGCTGACATGGGCACCAGCAGAGTTTTTTTCAGCCGGTGCTACTCACTTCTCCCTGCCAGAGGCGGCTCTTTAAACCTTGCGGTCACCTAATTTTCTTCTGATCAAGCAGCACCGGCAACTCTGTCTCCCCCCACTGGGACTCTGTGGCCCAGGGGCAGACTGACCAATAGGGTGCTACCCTGGGCCACTAGGGGGTTCATCAAGGAGAGTCAGATGGCAGCAGGTCCAAGGAGCAGGACAGTGGAGGCCTCAAGGTGCAGGTACAATGACAGCACCTGGCTCATAGAGACTGAAGGGAAGAAGAGCAGTGAGGGCAACCAGGACTGATTGCCCCGGAGGGAGAAGAGCTCCGAAGACCTCCCAGGACCGGAGGACAGGCTGACCAGGGCCAGAGGATGGGCAGGAGGTGCAGGCAGCCAGGGACAGCTGCATCTCACAGCAAACAGATCCTCTGGAAGGAGTAGAGCACCTCCATGACCACCTGTCCTAACCCAGCTATGAGAACAGAAACTGCCCACTTCTGGCTGCCATGAACATCCTGCTGGCATAGAAGGTACTGGGCTAAGTGTCACACAGACCTTATCACAGACAGGAACTGCAGACTGGGGCATGGGGGCACAGGAGGGACTGCAGACAGGGACAGGACTAGGGGTCTCCCTCCCCCCCTCTGTACATAGTACACTCCTGTTACGTACCTGACGGTGGAGTCTGTCTTGTGCAGGGAACAACCGCTCTTGCGCACCCGATTCAAGGACCCCTGGTAGTGTAGACAGAGGCCCGAGAGTGCGGGATGGCACGAGGGCTGGATGGTCACAAATGTTGTAGTGAGATTCCAGCAGGTCGTGCAAACAGGAGAATGGTCGTACAAGCAGGGTTGGCAACGTGCAGGCAGAAAGGTACAAAAGGGGTTAGGCAAGCGGATCGTCAAGTTCAGGCAAGGTTCGTTAACGGGCGGGCAGCGGAGGTACAGAGGAGTAGACAAACGGATGGTCGTGGATAGCCGGGGTCGATGCAGGTAGCGGACAACAGGTCAAAGCAAGCCGGGTAGACAGGAAACAGGTGAAAACACAGGAACAGGTAGGGAGCTGAGGCTCACAGGTCTGGAACGCTGTAGGACAAGCAGCAACTTGGTGCAGTATGTCCAGGGTTTAAATAGGCACCATTTGGCGCCGTTTCCGGCGCGTGCGCGCGCACGGGCGCGCGCACGCGCCCGGGAGCGCGCGAACGCGCACGGGAGCGCGCGAGCGCGCACGGATGCGCGCGCACCACCCGGAAACGGCCAGGAACACTGGCAAAGTCCTTTTTACTGACAACTCCTCAACCGTGCACCCATTATGTAGTGCGTCCCTCAACACTGCACGAAAAACGTAGCGCACCCCTCAACCCTGTACACATTACGTAGCGCACCCCTCAACCCTGTACACATTACATAGCGCACCCCTCAACCCTGCACTCTGTACATAGCGCACCCCTCAACCCTGCACTCTGTACATAGTGCACCCCTCAACCCTGCACTCTGTACATATTGCATCCTTCAACCCTGCACTCTTTCTGTAGCGCACCCCACAACCCTGCACTTAGTACATAACTCACCCCTCAACCCTGCACTCTGTACATAGCGTACCCTGCAACCCTGCACTCTGTACATAGCACACCCCACAAACCTGCACTCTTTATGTAGTGCACCCCTCAACCCTGCACTCTGTACATAGCACACCCCTCAACCCTGCACTCTGTACGTAGCACAGCCTGCAACCCTGCACTCAGTACATAGCGCACCCCTCAACCCTGCACTTTGTACATAGCATACCCCGCACCCCTGCACTCTGTACATAGCACACCCCTCAACCCCGCACTCTGTACATAGCACAGCCTGCAACACTGCTCTCAGTACGTAGTGCACCCCGCAACCCTGCACTCTTTATGTAGTGCACCCCTCAACATTGCACTCTTTATGTAGTAAAAGAATGTAGTAAAAAAATGCAGACCCCTGCATTCTGTGCATTACACACTCCTGACACCTGCATTCTGTGCATCACACACTCCTTTACCTCTGCATTCTGTGCATTACACACCATTGACCCCTGCATTCTGTGCATTACATACTCCTGACCCCTGCGTTATGTGCATTACACACTCCTGTGCTCTGCATTCTGTGCATTATGTACTCCTAGACCCTGCTCTCTGTGTGTCATGTGCTCCTAAACCCGGCACTCAATACAGCACTTGCATGTTACATATTCCTGATCCTTCCACACATTGCATTACACACCCTGGACCCCTGAGTGCCACAGGTTGTCCCTTGTCTCAAGTGTCCCTCATTTGGAAGTTGGGAGGTATGCTAATCCAGTAATCAATACTTGAGTAGATGTTCACTTTTTAGAATTTGAAAACCAGTTAAGGCCTAAAGACCTAAATTAGCAACTAGCTGCCAGTAAGTTTCTGACAGGGTTGAGGTGAACAACAGTCACCTCATCAGACCTTAGTTAGCAGGGACCCGAGGCAACAGACCTTTCAACTGCAACACTTTTTTTCTTAAAGTGATATTAAAGTCTTAGTTTTTTTTGTTAAAAATAACTAACATGTTATACTTTCCTGCTCTGTGCAGTGCTTTTGCATAGAGCAGCCCAGATCCTCCTCTTCTCGGGTGCCACGCCAGCGCTACTGGCCCCTTCCACCTGCCAAGTGCCCCCACAGCAAACATCTAGCAGCTTGCTATGGGGGCCCCCGAGCCGAGCCCCTGCTCTGTGTGTCCATTCAGACACAGAGTCGTGGCATTGACAGCAGTGGGGGCCAATTTTGCCCAGTGCTTAGGGTTGCCACATCATCTCTTTAATCCAGGATACGTATTAATTACACAGGTTCTGTGGCTGATTAGGTGGTAATTAAACTCACTTGGCACCTTATCTGCATTAAATTAGCCTCAGAACCTGTGTAATTCATATATGCCCTGGATTAAAGGGATGATGTGGCAACCCTACCACTGCTGTGCCTCTGCCAATCAGGAGGGAGAATCCCAGACAGCTGAGGCTTTCATGCAATATCGTTGGATCTAGATGGGTCCCAGGTAAGTATTAGGGGGGCTAAGGGGGATTGCTGCACACAAAAGGTGTTTTATCTTAATGCATAGAATATAAAACCTTCTACCTTTAGAACCACTTTAAATATCATAAGAAATATGTTTTACCTCTAATAAAATCCAAAATATTAGTCACAGGGAAATAAAAGTTATTTCTTCTGATAATACACACTCTGAGCATACAAAATGTTTGTTTCAGTTATACAGAATTACCTAGAGTCTGAAAAAATATTTGGGGCCTGCTCACAAAAATAAACTTGTTGAGATGAGGCTGATGCACAGGTGTTGTAAATCCTATTCCCGAGAGAGCCATCAGAACCAGCTGGTCCATATGTCCACTTCAGAAGGGAAAACCTCTCCTTCTAGCAGGTGGGGTGACACCACCAAAGGTGTTTAGCAAAAGGGTTAGAGTTCAGCGCATACCCATACCTCAATATATTGAGCAGTACGAGAAATCAACTTTTAGCCTAGGTTCACATTGATGCGATTTGGCATGCGATTTGATATGTCAAATCGCATGCCAAATCGGCGGCCTTTGCAATAGCACCATCCGAATCGGTGTGACGTCAACTTTGTGGCATCGCACTGATTCCCAAAAGTAGTTTCTGTACTATTTTTGGCGACTTTGGGTGCGATTTCAATAGACATCTGTGAAGGAACCCGCGCAGATGTCTCTGAAATTGCCCCGAAGTTGGACTGACATGCGGGTATGAAATTGTGCCAGTTCAGCTCCCGCAGCAGTGTGAACCTAGGCTGAATCTGGGAGAGTGTATTTAAACACGTTTATCTATGTTCACTCACCAACAGGATAAAGCAATACTGCCCAATAATAATAATAAGTAATATTTATTTCTGGTTTTCTCCACTTTTATTCATAGCCAATAGCCATATTCTGTATGCCCTTTTTTTTCTGTATTTTTGTAACTATATTTGTATATATTGAGCAGACATTCAAGACTGAAAACAGATGACAATAACTAGATTGGTATATTTGCAGGAGCAAGTTTTTTGAAGCACCTTATTAGAGACAGAGTCTCTAAAAGGCTTCAAAATAGGGTGGGCTTGGGGCGCAGAAAGTGCGTCCGGAGCCCACCCAGGTGTGTTACAACAGCGAATTAATATTCGCTATTGTAACATTGATCCTCCCCCCGACCAATCAGGAGCACCCGATTGACTGAAATTTCAGGATCCTATTGGACGCCTATGAGGAGGTGAGGAGCCGCACGCTGGAAGCCGCCAATGGAGGAGAGGACACTGAGCTGATGCACGCTACCCGCCTAGATGGGGTAAGTGCCAGACTGACCGGCAAACAGTGTGGGGGGGTGCTGCCGGCTGCTCTGGGGGGGTGGTTGTTTGAAACCCCCCTCCCCCAAAAAAACACCAGCTGCCACTGGTTTGCCCACCGACAAAGAAAATTGAGTACTGTCCGTGATACTTTTTTTATTTGCACTAACATAAAATTTTTCAGGACAAGCTTTTGGGGTGTGTCTCCTTCTTCAAGGTCCAAGCAGTACTGATTCACAAAAGTTTTAGCAGAATGTTAAAAAAAATCTCTGAGGGAAAGGAAAAAAAAAGGAAAAACAAACAAACCAACACACACAATCCAATGTATCTGGTGATGGTCTTCAATAGTGTGGTCCGGTTATGAGTGATGACCCATAGGTGTGCAGAAACTGTCTTCTTTATGTTCCTTGATAGAATGTGTGTGTAAATTCATTCTTGTTTGCAGCTACTGTCCCGTTTCCCCAGCATAAGATCCTTATGCGCCTTTTGCATTGAATGAGGTACACCACATTACTAGAGGTACAGCTGTATGATCCCATGATATTGAAGGTTCCATTTGCGTGTGTGACACTTCTAGATTGATTGATCGGGTTGCACAGTTTGCAGCATTTTTTTTTTTTTTGCAGGGTTTGCTTCCACTATTCGTGACTTCATAATCAGATTGAAATTTCCTGCTGATTAGTTTATGTCTGAGGTTGGGTGGTTGTCTGAAAGCCAATATTGGGGGTTGTTGGAATATTTCTTTCAGAGTTTCATCCTCTGTTATAATGGTTTGTAAATCTTTGATTATCTTTTTTATCCCTTCTAACGCTGGGTTGTATGTAGTGACTAGAGTTGAGCGAACACCTGTGGGTCCTAACGAACTTTGGGAAAAAGTCCGGGTTTGACACCGAACGTTGCCTGAACGTTATCCCGGACCCCGAACCCCATTGAAGTCAATGGGGACTCGAACTTTTAGACACAAAAATGGCTGTAACAAAGTCCTGGCAAGTGCTAGAGGGTTGCAAAAGGAAGTAAAATGGGGGTAAGAGTAGAGCAAGTGCCCTACAAAAAATGGGGATAAGGAAAATTAATTGAAATCAAATAAAAAAAAAATGGGAAGGGGGGGTGGATGTGGAGTAGGAGCCTAGAGGATGACTAGGCCGTGACCGTGGCAGTGTAGGTGGAAGTGGCGGTGGTCGAGGAGGAGGTAGCCAACACTGTTTTTTTTTTGTTTGTTTATAATTGGGGTAGCCCCCAAAATATTGAGGCCTATTAAAAAAAACAAGTATACGAATGGCTGTGTGAGTCCGGTCTAAATGTTTATTCTGCACAAGGTACAGACAAGTCTTGTGGGATCCATGCCTGGTTCATTTTAATAAAGGTTAGCTTGTCTACGTTGGCTGTGGGCAGGCGGTTGCGCTTGTCTGTGATAACCCCCCCTGCTGTGCTAAACACACGTTTAAGACAATACACTGGCTGCAGGGCAGGCCAGCTCCTCCAAGGCATAAAGGGCAAGCTCAGGCCATGTGGCCAATTTGGAGACCCAGAAGTTAAATGGGGCAGACCCATCAGTCAGTACGTGTAGGCGTGTGCACACATACTCTTGCACCATGTTGCTGAAATGCTGCCTCCTGCTAAGACGTTGTCTATCGGCTGGTGGTGTTGTTTGTTGTGGCGGGCTGCTGACAAAGCTTTGCCACATTTCGGCCATGCTAACCCTGCCTTCTGAGGGGCTGGCAGTGGCACAGCTGCGTTGGTGGCCTCTTCCTCCTCCTCCTCCTCTGCCTTCGCCTTGTGCTTCCACTGAGTCCCCGGTGTCATTTGGGAATGCCCTCTACCAGTGTGCGCATGTAGTTGCGCATCTTCCTCTCACGCTCCAGTGAGGGAATTAAGGACAGCACATTGTCCTTGTAATGGGGATCCAGCAGGGTGGCCACCCAGTAATCAGAAGAAGTTACAATGTGGGCAACTCGGCTGTTGTTGCACAGGCACTGCAGCATGTAGTCGGCCATGTGTGCCAGGCTGCCCACAGGCAAAGACAAGCTGTCCTCTGTGGGAGGTATACCATCTGTGTCCTCTGTATCCCCTCCAGTGATACCCATGAGCTGTGTTGGGTGCCACCCTGCTGGGATTCCTCGTCCTCATCTTCTTTGTCCTCCAGAACTGTGCCCTGGCTTGAATATTTTTGACCTGGCCTATGCTGGTGCAGGAACCCACCCTCCGAGCCACTTGAGAATGGCTGACCTGATAACCGTGGATATGACCCCTCTTCCTCCTCCTCATCCTCCTGTGCCACATCCTCTTCCATCATGGCCCAAAGTGTTTTTTCAAGGAGACATAGAAGTGGGATAGTAACGCTGAGAACAGCATCATCGGCACTGGCCATGTTGGTGGAGTACTCAAAACACCACAATACGCTACACAGGTCTTGCATGGAGACCCACTCGTTGGTGGTGAAGTGTTGCTGTTCCGCAGAGCGACTGACCCGTGCGTGCTGCAGCTGAAACTCCACTATTGCCTGTTGCTGCTCGCACAGTCTCTCCAGCATGTCCCAGTCAGCGAGACGCCTTGTCGTTGTGAAGTGGTGGTTGCTCACCCAGAGGTACGTTCTGGACACATCGCATAACACCACAAAACTCATGAGGTGGTTGTACCGGTCACGGCTACTACGACAAGAGTCGCAATGATAGGGTGAAGATACAGAGGAACTTTTTTGTGAAACCCGGTACTACCTTCTCCTACACCGTGTCCTCCTACTCCTCCTCCTTCTCCCCAGTATAGGTGCCAATAGTCCAGTCGGTAAGAGTTCACCGAGCCTCCCACCCAAGGACGTGGTCGTATCCGGTCCAGTTTTTATAAGTTCGGTCCCGTGTCAAGACCTCCTGTTTCTTCTACTCCTGCTCCTTAGGGTC
>BLSH010371758.1:39867-89125 GCA_018402905.1 Glandirana rugosa | reverse complement strand
CTGGAAGCTCTCCCTTTAGAACTAGGAGATGATTTTTAAACAATAATGTGTCACTTATAGCAACAGCTGGAACCTGGCCCTATAGGAGTAGGCAATGATTTTTGAACAATAATCTGTCCTTCTAAGCAGAAGCCTCTACCTAGTGCAGTCAGATTATTGTGTAATGCAGGGTTTGATCTGCAATCTGTCACTCAAAGCAGCAGTATGTGGAATCTCAAATTACTCCCACAATCTGATCGTTGTGTTAGGCAGGGTTTGATCTGCAATCTGTCACTCAAAGCAGCAGTATGTGAAATCTCGATTCTCAAATTTCTGCAATCTGTCCCTCAGAGCAACAGTAGTAGTAATCTCAGGATGCAGGATCAGATGTTAAAATGTCTGCAATCTGTCCCTCACAAAAACGCTGGCAGCTTCCTCTCCCTACACTATTCAGAGTCTCAGAGAGCATGTGACTGCAGCATCAAGTGACTCCAGCTTATATAGAGGCTGGGTCACATGATGCACTGGCCAATCACAGCCATGCCATTAGTAGGCATGGCTGTGATGACTTCTAAGGGCAAACCAGTGAAACTCTTGTTGATTGGCTGCCCTACAGCTATTCAACATGCGTGATCAACTACCAGAACCCAGAACCCAAACCCGAACGGTTTTTGAAACGTCCATGTTCGGGTCCGGGTCCTGGACACCCCAAAGTTCGGTATGGACCCGAACGTTACAGTCCGGGTTCGCTCAACACTAGTAGTGACTAGAGGTACACGGCTATTTTTTTTTCTCTTTGTATTGCAGGAGATTTTCTCTTCGGGTTTTCTAGGCCCTGTTTATGCTGTTGTTGATAGTTTTGTCTTTGTACCCTTTCTTATGGAAGGAGTCTGCCAGTGTTCTGAGATTTTTATCTCTGTCATCTGGGTCTGAACATATTCGGTGGTATCTGATGGAGTGGCTGTGTATGATGGCCCGTTTAGTGTGTTGAGGGTGAAAACTGGAACTATGGACAACAATTGCGACAGAGAAAATTGAGTACTGTCCAGGATACTTTTTTTATTTGCACTAACATACAATTTTTCAGGACAAGCTTTCAGGGTGTGTCCCCTTCTTCAAGGTCCAAGCAGTACTGATTCACAAAAGTTTTAGCAGAATGTTAAAAAAATCTCTGAGAGAAAGGAAAAGAGAACAATACTTCTTTTTGACACAAAAAATAACGGCTTCAATTTAGATATTGGATTCCTTACCCATTACATTACAGTTTTATGACCCCCTCTGTGACTGTCACCCCCCCCCCCCCAGTCTATAGCTCTCCCTCTGTCTTATCTCAGTGACCCTGCTGCTAGCTTTATTACCATCGCCAGATACATTGGTTTGTGTGTGTTGGTTTGTTTTTCCTTTTTCTTCCTTTTCCTCAGAGTTTTTTTAACATTCTGCTAAAACTTTTGTGAATCAGTACTGCTTGGACATTGAAGAAGGGGACACACCCCAAAAGCTTGTCCTGAACAATTGTATGTTAGTGCAAATAAAAAATCATGGACAGTACTCAATTTTCTCTGTCGAAATTGCACTAATACGGCTACAATCACACACTGACAAAGAAATGATCAGTTTATAATTTTAATGGTAGGTTTATTTTAACAGTGAGAGACAGAATAATAACAAAAATATCCAGGAAAACACATTTCAAAAAAGTTCTAAATTGATTTGCATTTTAATGAGTGAAATAAGTATTTTATTCCCAATCAATCAGCAAGATTTCTGGCTCATAGATGTCTTCTATACAGGTAACTAGCTTAAAGGGAATGCTCCTAATCTCAGCTTGTTACCTGTATAAAAGACAGCTGTCCACAGAAGCAATCAATCAGATTCCAAACTCTCCACCATGGCCAAGACCAAAGAGCTATCCAAGGATGTCAGGGACAAGACTGTAGACCTACACAAGGCTGGAATGGGCTACAAGACCATCGCCAAGTAGCTTGGTGAGAGGGTAACAGCGGTTGGGGCAATTATTCGCAAAAGGAAGAAACGCAAAACAACTGTCAATCTCCCTTGGTCTGGGGCTCCATGCAAGTTCTCACCTCATGGAGCATGAGAACGGTGAGGAATCAGCCCAGAACTACACTGGGAAATCTTTTCAATGATTTCAAGGCAGCTGGGGCCATAGTCACCAAGAAAACAATTGGTAACACACTATGCCATGAAGGACTGAAATCCTGCAACACCCACAAGATTCCCCTGCTCAACAAAGCGCATGTACAGGTCCATCTGAAGTTTGCTAATGAACATCTGAATGATTCAGAGGAGAACTGGGTGAAAGCATTGTGGTAAGATGAAACCAAAATCAAGCTCTTCGGCATTAACTCAGCTCGTCGTGTTTGGAGGAGGAGGAATGCTGCCTATGACCCCAAGAACACCATCCTCGGCGTCAAATATGGAGGTGGAAACATTATGCTTTGTGGGTGTTTTTCAGATAAGGGGACAGGGCGACTTTACCGCAGCAAAGGGACGATGAACTGGGCCATGTTCCGTTAAATCATGGGTGAGAAACTTCTTCCCTCAGCCAGGGCATTGAAAGTGGGTCGTGGATGGGTATTCCAGCATTACAATGACCCAAAACACATGGTCAAGGCAACAAAGGAATGGCTCAAGAAGAAGCACATTAAGGCCCTGGAGTGGCCTAGCCAGTCTCCAGACCTTAATCCCATAGAAAATATATGGAGGGAGCTGAAGGTTTGAGTTACCAAACGTCAGCCTCAAAACCTTGATGACTTGGAGAGGATCTGCAAAGAGGAGTGGGACAAAATCATTCCTGAGATGCGTGCAAAGCTGGTGGCCAACTACAAGTAACGTCTGACCTCTGTGATTGCCAACAAGGGTTTTGCCACCAAGTACTAAGTCATGTTTTGCGAAGGGGTCAATACTTATTGCACTCATTAAAATTCAAATCAATTGATAACTTTTTTGAAATGCGTTTTTCTTTATTTTTTTGTTGTTATTCTGTCTCTCACTGTTAAAATAAACCTACCATTAAAATTATAGACTGATCATTTGTCAGTGGGCAAACGTACAAAATCAGCAGGGGATCAAATACTTTTTCCCCTCAATGTATTCTATTCAGTTAAAAAAAAAAAATTATTTACTAAAGATATTTGAGAATGAAATGCATAACAATAAAAAAAAATCAACAAATTAGCACATATTTTAAGTTTTTCCAAATATGTCCGAAATAAGTCAGAGATTCTTTTTGTGGTAAATGATTTTGTTTTGCCTTGAGTTTTGCTATTATTTAGAATCAATAGATATTAGGTAATCTTGCTGCTAAAATAATGATATTCATACATCTCCTTTTTCCTTTTGCATTGCACTGTCTCCTCTTGTGTCTTCTTCTTCCAAGCTGTGTTTCTGGTACATGGGAGCTTTGACAGACGAGGTTAAAACAAATTGCTTTATTGCATGTTTTTTTTCATCGTCCACACAGACAACAAAAGACACAAAAGCCTTGGGGCAACTTTTGCTACTCTCCTGTTGTGAGATTCTCTCTTCTTTGCAAAGCCAATCTGCTGACAAACCTTTGCTGTTTTTTGCTTTTCAAAGGCAAACTTCAAATGAACACTCAAACTTTCTAAAGAACTGTTTCTTTTAGAAAAAGATTTCATCCTGATTTCAAAGTTTACTTAAAATCCCTTTCATAATATTCTTTTTTTATCAAGCAAGTGATAATACAGTCAGTGATATGCATTAAAATGGAACTTGCTCTGCATAGCTTACATAAAAGTTTTGGATAACAAAATGACTTGCCCAAGGTCACTGTATATTGATGCAATGAAGAACGGGCATTATCAAAAAAGTTACCATTTTATGTGGGTTGCTGATAAAATTGATAAATGGAGACAAAACTGTCTACTAAAGCGCACATCTCATGCATGACCTCCCAAGACTGAGATGAGTGAACATGTTAAATTAAAGTTTGTCACTGATATGCTAGACTCATCCTTGCAACCTATTTTGGTTGGAAACTACTTATATTATGATATATATACAATATATATATATACAGTAAATATATATATATATATAGTAAATATATATATATATATATATAGTAAATATATATATATATATATATATATATATATATATATATTTTTTTTGTGCAACAAATATCAGAGAAAAGCTTGAGTACCCACATCTAAGTGACATGGATGCATCAAGTCAACAGTAAAATCCAAGAAGAAATTTTACAGCGTCACTACAAAGCAGCATGGGTTTTCAGACCTGAAGGTCTGTCAGTCCTTAAAGGGGTGTTAAACCCAAAACCAAAAATGTGACATATTACAGCTTAACACTCATTAGATGTGGTGGCTAGGGATGGGCCTCAGTTCGGTTTGCACCAGAACATGTCGAACAGGGAAAGAGTTCTACTGAACATGCAAACTCTATTAAAGTCTATGGGACACAAACATAAAAAATTAAAAGTCCTCATTATAAAGGCTTATATGCAAGTTATTGCCATAAAAAAAGTGTTTGGGAACCTGGGTACTGCCCTGGGGGACTTGTATTAATGCAAAAAAAGTTTTTAAAACAATAGTTTTTAGAGCAGCAGTGATTTTAATGATGCTTAAAGTAAAACAATAAAAATGAAATATTCCTTTATATATCATGCCTAGGGGGTCCCCTTGGTCTGCCTGTAAAGTGGTGCATCCATACAATGTATAAAACATACTGCAGCAATAATGACATTTCTAAAGGCAAAAATGTAATTTAAACTTGCTCGCGGCTGTAATGTATTGCCGACTCCCAGCAATACAGATTAAAAAAAATGAAAGAAATGGCTTAGGGTCCCCCCAGTCCATACCAGGACCTTCAGGTCTGGTATGGATTTTAAGGAGAACCCCACGCCAATTTTTTAAAAAAAATGGCATAGGGTTCCCCCCAAATCCATACCCTTATCCGAGCATGCAGCCTGGCAGGTCAGGAAATGGGGTTAGCTTAACCATACCAGGCCACATGCAAAATAGGGGGGTGGGTGCTTTGGGGCAATGGGGGCTCTGTGCCTCCACACCCCAAAGCACCTTGCCCTGATGTTGATAGACACTATGGGGTTGATTTACTAAAGCCGGAGTGCAAAATCTGGTGCAGCTGTGCATGGTAGCCAATAAGCTTCTAACCTCAGCTTGTTCAAATAAGCTTTGACAATAAAACCTGGAAGCTGATTGGCTTTTATGCAGAGCTGCACCAGATTTTGCACTCTCCAGCTTTAGTAAATCAACCCCTATTTTTTCTTTTTTTTTTCTTTTTTAATAAATGACTTGTCAAAAACTGTTTCCTGTGGTTATTACCTTGTGACACTTTTTTGGTGAATAAGTAGGGGGCCCCTTGTTAAAGGGGGCTTCCAGATTCCGATAAGCCCCCCGCACACAGGCCCCGACAACCACAGCCCAGGATTGTCGGTAAGAGGCTCTTGCCCCATCAACATGGGGACAAGGTGCTTTGTGGTGCACCCCAAAGCACCCTCCCCATGTTAAGGGCAAACCACCTGGTATAGTTCAGGAGGGGGAGCGCTTGCTTTCCCCCCCCTTTCCTGGCCTGCCAGGCTGCATACTTGGATAAGAGTCTGGTATGGATTTTGGTGTTGCATTCCCCTTAAAATCTATACCAGACCCAAAGGGCCATTTTTTTAATTAATTCTGTTATAGGGTTTTCAGTCATGCAGCGCTGTACCACAAACAAATGTTTTATAATTTTTTTTCACACAAATAGAGGTTTCTTTTGGCGGCATTTAATCACCACTGGGTTTTATATTTTTTGCGATATAAGTAAAAAAAGAGCAAAAATTGTGAAAAAAAACACTTTTTTTAGTTTCTATTATAAAATTTTGCAAATAAGTAAATGTTGTTCATGCATTTGGCCCAAAATTTATACTCCTACATATCTCTGGTAAAAGTAACCCAAATGATGGGGTATTATGTGTGAAAGCTATAGAGTCTACAAGCTATGGTGCAAATCATAAAAAATTGATCACACCTGATGTTCTGATGGCCTACCTCCTTTCTTGAGGCCCTGAAATGTCAGGACAGTAAAAATACCCCCTAAATGACCCCTTTTTGGAAAGTAGACAGTTCAAGGTATTTAGTAAGAGGCCTGATGAGTTTTTTTGAAGTTGTAATGAAGTTGATATTATTATTTTTTTTTTTTTTTACACAAAATTGTCATAATAACAAGTTATTTCTCACACACAGCATATACATACTTCCAATTACACCTCAAAATACATTCTGCTACTCCTCCTGAGTATGGCGATACCAAATGTGTGAGACTTTGCTCAGAGGCAGCTTGTTTAATTCCTTGAACCCAAATCGCTCTTTTGTTCGGATGTTGATTCTCTTGCCATCCAGACTGATGGTTTTCTCTAATTTATCTTCATCTAGTGACTGAGCCTGATGGTAATTTGGGCAGCTGTAAAATGTGCTCTGTTAGGGGTGCCTTAATTCCAGTGAAGGACTACTATATCTTGAAACAAGGGTTGGATTTATTTACAAATAGGAACATGAGGAAAAGGAATAAGGTAATAGGGAGATGGGGGACATACTAACACACTCATTCTCACTGAGATCTTTCACACATCAGGGCTCTAGTCTAATTTTGGGACCCACCCTCGGTTGGGTTCCTTACGAATTGCAAGCTTGGTCCTTGTACCAGTGGTCACAAAAGTTCAGTTGAGCTTGATTGCACGGGATGTTTACATGATCCCACCCCCCCCCCCGTCAGAGATCATGCTGGTCAGGTGTGGGGGCAGTGGATGGTCTCAGGAGTTCTACTGGTCAAATCATAATGACTTCATGCATTGATCTAGTTCTCTTTGATGTTGGCCTTAATTCAAGTCCTTTGCAATTTGCTTCTGGAGAAGCCATATTTTAGTTAATGTTCATGCTGCATTGATATACATTTGTATCCAATATTACAGGGGCCTAATTGAGGCTTTAGATTTGTGTAAATGTTCAAACCCCATCTGCCCTCTGTTTTGCTTCTGGGAAATGGAGCAAACTGACTTAGTTGGGTACTTGGTTGGCTCCTTCACTGGGGCTTTTTGAAGTTTCCCACTGGCTTCTGGTGTTGACTTTCAGGCTTTAGTGGATTTGAACAGTTGCATCAGTAGTCTCCCTCACCTCCACAACTAAAACAGATCACTTGCTTTGCTGGCTTCTCAATGACAGATGAGCTTCAAGTCCCTTGGATAATTGTACTTTGTCCCCTTGAAAGCCAGTTGGGATTCCTCTCTTCCATGCTAACAAGATGAAAGTGTAAGAGACTGCATGATCAACTCTTAGATTCACTACACATATTTTCTGGTTGGACACAACTGTTGAGATCATTAGATCTGTTCAGCTATCCAGGTTATGCCTGTAAGGCTTATATGGTAGCTACATAGAACCCAATTCTGGCATTTTGTTCTGTGCACCATTGGACAACAGTGACTGGATCCATCATGGTGGTTTTGCTGGTGGAGGCAGTCATCACTCTTTTTCTTGGTCCCAAGTGCAAATCCTGGATAAGCCCCTACTCGTAGTGCCACCCCCAGAGGATTCATTGGATATAATGTCTCTGTGTAATTGGAGGCGGCGAGGCAGATGCGCCTGAAAACATGTTCATTGACTGTGTATGCTTCTTGAATGATGTCGGCA
This sequence comes from Glandirana rugosa, assembly GCA_018402905.1. Classification (NCBI taxonomy): domain Eukaryota; kingdom Metazoa; phylum Chordata; class Amphibia; order Anura; family Ranidae; genus Glandirana; species Glandirana rugosa. Next base: position 81,458 of record BLSH010371758.1, on the reverse strand, counting down.
CCAGGCAGAGGAGAATGTTCCCTGTCATCACGGCCACCTCCAAATTGGACGGATGAGTTTTTAATACTATACTGTGGTGACCCTTGTTCTTGTTTGCTCTCTCCCCTAATTGGAGACTCACCTGGCTCACCAATCACTTACCAACACACCTATTAGCTAAGCACTAGCAATGTTAGCAGTGTGCAACTGTATGGGCAGCATATACTTAGTACCAAAAGGAAAAAAAAAGCCTAAATATAGTGATTAAACAGATCCTTCCTCACTGGCCAGTTGTATATGAGATAAGCACATTGGCCAGTGGTGCCAGTCTCAATAGGGAAAAAAGTCTGTTTGCTGAAGTTTGAGCTCTTGCCAATCCTGCTCTCACCCAGAGCAGAGAAGCAGCTCAGTCTCCGCACACTCCTGCAAGGGCTCAAAATGTGTGTCCTCACTCCTCACCCTCATCCTGCTCCTTCTCTCTTTTTAGATAGAACCAGACACCGTCAAAATGGCGGTCTCCTAAAAGATGGGCACTTTTCTGGATTATTGAATGTTCAACTAATGGTCTTTTTAAAGATGGCTGCAGCATTTGTAGCCAAACAACTGTTCAACTTGTAGTGTAACTAAACCCAGGGCCCTGCATTCACTTTATCTGGTCTCCTACAGTACACAGAACATGGAATTGCAATCATTTTAGTAAATACAAATTGCTAAATACTTTTTCTCATCAATAGTATATAGCAGTCTTGTGAATTTTATCAGTGTCCGGCCGAGCACTGGTTAAAGCTTGTAGGAGGAGTTTTCGTTCTCCTCTGACTGTCCTATGAGGCTGCATGACCCCTGACCTTCTGTCTGGAGAGTGCTGATTGGCCCTGTACCAATCACATGCACCCTCCCAAAAAAACTCTAGCAATACATACCAAATTGAGCATGTGCAGAGTGCCCCCAAGACTCTGTACTATCAGCAGATGGATTGGGGACTGTGGAAGAAGTGGAGGATCAGAGAAGAAAGGATGAAGAAGCTCTTTATACAATGCAGAGGATTAACCCCTTAGGTTCCATCGTGAGTATAACAAGCATGCCTTACTGCATATACAGACTGATTTTCCTGTTGTGGGTTTAGTAACAGGTTTAACTCTGCCAGAAGAATAATGCAGCAACAACAGGAGGAAAAGCAAAAGTCCACAGCAACTATAGTCCCAGCTAAATGACTCATTTATTTACATGTATTATTAATTATGTTTCATAAAATACATATAATTATAAACACACTGGACCACCAGGTAGCCGACCAGGACCACCAGGGAGCCCCCCCAGGGACAGCATAAGGAGGCCGCCCAGGACTACCAGGGAGAAAATCAGGAAGCTGCCCAGGACCACCATGGAGCCCCCACTAGACCACCAGGTAAGGGCAATACAGTACACTGTAGGGATGGCACTGTGCCCATATATGCCTCCCAGTGCCATCCCTAACAGTGCTATATGCACCAGTGCCTTGTACCAGTGCCCACCTGTGCCACCTATCATTGCCCACCATTGCCACCTAACAGTGCCCCCTATCAGTGCCCGGCAGTGCCACCTATCAGTAACCATCAGTGCCCAGTGCCACCTATGAGTGCCCATCAGTGCCACCTCTCAGTGCCCGCCAGTGTTGCTTATCAGTGCCGCATATCAGTGCTGCGTATATGTGCCCCATCATCAGTGCCACCTCATCAGTGCCAATCTGTACCTCATCAGTGCCCATCAGTGTAGCCTCATCAGTGACCAACAGTGTAGCCACATCAGTGCCCATCAGTGAAGGAGAAAATGTACTTATACAAAGTTTTTTGTGACAGAAACAAAGAAAAACGTTTGTTCTTTTTCAAAATTTTCGGTCTTCTTTTATTTGTAGCTCAAAAAATAAAAACCGCAGGGGTGATCAAATACCACCAAAATAAAGCTCTATTTGTGGGAACAAAATGATAAAAAGCTTGTTTGGGTACAGTGTAGCATGACCGCGCAATTCTCATTCAAAGCGCAACAGCACTGAAAGCTGAAAATTCAAAAGTTCGAAACGTGCCGGGGCATCATAATGGCTGACATATTGTATTGTATAAAATATTAATGATCAATTTGCCATAAAAATGTTTATATCGCTTTGTACAATGGAATGCATGCATCTTGATATGTAACCAGAGATCATATTTTTAACAAAACTAAAATGTTCTACAATTCATTAACTTTTTGATATAATAAAAGATTTTTAAAGAAAACAAATTTGGATCTGCTTCCTGATGACGAGCGACAGCTTGAAATGCATTGAAGTAGTGGCCAGAGTCGCACATTTACGGAGCATGTGAGAGGAGTCAGTCCGGACTCAGGGTAGGACGTTCATTGGACCACTGAGAGGCGGGTGAGCGCTACAGACGGTTACCTATCGGTTCCTGGGCTGTACCCTATTGCTGAAAGGCTAATATACCACTTGTTAAATGTGAGCAAGAGTACACTTGTTTTTCATTATTTTTTAAATAAAGCAGTATTACACTATCTTCTGCTTTCTGTGGCTCTTCACTTGAGCTGTCGCCCCAGAAGGAAGCCTCTTCTAAAGATGATGCACAAGAAAGCTTGCAAACAGTTTGCTGAAGACCTGTCCTTGTGGTCTGATGTGACCAAGATAAACTTATTTGGTTCAGATGGTGTCAAGCGTGTGTGGCGGCAACCAGGTTAGGAGTACAAAGACAAGTGTCTTGCCTATAGTCAAGCATGGTGGTGGGACTGTCGTGGTCTGGGGCTGCATGAGTGCTGCTGGCGCTGGCGAAATACAGTTCATTGAGGGAGCCATGAATGCCAACATGTACTGTGACATACTGAAGCAGAGCATGATCTCTTCCCTTTGGAGACTGGGCCACATGATAACGACCCCAAACACACCTCCAAGATGACCACTGCCTTGCTAAAGAAGCTGAGGGTAAGGGTGATGAACTGGCTAAGCATGTCTCCACACCTAACCCGTATTGAGCATCTGTGGGGAATCCTCAAACGTAAAGTGGAGGAGCGCAAGGTCTCCAACATCCACCAGCTCCATGATGTGGAGGGGTGAAAGAGGACTCCAGTGGCAACCTGTGAATCTCTGGTGAACTCCATGCCCAAGAGGGTTAAGGCAGTGCTGGAAAATAATGGTGGCCACACAAAATATTGACACTTTGGCCCAATTTGGGCATTATTACTTAAGGGTGTACTCACTTTTGTTGCCAGTGGTTTAGACATTAATGGCTGTGTGTTGAGTTTTTTTTAGGGGACAGCAAATTTACACTGTTATACAAGCTGTACACTCACTACTTTACATTGTAGCAAAGTGTCATTTCTTCAGTGTTGTCACATGAAAAGATATAATAAAATATTTACAAAAATTTTAGGGGTGTACTCATTTTTGTGAGATACTGTATATACAGGTGTGGGGGGCGCTGACATATATACAGGTGTGTGTGTGTGTGGGGGGGGGGTGACATATAAGCAGATGTACAGTATGTGGGGGTGTGACATATAAATATACAGGTGTGGGGGGTGACATATATATACAGATGTATGTGGGGAGTGACATATAAATATACAGGTGTGGGGGATGACATATATACAGATGTATGTGGGGGGTGACATATAAATATACAGGTGTGTGGGGGGGTGATATATATACAGATGTATGTGGTGGGTGACATATAAATATACAGATGCGGGGGGTGACATATATACAGATGTATGTGGGGGGTGACATATAAATATACAGGTTTGGGGGGTGACATACTGTATATACAGATGTATGTGGGGGTGACATATAAATATACAGGTGTGTGAGGTGACCTATATACAGATGTATGTGGGGGGTAACATATAAATATACAGGTGTGTGTGGGGGGTGACATATATACAGATGTATGTGGTGGGTGACATATAAATATAGAGGTCTGTGGGGTGACATATATACAGATGTATGTGGAGGATGACATATAAATATACAGGTGTGGGGGGGTGACATATAAATATACAGGAGGAAATATACAGGAGGAATTAGACTTTGTGGGAATTTCGGAGACTTGGTTCAACAGCTCTCATGATTGGCTGGCTACCATCCAGGGGTATTCCCTATATCACAGGGATAGGGTGGGCAAAAAAGGGGGGTATGCCTGTATATAAAAAATGACATACAAATCAATGTGAGAGAGGACATTACTAGTGGATCTGAGGAGGAAGTTGAAGCTTTATGGGTAGAGCTACAAAGGGAAGATACCAGGGGGGAAGTTATACTAGGAATATGCTATAGGCCCCTAATCAGAGGGAGGAGGGGGAGGCGGACCTCCTATCGCAATTTGGAATAGCGGCTAGGAAGGGAAGTGTGATTATAATGGGAGATTTTAATTATGCAGATATTGACTGGGAGGAAAGTACTGCACATTCAACTAAGGCTCGCCATTTCCTAAATGTCCTGCAGGACAATTTCATGGGTCAAATGGTAAATGCACCAACAAGAAACAAAAAAAAAGCATTGTTAGACCTTTTGATTACTAACAACACAGACCTGATCACAGATGTGGAAGCAAGGGGCAATCCAGGAAATAGTGATCACAGGACAATTAGTTTCAGTATAAATTACACAAATAAGAAACATAAGGGGAATACAAAGACACTGAATTTTAAGAAAGCCAATTTCCATAAACTACGCTCCTTGCTGGAAGATGTTAGCTGGGACAAAGTTCTAGGAATAATGAACACGTAGGAAAAATGGGAGTGTTTCAAGAACATACTAAACAAAGCTATTAACCAGAGTATCACAACGGGAAATACATTTAAAAGAGCTAATCAAAGACCAGGTTGGCTTAATTCTGATGTAAAGGCACACATAAAAGCAAAGGAGAAGGCCTTCAAAAAATACAAGGCTGAGGGGTCCCTTTCAGATTTTCATATTTATAAAACACGCAATAAGGAATGCAAAGGGGCAATCAGAGCAGCTAAGGTAGAACATAAGAGACACATAGTGGAGGAGAGTAAAAAGAATCCCAAAAAATACTTTAAGTATATAAACAGTAAGATAGGGAGGTCAGATCATAATGGCCCCATAAAGAATGATGAAGGTAATCTGGTTACAAAGGATGGAGAAATGGCAAAGTTGTTAAACTAATTTTTCTCCTCTGTATTCACGAAGGAAAAGGGGGGCTCAGTTATTCAGAATCACAATGCTGGTCCTCACGGCATTTCACAGGAAGCACCCTCATGGCTAACTGAGGATAAAATAAGGAATAGGCTTGAAAAACTGAACACTAGTAAGTCACCAGGACCAGATGGCTTACGCCCGAGGGTCCTTAACCCCTTCCTTACTGGGCACTTAAACCCCCCTCCTGCCCAGACCAATTTTTGGCTTTCAGCGCTGTCGCATTTTGAATGACAATTGCGCGGTCATGCGACGTTGTACCCAAATAAAATTTGCGTCCTTTTTTTCCCACAAATAGAGCTTTCTTTTGGTGGTATTTGATCACCGCTGCGTCATTTCTGATCGCCGCTATAAACAAAAAATGAGCGACAATTTTGCAAAAAAGAACAATATTTTTTACTTTTTGCTAAAGTACAAATCCATTAAAAAAAATTATTCATCAGTTTTGGCCGATATATATTCTTCTACATATTTTTGGTAAAAAAAAAAATCGCAATTGGCGTATATTAATTGGTTTGCGCAAAAGTTATCGCGTCTACAAACTGGGAATTGATTTATGGCGTTTTTATTATTTTTTTTTTTTTACTAGTAATGGCGGCGATGTGCGATTTTTATCGGGACTGCGATATTGCAGCAGACATGTCGGACATTTTTTACACATTTTTGGGACAATGACATTTATACAGCGATCAGAAATTTAAATATCCACTGATTACTGTATAAATGTCATTGGCAGTAAAGGGGTTAACCAGAAGGGGGCAGTGAAGGGGTTACATATGTTCCCTGGGTGTGTTCTAACTGTGGGGGGGGGGGCGGGGCTGGTCGGGACATAACAGATCTAACTGACAGGGATCAGTAGATCTGTCATGTCCCCTGTCACAGAACGGGGAACCGCCGTGTTTACATCGGCGGTTCCCCGTTCTGAGGCTCCCGAAGGAGATCGGCGGGTCCGGGCGGACATCGAGTCCGCCCGAGCCATGGGCACGCTCGCGCAGCGTGCGGCGCACGCCGCCGCTGCCACCAGGGGGAGCGCGAGGAGCGTGCACAGGGGACGATGTCCATGGACGTCGTCCCGGCATTTCAGATCCGCGCTGGAGCCGCACTTCGGCAATAGCGCGGATCTGAAGTGGTTAAGGAACTTAGCCAAGTTATTGCCAGACCTTTGTACCTAATCTTTAAGAGCAGTTTTCTGACTGGTATGATACCAGCTGATTGGAAGAAAGCCAACATAGTACCAATATATAAAAAAGGACCAAGATATAGCCCTGGGAACTACAGACGAGTTAGCTTAACATCAATAATTGGCAAGCTCTTGGAGGGGATAATAAGGGATCATATACAAGATTATTGTAACGAGAAAGGTATCATTAGCGGTAATCAACATGGGTTCATGAAGGATCGTTCTTGCCAAACCAATCTTTTAACCTTCTATGAGGAGGTGAGCTGCCGCCTAGATAAAGGAAGGCCTATAGATGTGGTGTATCTGGATTTTGTGAAAGCATTTGATACAGTTACCCATAAACATTTACTGTACAAACTAAGGTCCCTCAACATGGATCAAAGGGTGAGTACCTGGATTGAAAACTGGTTACAGGGGCGAGCCCAGAGGGTGGTGATAAATGGGGAGTACTCAGAATGGTCTGGTGTAGAAAGTGGTGTTCCCCAGGGTTCTGTCCTGGAACCAATCCTTTTTAATTTATTCATAAACAATTTGGAGGGCGGAGTGAACAGCTCAATCTCAATATTTGCAGATGACACCAAGCTAAGCAGAGCAATAAATTATCGACAGGATGTGGAAACTTTGCAAGAGGATCTGAATAAATTAATGGGGTGGGCGGACAAGTGGCAAATGAGATTTAACGTTGAAAAATGTAAGATAATGCATTTGGGTACCAATAATATAAAAGCAAACTACTCACTAGGGGGTAAGCCTCTGGGGGAATCTAGGATGGAAAAAGACCTAGGGGTCCTAGTGGAGAACGGGCTCAGCAGTAGCATGCAATGCCTAGCTGTGGCAAGCAAAGCTAGCAAAATGTTGGCATGCATCAAGAAAGGGATCAACTCCAGGGATAAATCAATAATTCTCCCATTATACAAGTCTCTGGTGAGGCCGCACCTGGAATATGCCGTCCAGTTCTGGGCACCAGTCCTCAGGAGGGATTTCCTGGTATTGGAAAGGGTGCAGAGAAGGGCAACAAAGCTAGTTAAGGGGTTGGAGAACCTCAGTTATGAGGAAAGATTACAAGCACTGAACTTATTCTCTCTGGAGAAGAGACGCTTGAGAGGGGATATAATTTCAATGTATAAATACTGTACTGGTGACCCCACAATAGGTACAAAACTCTTCCGCACAAGGGAGCATACAAAGACATGCGGCCATTCATTAAAAATAGAGGAAAGGCGGTTTAACCTTAAAAAGCGTAGAGTTTTCTTTACGGTAAGAGTATGTGGAATTCTCTTCAGCAAGCAGTAGTCTCTGCTGGGAGTATAGATAATTTCAAGAAACTATAAGATGAACACCTAAGGGACCACAACATTGAGACATATAAAATGTAATACTGACATTAAAAACACACACATAGGTTGGACTTGATGGACTTGTGTCTTTTTCCAGCCTCGCTGACTATGTAACTATGTAACAGGTGTGGGGGGTGACATATAAACATACAGGTGTGTGGGGGGGTGACATAAATATACAGGTGTGGGGGGTGACATATATACAGATGTATGTGGGTGGTGACATATATACAGTTGTGGGGGGTGACATATATACAGGTGTGGGGTTGACATATATACAGGTATGGGAGGTGACATATATACAGGTGTGGGGGAGTGACATATATACAGGTGTGGGGGGGCTGACATGCATATAGATGCATGGGGGGCTGACATATATACAGGTGTGGGTGGTGTCATATATACAGGTGTGAGGGGGGCTGACATATATACAGGTGTGGGTGGTGACATATATACAGGTGTGAGGGGGGCTAACATATATACAAGTGTGGGGAGGGGGTGACATAAACAGGTGTGGGGGGGCTGATATATATACAGGTGAGAGGGGGCCTGACATATATACAGGCGTAGGGGATGGGGTGACATATAAACAGGTGTGTGGGGGGCTGACATACATATACTGTAGATGTATGTGGGGTGGTGACATATATACAGGTGTGGGGAGGGTGTGACATATATATAGGTGTGGGGGGCTGACATATATAGAATTGTGGGGAGGGGGTGACATATATACAGGTGTGGGGGGCTGACACATATACAGATGTATGTGGGGGTGACATATATGCAGGCGTGGAGGGTGACATACAGTGGTTACGGAAAGTATTCAGACCCCCTAAAATGTTTCACTCTTTGTTATATTGCAGCCATTTGCTAAAATCATTTAAGTTCATTTATTTTCCCTCATTAATGTACACACAGCACCCCATATTGACAGAAAAACACAGAATTGTTGACATTTTTGCAGATTTATTAAAAAAGAAAAACTGAAATATCACATGGTCCTAAGTATTCAGACCCTTTGCTCAGTATTTAGTAGAAGCACCTTTTTGATCTAATACAGCCATGAGTCTTTTTGGGAAAGATACAACAAGTTTTTCACACCTGGATTTGAATTTAAAATCATCTCATACTGGTATAGGGAGAGCTTCCTGCCGCTGGTGTGAGGGATAGATTAGCGTTATAAAATCATCTCATACTGGTATAGGGAGAGGTTCCTGCCCCTGGTGTGAGGGATAGATTAGCGTTATAAAATCATCTCATACTAGTATAGGGAGAGGTTCCTGCCGCTGGTGTGAGGGACAGATTAGCATTATAAAATCATCTCATACTGGTATAGGGAGTGGTTCCTGCCACTGGTGTGAGGGACAGATTAGCGTTATAAAATCATCTTATACTGGTATAGGGAGAGGTTCCTGCTGCTGGTGTGAGGGACAGATTAGCATTATAAATTCATCTCATACTGGTGTAGAGAGAGGTTCCTGCTGCTGGTGTGAGGGACAGATCACCATTATAAAATCATCTCATACTAGTATAGGGAGAGGTTCCTGCTGCTGGTGTGAGAGACAGATTAGCGTTATAAAATCATTTTCATACTGGTGTAGGCAGAGGTTCCTGTTGCTGGTGTGAGGGACAGATTAGCGTTATAAAATCATCTCATACTGGTGTAGGGAGAGGTTCCTGCTGCTGGTGTGAGGGATAGATTACCGTTATAAAATCATCTCATACTGGTATAGAGAGAGGTTCCTGCTGCTGGTGTGAGGGACAAATTTCAGTTAAAAAATCATCTCATACTGGTATAAGGAGAGGTTCATGCTGCTGGTGTGAGGAACAGATTACCGTTATAAAATCATCTCATACTAGTACAGGGAGAGGTTCCTGCTGCTGGTGTGAAGGACAGATTAGTGTTATAAAATCATCTCATACTGGTGTAGGGAGAGGTTCCTGCTGCTGGTGTGAGGGACAGATTAGCGTTATAAAATCATCTCATACTGGTGTAGGGAGAGGTTCCTGCTGCTGGTGTGAGGGACAGATTACCGTTATAAAATCATCTCATCCTGGTATAGGGAGAGGTTCCTGCTGCTGGTGTGAGGGACAGATTACTGTTATAAAATCATCTCATAATGGTATAGGCAGAGAATCCTGTTGCTGTTGTGAGGAACAGATTACCGTTATAAAATCATCTCATACTGGTGTAGGGAGAGGTTCCTGCTGCTGGTGTGAGGGACAGATTACTGTTATAAAATCATCTCATACTGGTATAGGGAGAGGTTCCTGCTGCTGGTGTGAGGGACAGATTACCGTTATAAAATCATCTCATACTGGTGTAGAGAGAGGTTCCTGCTGCTGGTGTGAGGGACAGATTAGAGTTATAAAATCATCTCATACTGGTATAGGGAGAGGTTCCTGCCGCTGGTGTGAGGGACAGATTAGCGTTATAAAATCATCTCATACTGGTATAGGGAGAGGTTCCTGCCGCTGGTATGGGGGACAGATTAGCATTATAAAATAATCTCATACTGGTATAGGAAGAGGTTCCTGCTGCTGGTGTGAGGGACAGTTTAGCGTTATAAAATCATCTCATACTGGTATATGGAGAGGTTCCTGTTGCTGGTGTGAGGGACAGATTACCATTATAAAATCATCTCATACTGGTGTAGGGAGAGGTTCCTGCTGCTGGTGTGAGGGACAGATTAGCGTTATAAAAAATAATATAAATTTGTGCTAGAGTACATTTGCGTCTAGAATGAGGAGAGCGTCAAATAAGGGACGTGGTCGTGGTGCTGCTGGTGTTGGTCATGTTGGTGAAGCTCCTGTTGCAAGGAGAGGACGTGGTCGATCTGTGCCAGCTACACGCACAAGTGAAACACCTTCCTCAGGTGCGAGTAGCCGACAGAACCTTCAACTTTATATGGTAGGCCCGAATGCCGCTCAACGAATGATGAGGCCAGATCAAGTACAGGTGATGGTAGATTGGGTGGCAGACAATGCCTCCAGTTCCTTCAAATTGTCTCCCACCCAGTGCCTTGCTGAATGCTCAGAGTTGGCACCTGAACCCCATGGTCATCTGTCTTTCACCTCAACCCCTTGTAAATCAGCCAAGCAGTCTGAGCCCCAAGTCATGCAGCAGTCTCTTATGCTTTTTGACTGCTGGTGTGCATTCCTTGGGCCATCCACATAGCCCTGCCCCAGAAGTGGAAGACATTGAGTGCACCGATGCCCAACCACTTCTGTTTCAGGATGAGGACATGGAAACACCACCGCAGCACGACTCTGATGATGATGAAACTGCTGCAGCTTTCTACAGTGTGCAGACTGACAAGGAGGACAGTGGTGAAGAGTGGGTGGAAGATGATGTGGAGGATGATGAGGTCCTAGACCCCACATGGAATGAAGGTCATGCGAGTGACATGTGCAGTTTGGAGGAAGAGGTGGTGGTCGCACAGAGGCACCAGTACAGCAAAAGAGGAAGAAGGTTGCAAAAGCGGAGCGACCGTCCCCTAGACCATACGCCTGCTACTACCCACCGCACCCAGGGACCTAGCACACCAAAGGCAGCTCAAAGGAGTTCCCTGGCGTGGCAGTTCTTCAGACAATGTGCTGACGACAAGACACGAGTGGTTTGCACGCTGTGCAATCAGAGCCTGAAGCGAGGCATAAATGTTCTAAACCTGAGCACAACCTGCATGACCAGGCATCTACATGCAAAGCACGAGCTGCAGTGGAATAAGCACCTCACAATCCAAGAAAGGTCTCGGGTTCCTCCTTCTTCCTCTTCTGCTGCTGCCTTGGCCTCTTCCTCCACCTCTACAGTGCCAGTGTCACCTGCCACCCAGCAAACAGATGATGTGACAGCAATGCCACCATGTTTGCTACCGTCTCCAAGCATTTCCACACCATGGTCCCATGGAAGCTTACAGCTGTCCATCTCCCAAACATTGGAGAGAAAGAGGAGGTACCCCCCTACCCACTCACGATCCCTGGCCCTGAATGCCAGCATTTCAAAATTCCTGGCCTTTGAAATGCTGTCATTCTGTCTGGTGGACACGGACAGTTTTAAAAATATGATGGCGGTGGCTGTCCCACAGTATGTGGTCCCCAGCCGCCACTACTTTTCCAGGCGAGCCATCCCTTCCCTGCACAAACAAGTCGGGGACAAGATCAAGTGTGCACTGCGCAATGCCATCTGTGGCAAGGTCCACATAACCACTGATACGTGGACCAGTAAGCATTTGAACACTTCAAGCCAGGGCACAGTACTGGAGGATGAGGAACCGTGTTCCCATCAGGGTGGCACCCAACGCAGCTCCTGGGCATCACTGGAGTGTGGCTGGGGGGAACAGATGATACACCTCCCACAGAGGACAGCTTGTCTTTGCCTCTGGGCAGCCTGGCACACATGATCGACTACATGCTGCAGTGCCTTCGCAACGACAGCCGAGTTGCCCACATTGTAACGTGTACTGATTACTGGGTGGTCACCCTGCTGAATCCCCATTACAAGGACAACATGCCGTCCTTAATTCCCTCACTGGAGCGTGATCGGAAGATGCGGGACTACAAGCGCACGCTGGTAGATGCGCTGCTGAGGGCATTCCCAAATGACACCGGGGCTCAGTGGAAGCACAAGGCGAAGGCAGAGGAGGAGGAAGAGGTCGCCAACACAGCTGTGGCACCACCAGCACCTCAGAAGGCAGGGTTGGCCGAAATGGGGAAAAGCTTTGTCAGCAGCACGCCACAATAAACAGCACCACCAGCTGATAGGCAATGTCCTAGCAGGAGGCAGCATTTCAGCCACATGGTGGAACAGTATGTGCACACACGCCTACATGTACTGACTGATGGGTCTGCCCCATTCAACTTCTGGGTCTCCAAATTGGGCACATGGCCTGAGCTTGCCCTTTATGCCTTGGAGGTGCTGGCCTGCCCTGCAGCCAGTGTGTTGTCTGAACGTGTGTCTAGCATGGCAGGGGGCGTTATCACAGACAAGCGCAGCCACCTGTCCGCAGCCAACGTGGACAAGCTAACCTTTATTAAAATGAACCAGGCATGGATCCCACAAAACTTGTCTGTACCTTGTGCAGAATAGCCATTTATACCGGCCTCACACAGCCATTGGTATACTTAAGTGAACGTATCCTTTTTTTTTAAATATGTCTCAATATTTTGGGGGCTACCCCAATTAGAAAAAAAAAAACAAACAAACAAAAAACAGTGTTGGCTACCTCCTCCTCCTCCTCCGCCACCACTTCCACCACCTACACCGCCACGGTCACGGCCTTCTCAACCCCCTACTCCACATCCACCTCCTCCTCCATTTTTTAATGTGATTTCAAGTTATTTCCCTATCCACATTTGTTTGCAGGGCACTTGTCCTACTCTTACCCCCATGTTGCTTCCTTTTGCAGCCCTCTAGCCCTTTCCAGGACTTTTTTAGAGCTATTTTTGTGCCCAAAAGTTCGGGTCACCATTGACTTCAATGGGGTTCGGGGTCAAGTTTCGGGGCCGAACTCTAACTTTTTTGCGAAGTTCTGCCGAACCTGCCAAGCCCGAACATCCAGGTGTCTGCTCAACTCTACTTATAACACATCTATCCTCACCATCCTCATCTCCAACTTCCCTCTCCATAATCATCCACATCCATTTTCAGAATCATCCCTCTCTGCTTTTTAACCCATCATCCTCATCCTTGTATTCTCTATATTCCTTATTATCACCACATGATCCATCTTCATCCTCATCATCCCTCTCTGCATCATCATTCTTATTCCTCCAGTAACATCATCTTCTTCATCCCTGTAGCTCCTCACATTCCTTATGACAGAGGAGAATCTCCTGGTCTCAGGGTGGATGACCTGTAGTATAATGTAATGTGTACTGTCCTATATGGATTATGTGTATGATATCCGTGCAGATCTTAGCACAGAGTAAGTGGCTGCCACAGCACACTTACCTCCCTCTGTGTTGTTCTCTTGTGCACCAGAGAACGTGGGCTGGGTGTGATCACCTCTGAGACTGACCACACCCCATCCCCGAGTCCCCCCAAATCAAAATGTGAGCCTAGCAACAGGCTCCGCCTCAGGGATGTTCTCAGTAGGAGTGAGTCCTCAGTGAGAGCACACTGATCAACTGCTGGGGAGAAGGTAGGGGGAGAAATCAGTATCCCCAGCATGCGTTCTTCTGTTTCTATGGCCTCTTCTTATTAGGCAGCTGGGCCTATATTAAGGTAGGGGCCTGGAGCTGCAGCTTCAATAGCTCCTATGTTGATTCGGCCCTGGGTATGGCTTTTTTGCATAGTTACATTGGACTAATGTAACTATGTATATCCCATATCTGTGGAATCCCTTTAGAAGCTGGCAATGACGGTAGTAGTATTCTCTGAATGGAGCCTGTGCCGAGTGGGCAATCTCCTTTGTTCACAATGCAACAGGCAGCTGCTTGGCACAGAACCCAGAAGCTAGCGGGCATCACTGCAGTAGTGGTATCTACTGATTTCCAGCTTCTAGAGGGATCCCACAGGTATGGTATTTGCATGGTTACATTGTTCCAAGCTGGAACAGTGTAACTATATAAAAGTATCCATACCTGGAACTCTTCTTCAAAATTACATTTTGCAGGGGGGCTGAACAAGATTTATGTAGGGGGCGGTGGCAGGGGATTTTAACAGAGAGCAGCCACCAGCACAAGGGACACTTCTCATTATTCAATGTAATATCACCCCTTGTGCTGGTTTGGAAAAAACAAACAAACAGAAAAATAACTAAACTTAAGCTTTAATATACAAAGGAATAATCTTAATTCTTTCAAAATGACAGTATTTTTCTGGGGACTGTCTCCTGACAGCCACACTGTCTTGAAACAGTATAAAAATAGAATTTGCCAAGCAGATATGTCAATTTATTTAACAAAAATTGAGCAGTAGTCACAATAACAGCAACTTTTCCAGCCCGACTTATATGAGTAGGGAGTGTGATAAAGGCAAATGTCCTTCAAAAGTTATATTCCTGAATTAGATTAAAAGTTCTCGAATACGAGATGTTATAAAAGTAAGTGAACCTGTGCAAAACAACCCTTCTTAGTTGCGCACGCTCATGTTACTTTTGCAACCCTGCAGCTCTGTATGGCCAAAGGGAGTAAAGAGAAGAATCCTTGTGCATGGTCCAGGTCACAACTTGGGACTGAGAAATCCTTCCCTGTCAATTCTCAAGTATCAGCACATGGAAAAAGAGGAAAATGAGTCACAAGATTCCCATAACCAGAAGTGCAGAAGACAGCAGGAAAAGCTAGAAAGCTCTGCTGCTGTTAGAAGAAGACTGTGCTGAGGACTTGTTTGCAGTTTGTTGTGCTTTCCTCGCGCTGAGGACTTGTTTGCAGTTTGTTGAGGTTTCCTCGCACTCCCGGAGGAGGCGGCACCGGACAGCTCTATTTAAACAGTGTGCACCCTGTAGCAAATGCTGTCTGTTCTACAGCGTGTTAGTGAGTTCCTGTGACCTGTTTTTCCAGTCTTCCTGTATCTGTGACCCGGCTTGCCTGACCTCTGATTGAACTCTGCCTGTACCTCAGCCGTCCGCCTGTTAACGACCCTGCCGGCACCCGACGACCCGCTTGCCTGCTCCCTTGTACCGCACTAGCCTGCCTAATATCGACCCGGCCTGCATCACCACTCTTCTGTCCGCACGAGCTCCTGGAGGATCTTCACAGCACCATCTGCATCCGCACCAGCCCTCGTGACCCCCTGTGCTCCGGAATCTCCTGTTTCCTCTATCAGGGGTTCCCGAACCAGGGCCATAAGAGAGGTTGCCCTCTGCACAATCAGACTCCACCACCAGGTACGTGACAGTAACAGACAGCCATGTCTGAGTCTGAGCAGGGGCCCTCTCCGCTGCATGGACTCTGTCAGCATTTGGACGGTCTTTCTCGAGCCGTGCAGCACCTGCAAACAGACTACACCCAGCTACAGTCCCAGCTTTGGGAATATGCCTTGCTGGCCCCATCAGGGGCTGGTCTGCTGGCAACAGAACCCCCAGTGCCCTTGCCAGAACGGTTCTCAGGGGACCGTAGGAAGTTCCGAGTGTTCCGCTGCGCCTGCGAACATTATCTCAGCCTGCAGCTCCTTACTTCGGAATGAGCCCCAATTATGGGCCCACCAGCTCCTGGAGCAAGGGGCACCTGAAGTGTCGGATTTAACCCGGTTCTTCCAAGCTATGGCGCGGCTATATGAAGATCCGCATCAGGCGGCTACTGCGGAAGCCGCACTCCACGCTCTCCGACAAGGCCGCCGTCCAGCGGAGGAGTATGTATCCGAGTTCAGGTGTTGAAACTCCGACACAGCCTGGAATGAAGCTGCTCTGCGCCACCAGTTCCTGTGGGGCTTGGCCGACCCACTGAGGGATGAGATGGCCCGTGTGGGGGCGCCAGTCTCCCTGGAGAGGCTTATCGATCTGGCCATCCAGATCGATCAGCACCTTCAAGAACGCAGAGCAGAAAGGGCCAAGGTGAACCTGCGACCCTCCTGGATGCTACCTCCCACCGGGGGGTTGCCAAAGGCACCCTGGCCGGTTCCAGCATACCCACCTCTCCTCCTCCGAGGAGCGGGGCTTGGCGCGGCCGGCACAGAGAGCCAGCGCCGAAGAAACCTCTGCCTCTGCCTTTACTGCGGAGAGCCGGGGCACTTGGTGCGTTCTTGCCCAGCCAAAGTGGGAAGATGCCTAGCTACCTCTCTGCAACCAGCACCAGTCGGGTCGGCTCATCTCACCCTCTCTCTGTGTCTACAGTTTCCCGGAGGAGCTATTACCATTCCCGCCATTGTAGACTCTGGTGCCTGCAGCTGTTTCCTGGATCTGACTTTTGCTGCACAACATGGGATACCCCTGCAACCCAAGACCCACAGCATGGCGGTGCATCTGGCTCATGGTACAACCATAAAATCTGGTCCGGTCTCACAGGAGACCATCCCCCTGACCACTATGGTGCTGGGTGGCCATCAGAAGATACTCACACTTGATGCCATTGCCTCTCCCATCTTCCCTGTCATCTTCAGGCCCATAACCCCACCATTGACTGGTCCACTGGGAGAGTTCAGTTCCAGTCCCCGTACTGCCACCAGCACTGCTTCACCCAAGCTTCTGGGACAAACCCTGCTCTACTAACCCTGGATCTTGACCCTGAGCCTGAAATCCGTCAGCTCATCGCAAGCATGTACCACACTTTCTTGGACGTTTTCAGCAAGAAGGGGGCTGAGACCCTTCCGCCTCATAGACCCTATGACTGCCCCATTGAGCTTCTCCCTGGCGCAGAGATTCCCTTCGGCAAAATATATCCACTTTCTGAGCTGGAACTCAGCGCTCTGAAGATTTAGTTTGAAGAGAACCTCAACAAGGGCTTCATCCGTCCTTCTACTTCTACTGGGCAGGCATCTTTTTCGTGGAGAAAAAGGACCATTCCCTGTGCCCATGTATCGATTACCGGGAGCTCAATAAGGTCATAGTGAAGAATCGATATCCGCTTCCACTTGTCCCAGAGCTATTCCAGCGCCTGGGGACCGCTGTTGTGTTCACCAAACTGGACCTCCGGGGAGCTTACAACTTGGTACGGATCAGAGAAGGTGACGAATGGAAGACGGCCTTTCGTACTCATTTCGGTCACTTTGAGTACCTGGTGATGCCTTTTGGGATATGCAATGCCCCAGCCACTTTTCAGCACTTTATAAACGACATCTTCCGGGACTTTCTTGACCTCTTTGTCATCGCCTACCTTGATGATATTCTGATCTTCTCACCTTCCCTGGAGCTCCACCGTTCCCATGTCAAACAGGTACTGGGTTGCCTCCGTCAACATGGCCTTTATGCCAAACCAGAAAAGTGTGAATTCGAGCAGGCAAGCATACAATTCCTTGGACTTATCATTTCTGTCAGAGGCATCAAGATGGACCCCCAAAACGTCTCTGCCATTCTGGACTGGCCTGCCCCGGTCAACAGAAAAGGAATCCAGAGATTTATTGGATTTGCAAACTTCTACAGGAAGTTTATCCGGGGATTTTCCTCCATCATCTCCCATATCACACACCTGACCAAGCAGGGTGTCCCGTTCCGTTGGACTCCTGAGGTGCAAGCAGCCTTTGAGAAGCTTAAGAGACTATACACTTCTGCACCCATCCTTAAGCACCCAGACCCCACTCTGCCCTATGTTCTGGAGGTGGATGCATCCGAGGTGGCAGTCGGGGCTATTCTTTCTCAAAGGCAGGGTACTAAGGCGCTACTTCATCCAGTGGCGTTCTTTTCACACAAGCTATCACCCTCTGAAAGGAACTATGATGTGGGGGACCGGGAACTTCTTGCTATCAAAGCTGCCCTGGAAGAATGGCGGTATCTCCTAGAGGGGGCAGCACATCCCATTCTCATCTATACAGATCACCACAACTTTGAATACCTGAGGATTGCCAGGAGGCTGAATCCCCACCAAGCCCGATGGGTGCTGTTCTTCGCCCGATTTTCCTTTCACATCACCTACAAGCCCGGGTCGAAGAACACCAAACCAGACTCCTTGTCTCGTATGTTCAACATACCAGAAGCTCCAGTATCCCCTGACACTATATTGTCTCCAGGAAGCTTCTTGTTGTTGCAGGAGGATGTGTTGTCATGGATCCGGAAAGTTTCCCTGGGGCCAAACCCCCTTCAAACTCCTCTGCAGCCCAAGGACGGGTTGTTCTGGCATTGCACCAAGATATTTGTACTGGAGCATCTGCGGTCCGCAGTCTTAGACCTCTGCCATGACCACCGCCTCGCTGGGCACTTCGGGGCACGCAAGACTTTGGAATTAGTGCAACGCATGTTCTGGTGGCCCCGAGTTAGAGAGGACTGTAAGGTCTATGTGGGATTGTGCACTACCTGCAGACAATGTAAGGGGACTAAACTCGGGCTTGGGGCCTTCTTAAACCGTTACCTGTTCCAGAGAGGCCCTGGAGCCACATTTCCATGGACTTCATTGTGGAGTTACCCCCCTCCGAAGGTTGCGCTACCATCTTTGTGGTAGTGGATAGACTGTCTAAGATGGCCCACTTTCTACCTGTGAAAGGCACACCTTCGGCCGCAGAAACGGCCAGAATATTCATTAAAGAGATTGTCCGGTTGCACGGGATCCCAACGGATGTGGTATCTGACCGTGGCGTGCAATTCACGTCTAAGTTCTGGAGGTCTTTGTGTAAATCGCTGAAGATCGGCCTGTCCCTGTCCTCAGCATACCATCCCAGATACGAACGGCCAGACAGAGCGTACCAACCAGACTCTTGAACAGTATCTACGCTGTTTCTTGACATTCTCCCAGGACGACTGGGTTACGCTCCTATCGCTGGCGGAGTTCGCATATAACAACTCGGTTCACTCGGCCACACAGCAGTCACCCTTCTTTGCTAACTATGGCTACCATCCCGCCTTCTTGTCCAATGCCTGCCCGGAAAACTCGGTGCCCGCTGTGACTGACTTACTGAATTTCTTTTACTCCAATAACAAACTCCTGCAGGAGACAATGGCACGAACACAGGCGGCCAATAAGGAGACCTATGACAAGAAGAGGCGTGGCGAACTAAACTTGGAGCCAGGTAATCTGGTATGGCTCTACGCCCTCAACTTGAGATTGGCATGCCCATCAAAGAAGCCTGGTCCTAAGTTCATAGGACCCTTTCCCATCAAAAAAAGGTCAATGAAGTGGCCTATGAACTGGAACTGCCTGAGTCATTCCGCATCCACCCAGTTTTTCATGTGTCCTTGTTGAAGCCTAAGGTCTCCGACCCTTTTCCTGATCGACAGACAGGTCCACCAGCACCAGTATTGGTTGATGGATCAGAAGAATTCGAGGTGGAGTCCATTCTAGATTGCAGGAGGAGAGGTGGCACCATCCAATACCTGGTTAAATGGAGGGGCTATGGGCCCGAAGAGAGCTCTTGGGAGCCTGAAGAGAATTTACATGCAGAAGCCCTGATCAGGACCTTCTGGAGAAGGAACCCGACCAAGAGAACCCGTTTGGGCATCCGGAGGCTGCCCCTTGGGGGAGGGGGCAATGTTAGAAGAAGACTGTGCTGAGGACTTGTTTGCAGTTTGTTGTGCTTTCCTCTCACTCTCGAAGGAGACGGTGCCGGACAGCTCTATTTAAACAGTGTGCATCCTGTAGCAAATGCTGTCTGTTCTACAGCATGTTAGTGAGTTCCTGTGACCTGTTTTTCCAGTCTTCCAGTTCCTGTATCTGTGACCCGGCTTGCCTGAACTCTGCCTGTACCGACCCTCTGCCTGCCTACGACCACGTCCCTGTCTAACCCTCTTGTACCTCAGCCGCCCGCCTGTTAAGGACCCTGCCTGCACCCGACGACCCGCTTGCCTGCTCCCTTGTACCGCACTAGCCTGCCTAATACCGACCTGGCCTGCATCACCACTCTTCTGTCCTCACAAGCTCCTAGAGGATCTTCACAACACCATCTGCATCCGCACCAGCCCTCGTGCCCCCTTGTGCTCTGGAATCTCCTGTTTCCTCTATCAGGGGTTCCCAAACCAGGGCCGTAAGAGAGGTTGCCCTCTGCACAATCAGACTCCACCACCAGGTACGTGACAGCTGCGGAGAACAACAGTTGTATGGGCAAAAAGCAGGTCCACTTTAAATTAATGGTTTGTAACTGTTTAACAGAGTGTTACTAGGGGAGGTTGGGTGCTGGCCATTTTCATTCACCCCCCTCCTGAAGAGCGCTGATAGGCGACACTAGATATGATATGTGTACCAGCTATTGTTAAAACATAGAGATGCAGGGCATTACCTGATTGCTGCTGTGCTCCAGGCTAGTGGATCTCAACCCTAGTGAGACCAAGGCCTGAAAAATTCTTCCAAAACCTTCCATGCCCCAACATGGCCGTAAGCCACAGGTAGATTGCATTGCTCTGTTCTAAACCTCTGCTATTCTATACATAACAAACAAAACAAATTTTAACTACAGATATACTTTAAATCCATAGCTTATTATCGTAGGAAGGGGAATCGGGCTGATTCCTTAAAACTGAGGAGAAGAAAAAAAAATCACATCACTAGTGTTGTTTCTCACAGCAACCGTTCAAATTCTTATTTAATGTTTCATGAAAAATAAATTGTGAAATCTGATTGGTACCTCTTAGTTACAACTCCAGTTCTCTGCATGTTTTAATTTTTGATTTTTAAGGTAATGTTAGGTCCTTGGAGCAGACATGTTTGCACAGTGACTTGTTACATGAATGCACACACAAATAAGAATAAATATACAATATACAATTCCAAACTTGGTATCAGGGAGAGAAGAGTGATCGCTGGCAAAGAGTCTAAGAAACATCACAGTAAAGTTTTCAAGATAAATGGATAATAAGAATCCAGATGGGGAATGTGCAAGTAAGTGCATACCCCAAGCTGGTTCATCCCCCAGAGCCACATACAACATTCCAGCAGTAGATTTCACACGTCTCTACCAACCTATTATGTGCTCTGCAGTTCAACCTAACCTGGTTGCTGTGGAAGGCTTCTGTGAATTCTGGGCCCAGCTCTGTGTTGATTAACAAGCTCCTCTTCCTCTCCAGCTCCAGATGGGACTGCTGCCTGCAAATTGGGGCTCAGCTGCAGTGTTGCAGGCCTGGGTGGCAGCCAGGTGGGCTAGCATTTTCTGCATGCAGTGGAACTGGGATCAGTGGCCACAGGGATGCAGAAGAAAAGGTTATATGTGGTTTAATTCCATTTGTGCTACTTTTCAAGGGACTGAGAGTTCTTGCCTGTAATGCTAATGTTGCTGCAATGGCAAAAAGGCTGTCAGTTCCCTCAGGAGTAAATCAGAAGAAGCTGTGCAAAGGAGGAACACGTTTGTACAGGTGGAAGGCTCAATTGGAATCTGTAAAATGGAAAATTCAATGACAGATACTTGCCGTAATTTTCCTTTCCTGAGCTCCATGGCAGCACAGCTGGGTATAGACTCTGCTGCCTTATGTTTCCAGGACCTTAAGGCTGGGTTCACACTAGTCCGATTCTCGGACCGACATGAGGAGCACAAGTCGCATTACGTCACAAAAACAATGATTCCCTATGAGAGCCGTCTCAACTGGTCCGACTTGTGTTTTTCAAAGTCGGACCGACTTTGAAAAAAGTTCCTGTACTACTTTTGTCCAACTTTGATCCCACTTCAGCCCATTGAAAAGCATTGAAGTCGGATCAAAGTCGGATTAGTGTCTTCACTGATCCGACTTTGGCATGTAACTTGTGCTCTGGGGATCATGAAGGGGAACTCCACGCCAAATTAAAAAAAAAAAAACTGGCATGGGGTCTCCCTCCAGGAGCATACCAGGCCCTTTGGTCTGGTATGGATTTTAAGGGGACCCCCCACGGCAAAAAAACAGTGTGGGGTCCCCCCAAAATCCATACCAGACCCTTATCCGAGCACGCAGCCCGGTAGGCCAGGAAAGGGGGTGGGGAAGAGCGAGCGCCCCCCCCCCCTCCTGGACCATACCAGGCCGTGTGCCCTCAACATGGGGAGTATGGGTGCTTTGGGGCAGGGGGGGCTCTGCGCCCCCCCACCCCAAAGCACCTTGTCCCCATGTTGAGGACAAGGACCTCTTCCCGACAACCCTGGCCATTGGTTGTTGGGGTCTGTGGGCGGGGACTTATCGGAATCTGGAAGCCCCCTTTAACAAGGGGCCCCCAGATGCTGGCCCCCCACCCTATGTACATGAGTATGGGGTACATCGTAGACCGGCAAAAGAGCAGAAGACGCCGCGGAGAAGGAGAAGAAAGTAGACCCCTCAGAAGATGGAAGACCCCGCAAAAGAGCAGAAGAAAGGAGAAACCGGAGAGGGGAGAAGACGCCCAAGCTGATTTAATAAAATATTTAAAAAAACCTGTGTAGTGTGTTTTTTTGGTACACTTTTTTTTCCAGGTAAATGGGTAGGGGTACCCCATACTCATTTACATTGGGTGGGGGGCCGGCATCTGGGGGCCCCCTTGTTAAAGGGGGCTTCCAGATTCCGATAAGTCCCCGCCCGCAGTCCCCGCCCGCAGACAACCAATGGCCAGGGTTGACGGGAAGAGGCCCTTGTCCTCATCAACATGGGGACAAGGTGCTTTGGGGTGGGGGGCACAGAGCCCCCCCCGCCCCAAAGCACTCATACTCCCCATGAGGGTACGCAGCCTGGTATGGTCCAGGAGGGGGGGGGGCGCTCGCTCGTCCCCATCCCCTTTCCTGGCCTGCCGGGCTGTGTGCTCATATAAGGGTCTGGTATGGATTTTGGGGGGGACCCCACTCCGTTTTTCGGCGTGGGGGTTCCCTTTAAAACCCATGCCAGACCAAAGGGCCTGGTATGCTTCTGGAGGGGGACCCCATGCCAGTTTTTTTTTTTTAATTTGGCGTGGAGTTCCCCTTCATGATCCCCAGAGCACAAGGTGCCTGGCATTGTCGGGATCAAAGTCGGATCCCTGTTCACAGACAAACGGTCCGACACAGTGGATGGACAATGCTATACACCCCTTAATTCTGGCTCTGCCAAACTTGACTTTTATTAAGGCTGCTTCTATACAGTAATGAGCCATGAACATATACTGTATATATTGATGCCCACGTAGCTGCCTTGCAGATCGTCTCTGGGAAACTCAGCCTGCTGCCACTCTCAAGGTCAAGATTCTTCTGGTGAAGAGTGTCGTGAACCCCCTGGCACAGCCAACCCTTTCAACTTGTAGGCCAAGGAGATGAGCTTCACCAACCAAGAGGCAATAATCTTGTTGGAAGCCGTGAAATCAGTATGCATTCCACATGGAATGACAAACAGATGTTCTGACTTCCTAATGCCAAAGGTCGCCTTGATGTAACATTTTAAAGCTTGGCCCATCCGATGGGCTAACTTCTTGGGTACTTCCCAAAAGGGATGTAAGAAGGACAACCTCTTGTGTGATATGGATTCTGAAGGTCAATTCAGGCACAAATGTAAGCATTGGTATGAGTAAGAACGTGAGTATGGGTTCTTTAAACCCCAAGGCCGCTAATACCGAATCTCTTCTGGCTGATGTAATTGCCACCAGGAAAGCAGTTTTCAGTGAGAGGTACCACAGGGTGATTAAAGGCATCTGATGCAAAAGCGTCCAACACCAATGGGAGATCCCACTTCGGAAACAATAATCCCTTAGGGAGGTTTCAACCAAATTGCATTTTGAAAAACAGTATAATTAAGTGTTGGATACCCACTGTATGCCAATGAAGGCAGAAATAGCCGAAATATGGGCCTATAGCATATTTACGCATTGATCTAAATCAAGCCCTTCCTGCAGAAACTTCAGAATGTGACAGACTTCTGAAGAGTCCAGTGTAAAATTGTGATCAGCAGCAATCCTGTGAATTTATGCCATATTCCACTATGAGCACTGTTAGCGCTGTCCTTTCTTGTTTCATAAGAGTATTCACAACCTTTACAGAGCATTTGAGATCTAATAGCCTCTGCCTCTCAAGACCCAAGCCAGCGGCTTGAGCCTGTCGAATGGGACTTTGGAGAAGATTTGATCTTACAGAGGGAGTCAATTCTTGACATCGTTAGGAGGAGCGGAGGATACAAGGCCCCATTAGCCAATCTGGGATCATCATCAAAACTGTCACTTTCCCCTGCCACAGTATCAGCAGGAAGCTGAGAATCAGAGAAAGTGGCAGAAATGCAAAAGCTGTCTTGGAGATCCACTCTGTGATCAGCAACTTCCCTCGATTGTTTGCGGATTCTGGGCCCTGGAATAGAACTTTGGCAACTTAGTTTTACCTGGAGATGTGAACAGGTCTAACTCTGGAAGAATATAGAAAGTTCTGTTAGTAGGGATGGGCCGAACGGACCCCTGTTCGGTTCACACCAGAACGTGCGGACCTGAATAACGAACCCCAATAACGTCAATGGGACCCGAACTTCAAAAATCAAAAGTGCCCATTTTGAAGGTTTATATGCAAGTAATTGTGCATACAATGGTTATAGGGGTCCGAGTCCTGTCCTGGTGGACATGTATCAATGAAAAAAAAAGTTTTTTAAAAATGTCATTTTTTAAATGAGCAGTCATTTTTTGATTTTTAAAGTGAAAGCATAAAAATGAAAAAATCCTTCCAATATAGTGCCTGGGGGGTTCTCTTAGTCTACCTGTAAAGTGGCAGATCGGTACCATGTCTAGAATCTGCTGCAGCAATAACTGCATTTATAAAGCCAAAAAAAAGATATTTTCCCTGCAAGCCGCCTTTATTTTGCTCAGCAAGAGCTGAGGTGCACTGGGAACAAGATTAGAGTTTTTTAGGATACATTCTGGTTTCAATTTGACTTTGGATAGAAGTAAGGGGTGCGTAAAAAATTGGGCTTTGGGTGTCAGCGGTGCCTTCACACCATAACCCTATAGATGTGCTCTTCATAAAGGCAAGAATTGGCCTTTCTGTAAAAAAAATTGCAATGATATGCACCTGTCAAACAGGTACAGGAAAATTGGTCTTTGGGTGTTGGTGGTGACTTCCCATAGTAACCTTATAGAGGTGTTCTTGATGAAGGCCAAAAAAATTGCAATGATATGCACCTGCCAAACAGGTGCTGAAGAAATTGTCTTTGGGTGTTAATTGTGCCCATTAAACCTATACCAAAAACATTGTTCCAGGTGAAATTATTGAACACCCTCAAAGCTAGGCAGCCTCGAAGAAGGAGGGAATTGGCGTGGGAGCTAAGGCGCTAGTGTGTTTGAATAGGTAAAAAAAATTGTTGTACGGTGAATGGAGGCAGCTCCTTAAAAAAGATTAGGTCCTGGTAACCTAATGGCAACTGTAGAGTGAGAGGAGGGTAAAAGGGCACCAGCCTGCTCCAGCCTCGAAGTGCTGCAGAGATTCCACATCCCAACAAAAACTCAATCAGTGACATTGGCATCAGCTTCATAGCTGGTAATCCATGACTGATTCATTTTTATGAAAGTCAAACGGTCCACGGAGTCTGTGCACAGACTCCTTCTATGGTCACGGAACCTCCTGCAGCTCTGAATGCCCATTTTGAAACACACTGGATGCAGGGCAGCCCAACAACTCAATAGCATACTGGGCAAGTTCTGGCCAGTGGTCTATTCTCATGACCCAGTAAGATCGTCAGCTGGAAAGCTCTCCATCTCTGTTTTGGCCCCGAGGTAATCGTCCACCATGTGATGCAGACGCTTCCGATGGGATGTGGAAGCTGACAGGCCTGGGAGGCGAAGATTAAAAAAATTATGAAATGCCTCACTTAGGCGGACCCCTTCTCCAATGCTCCTCTCTTGTCCAACAGAAGACTCAAATGAACATTTTCCCACGACACTGTAACCTACTGGAGTCTGGAAAAACGTTCAATAAAATCCTCTTTAATGTGTCCTCAAAATAATTTATCTTCTGCACTCTCTGTGGAGATGGGATGAGTTCTCAGATCTTCCCCTTATAATGGTGGTCAAGGAGGGTTGCCAACTAGTAATGATCATTCTCCTTTATGCCACATATTCTTGTGTACTTTCTCAGGCTCTGAAGCATGAGGTTGCCCATGCACCTCAAATTTGCCGAGGCTTGAGAAGCAGACTCCTCTGGGTCACTCAGGATGGCAGCATCTGGAACTCCCTTCTCCCAGCCACGTACTACTCCTAAGGGTCCTGGGGTTGGAAAGCCATTGCTTACAGATTGCAACATGTCTTCTTCTTCTTCAAAGCCTGCGAAAGTGCCAGAATCCTCCTCCTCATCCTCCTCCCCTCTCTCCTCCTGTGTGTTCTGTGACATAGGAATGATGGTGTCTGAATAAAGTGGTACTTTGGAATTCCTCCTCTTCCTCCTGCTGCTCTGCCTCCAGTGCCCTGTCCATAATGCCACGCAGAGTCTGCTCCAGCAGGAACACAACAGGGATTGTGTCACTGATGCATGCACTGTTACGGCTCACCATCCTTGTGGCCTCCTCAAATGGTGACAGTACATGCATCTTTAATGATCAGCCATTGGCGTGGGAAAAAAAGCAGAGGCGTCTGAGCCTGTCATCGTGCCGTACTCATTGATGGCCCTCTGCCTCTGAAAGTCAAGTTCCACCTGGTGGGCATGTCACCAATCAGACGATTTACGGGCAGGTGGAATTCCTGCTGAATTCTAGCCAACCGAGCACTGGCTGTGTATGACCGCCTGAAATGGTGGGATGGAATGGCCTTACGTGAAAAGTAGTAGCGACTGGTAAACTGGCATTGTTGTACAGCACATTGTGTGAATTCAGGGAAGGGGGCAGAATACACCAGCCCGAAAGGCAAAAGTTGGAGAGCCAACAGCTTTGAGAAGCTTGCATTTACCCACTGGGCATGTGGGTGGCAGGGACTGTATTTTTTCCCGCTGCAGCAGATGGGGCAGAGAAATTTGCCGGCTACAGTCTACAGTTGGTGGTGTGCTGCTGGCAGGGGTATAGCACAGGGTGACCTGGGACACCCTGTGCTATACCATCATCCCTGTCAATGGAGGCTGCTGAGAAGTAATGACCCGGTATAGCAGGGGAGACTGAAGTGGGTAAGGAGGAGAAGGATGAGGAGGAGGGACCGATTTGTGCCCCTTTTGTGTGGCTTTTAGGTGCTCTTGCCAACGGGCTGAACGGTTGGACGTTAAATGCCTTGTTAAGCATGTGGTACCCAAATAGCTGGTGTTTTTGTCACGTTTGATGTGCCTGAGACACAGTTTGCAGATAGCAACAGTGAAATCTGCTGCAGATGTGCTGAAAAGGGTCCAGACATCTGAGCTTTGGGGAGTGGGCTGGGATAGAACAGCTGCAGAATGTGATGGAATAGGGTGTCTGCTCTCCACTCTTTCTTGATGTCGGCCTCCTTGGGGTTGTGACGCCTCACCTTTAGTTTCCTCCTCTGCTCTATCTGGCACCCAAATCGCATCAGTGACCTCATCAACATCATCATCATTAGGGATGCACCCATACCAGTACTCGGCCTTTTCGCAAGTATCGGTACTCGCGAAAATTGGCCGATACCGGAAACCGATACTGGAAGTGGGCAGAAGTGACGTCGGCTGTGCGGATGTCGGGAGTAGATAAAGATTTCCAGCCCTCCATTTTGCGATGCGTGCTGATACATGGCGCATGTCTCTGGCTGTGCTGCTGTCTGTCTCCTGCAGGCTGTCTGTCAATGGCGATCGACGAGGTTACACCATGTCCCGCATGGCGATCGGTGAGTGAGTGCTGCGTTGATGTCTCCTCTCCTGTCTTTACAGCCAGTGAGTGTTATCTGTACATGTCCCACACCACAGTCAGTTTGTTTCTTTCAGCTAGCTTACATGGCGGCCAGTGTCAGTGAGTGTAACCTGTTACATGTCCCACACCCACGCAGCATGTTTCTCTCAGCTAGCTTACATGGCGGCCAGTGTCAGTGAGTATAACCTCACCTGTTACATGTCAGCTTAAAATGGCGGTCAGTGTCAGACAGTGAGTCACCTGTTACATGTCCCACACCCACTCAGCATGTCTCTCTCAGCTTAAATGGCGACCAGTGAGTGTTACCTGTACATGTCCCACACCACCAGCATGTCTCTCTTTGCTTACATGGAGGTCAGGGTGTAACTTACCTGTGTTACATGTCCCACACCTCATCCACAACATAGCATATCTATCTCTGCTTATTACTAGTACAATACATATAGGCCAGTGAGTCTTTCCAGGCTGTTAACATATCCCACACCCACATGTCTCTTGCTTACATCATGTGTCCTATTGTCCCCTGTCCAGCTGTGTATGCAATGTGCACCCTTTACAATTAGACTATTCATTTCATGCTGCAGCCAGCAAAGTTTTTTTTTTTTACAAATGCATTTTATTTTTGTATGTCTTTTTTTTATTTGCACCTTGGCCTAGCATTTGTCCATCTAGTCACATGGTATTGTGCAGTTTTTATTTTGCTGGCTTGGCTGGGTTCTCAAGAACATTCTGTCAGTTTTTTTGTAGTGTTCTGCTTCAAGTTCTGTTACCACACCCCAAGTGCACACCAGATGGATTTCCTGTTCCCGGCTGGGTTACTTGCCTATACCAAGATGCATGCTGCTCGCATGGTTGCAGGAAAAACAAGCAATGACAATCAGTGAGTGCAGCAGAGCTTTATTTCCAATTTTCCATTATCTTTGCAAATCGGTCAGATGTTTGTCTTACTGAGTTAGAAGTGTCACGCGTGAATGTTTGAAAAACCATGGCATTTCTAAAGGCTCAATTTTTTTTTCCTTTTTTCCCCTGCCCAGAGACCTATTTATTTCAGGCTATTAGTGTAAGGGATGCCAGCAAAATGTCAGCAGTTTGGAAGTATTTTAAAATTAGTGAAACCAACATTGCAGACTGCAAACTTTGGATCAAAGTGGAGGATCAAAAGTTAGTTCTTATAATACCAGTAATCTAATAAAACACCTCAAAATGAAATACAAGACTGAGCATGGAGAATTTACCGTCACTAATAGCACTGGCACTCAGCAGCTGACACTGCAGCAAACCCTTTTGAGACGCGAAAAATATTCCATGGATAACACAGGGGCTATGCAAATATCAGAGGCAGTTACCCAATTCATCATTCTTGACGATCAGCCACCATCAATAGTTGACAATGTGGGTTTTCTCTGACTTCTGAATCTTTTGGAGCCTAAGTACTAAATTCCCAGTCACTGTTACATCACAGATGTCATCTTGCCTCAATTACACAACACAGTGAAGAAACACATTACCAACATGCTGCAGGAGAACATAAAGGCTATCAGTTTCACGACAGACATTTGGAACAGTAGTGTAAGTCCTGTGTCTGTAATTATCTTAACTGCACAATGGATTGATGGCAATTTATCTCTTCAGCAAGTCATGCTCCACGCAAAGAAATTTCTAGGCTCTCACACAGGCCAAGCTATAACGAGCATACTTGAAGAAATGCTTGACATTTGGGCCATTACCAAAAGTTCTGTCCCTGTGGTAGTCCGGGATAATGCCAGGAATATGATAAAAGGTGTGGAAGATGCTGGTCTTCAGAGTCTTTCATGTGCGGCACTTACACTGCAGCTGGCTGTCTCAGAGGGTCTTTTATCGCAGTGCAGCATTATGCTATGGGAGTTGGGCGCAACATAGTTGGCCACTTTAAACATTCAAACCTGGCATATTCTCAGCTGCAAGATATTCAGCTCCAACTTGGTCAACCCATGAAAAGACTTCAATAAGATGTTCAGACTCGCTGGAACAGTACATTTTACATGTTGCAGTCTCTGATTGAGCAGAAGCGGGCCATTGGAGTAAATGTGTCAGAACATGAGCTGCCTGCAACTATCACTGCAAATCAGTGGAATCTCATGGAAAAGATGATCAACATCTTGGCTCCCTTTAAAGAATTGACTCGGCATGTGAGTTGTTCAGATTCTTTTGCCTCAGATGTAATTCCTGCAATCACAGTGCTACAGAGATTGTTATCGAAAGAAATAGATGAGGACCACGGTGTTAAAGCGATAAAGACATGTTGCTTGCTGCTTTGTAGAAACGGTTCTCTGACATGGAGCAAAACCCACTCTACTGTATCGCTACCTTACTCGATCCAAGGTAGGTAATTGCTACTGCCTACTAATATATCATGCCTTGCTCTGTTTTTGGTAACTTCATTTCCAACTGATCAAACTCTTTTTGCTGGGTCCCACGGTGGCACTCCTGGCTCCTTCCCTTATAGCAGTGGGCCACAACTGGCTCATTCCCTTATAGCAGTGCCAGTGGGCCACTCCTGGCTCCTTCTCTTATAGCAATGGGCCCACAGCAATTTTCCACAGTTGTTGTTGTTGCTGCTGGCCTTGCATGATTGACATTGCTGTCTTGATTTTCTTCTAGATATAAAGATCGGTTCTTCTCAAATGCAGGAAGGCCAAAGAAATGGTCCTGCTGAAAATACAAGAAATATCTGTACAGGTACAGGAATCTACACCTGACAAACCACCATCTGCCAAAAAGCCTCACACTGACCAACAGTCAATTATCACGTCCCCTATTACTACTACCAGCAGTGTGGACAGTGTTTTTCAAGAAATTGCTTGTTCAGCTGCATTTGAGAACAGTGCTCCCACAGCTGCTGCCATACAACTCGAAGCATCTTGGAGAGGTCACTGTGCCTTGTTCGGACAAACCTCTTGGGTATTGGGCAGTCAATAAACTGAGATTTCCCACTCCGGGCCAAATGACACAAAAGTATGTTTAGCTACTTGCAGTAGTGTGGAAAGTGAGAGATTGTTCTGTGCAGCGTCACACATTCTGACTGACACCAGAAACCGCCTTCTAACTGAACATGCAGAGGTTCTTCTGTTTCTAAAAAAAAACTTGACACTTGCATTTGAATTGAAAAAGTAACATCTGCCATGTAATGCACAAGGCATCATGCACAGTTGCACGCTTCAGCTCATCCTCAAAGCAACTGTTCCAACTTTTTGTGAGCTGTAACAGAAGCAGCTACTTTCAGCTGGTATTGTGCATGAGGCCTTACTGCAGTCCTTGGTCCTTCCCATCCTTGAATCTGTTTCTTTCATGAGTTTCTTAAGAAGTTGAAGTCAAAGCAAGCCCTAAAAAAAAGTTTTATATCTGAAAAAAAACTTTACACATTTTTCTACAAAATACTGTTTTGAGGTATTGTTCTAGAACTTCTAGTTCATCCTCCTCATGCCTTACATTATTTAACTAAACTACTATTGGATTGCACTGTGCCATTTGTGTTGTGTAGTTGAACTGTTCTCACGCCATCAATGATGACATTTTTTGTCTGTGAAATTTACAGGCAAAAAAAATCCTAAGGATTCATTTTAATTTTTTCTTCTGCTTGCCTGCCACTAAACTCCTGAAACACCTATAGTGTGTAATGCCTGGCCAATGGACACATTACATAGGCATTGGCTAACAACATGGAGGGGAGTTAACAGGCAGAGAAATGGCTCAAACAGCTCAAACACCATCAGCTGTTTTGAGCTACATTGTGCATGAGGCCTTAGTGGCACTGCAGTGCTACTGCTGCTAAGTGATAACACATCCTCCTTTCCATCCTGGAACAAATAATTTATTTGTTCTGTGACTGTCTGTGAAATGTGTTTCTTTCACAAATGTGTAAGAAGTTGCACTAGAAACAAGCACACATGACATGTTTTTTTTTGTTTTTTTTACAACAGGCTATGTCTTTTTGAGTCAGAATGATACTGTTCTCGTTCATGTTCTGTTATTGCTCCTCCTCATGCCTAAACTACAAAACTGTATTGCACTTGGTTGATTGTGAACTTGTTGTGATGTTTACATGTCATTGACATTATTTACCATGTTCTGTGCAATTTGAGCTTTCAGAACTTTTTGACAAACAAATAAAAGCATTTTATTTGTTTCATACGTCTTATGGAGTTCTAGTTCTTCATTTCCTAAAGAAAACTAACAGACATATTCATTCCCTTTAAAAAATGGTCACATGACCAAAAAATAGGTATCGGTAATCGGCGTTGGTGACTACACAAGGTAAAGTATCGGTACTCGTACTCGTGCCAAAAAAGTGGTATCGGTGCAACCCTAATTATCATCATCTCCATCTCCTCCATCATCATTACCACTGGTGACAACTTGGCAATATGCTGCGGCTGGGGGAACATGAATGCCAATTTGTCTACCACTGTTCTCCCCTCTCTCTAGGCTCATGTTCCTGTCATACTCAACCTCAGAACCAAGATCTGAATCCAGTAACGACTGGTCATCATCAAGGTGCAAGTGGCTGATGCTGTGGTCAAATAACTCAGCTGACTCCTCCTCCATGGCTGATGTTGGGGCTATGGCAGGAATAGATCTGGACAAGGAAGCAGGTTTATCTACTCTGGCAACTGCAGGGGACTGCACACTTGTCTCTGCTTGGGTGAAAGAGGATGAGGAGGATGAGGAAGGTTTAGTAAACCAGTCCACCTCCTCCTCTGCATGCTGTGGCTGGATAGCATAGGCAAACTGACTAAACAGAGAAAATGATGCCCTGCCTGTGGACTGACCACCATGTCCACATTTTGCCTGTGGACACATTTGTTGCTGGCCTCCTTACAGTGCCAAGGGAACATCTGCATCTCCTTCTTGTCCTCACAGACATTATTGGGAGGGAGGGGGTGGTGCTTATTAGCAAATGTTAAGAAGATGTGGAACTCTGTATGTAGATGCACTTTAATCAATGTAAAGTGGTGTTTGGTGCACTTTGAGTACGCACACTACACAGACACACTCCGCGGATACACTATAATATACTGCAATATAATGTGCCAAACGTACAGCGACGCACAAAACGATATGATGTTAAACTTGCAGTAACACACAAAACTATATGGCATTAAACTGGCAGTAACGCACACAGAACTATATGGCTTTAAACTGACAATAACGCCCACAAACCTATATGACGTTAAACTGGCAGTAACGCACACAGAAGTAAATGGCATTCAATTTGCAGTAACGCGCACAGAACTATATGGCATTAAATTGGCAGTAATGCACACGGAAGTAAATGGCGTTAAACTGGCAGTAACGCACACAGAACTATATGGCATTAAACTGGCAGTAACGCAAAAAAACTATATGGTGTTAAATTGGCAATAACGCACACAGAAGTAAATGGCTTTAAACTGGTAGTAACGCACACGGAACTATATAGCGTTAAACTGGCAGTAACACACAGAACTATATGACGTTAAACTGGCAGTAATGCACACAGAAGTAAATGGCGTTAAATTGACAGTAACACACACAGGAGTAAATGGCGTTACACTTGCAGTAATGCAATCAAATAGACGATGTTCAACTGTCTCTACACTGAAGCTATCTGAACTGTCCCTACTCTAGCTATACACTAAGTAAAGATTACTGACACAGTCTCACTACACTACACTGAAACTATCAGAGCTGTCCCTACTCTAGCTGCACACTATGCAAAGCTGAATGATGGTCCTCCTCACTACATTTACACTATCCCTAGACTGATACTAAACTAATATTATACACTGACAATTGAAACAAAATAGCACAGTTTAGCACACATCAGCTAACTAATAGCACTGAACAGAACCCTTGTTCTATCTCTCTCCAGCTGAAATCACACTGAAAATGGCTGCCATTGAAAGAATAATTTTATACTGGGGCAGGAATGAGCCATGATTGGATAAAGTCATGATGTCCAATCATGACTCTGACAGTGCTCTGTGCCCTGATTGGCTGAAGCTTTCACTGCTTCAGTCAATCAGGGCTTGCAATGCATTGTTCAGTACCACATTGCATTTTGGTCCGTTCGGGGGCGAATGTCCCATTTGTTTGGCTGTTCGCCAAATGACCGAACAGCAAAAGTTCGGCCAAACCATTCGTCCATCCCTATCTGTTAGTTCTCAAAAGACTCGCAGCAGTCTGGGGCATTCATTGTTGTCCAGAATGTCCTGGATAAATAGTTTGCCTGAAGATTCTTCCAAACAGGCACATAGGCCACAGATAACTACAGAATATTGACTTGGGCAGACTCTAAGATCAGAGAAACCTCCTTCAGGACAGAGAGACTAAGCCTTGTTTCCAGATGTAGGCGTTGTGCTGTCTAACTTTACCAGGACAGGTCCACACCGGATGAGGTGACTGAAGGCTAGAAAAGCCTGAAATGCTGCTCTCAACTCCAGGATGTTGACACCATCTTGGACCCTTTAAAAAAGCCATTATCCCTCATTGCTCTTGATGTAGGGCTTCCCTACTACTTTGCTGGTGTCTGACTGTACCACCAGCCACTAGGTCATCAGAAGGGAATGACATTGCAGAAGATTTTGCTTCTTCAACCACAAGTTTAGGCCACTGGTCCAGAAACCCAACTTGTAAGGGGACGAGAGTTAAACTGAGCCTACCTGACCTGCTGGAGCGAGGCGATTTCTGGGGCTCAATCTGATGTGAAGTATGAAAGCTCTCCAAATATGGCCTGAAATACTTGCCTTAAGGGACCACGTGTCACAAAGTGCCCATAAGACATGTATTGGTGGCACAATCCCCAAAATACCAGCAAGCATTCTGACATAGAGCTTTTCGCTGACTTTGTGAATTATGTGCTGGCCTTCCAGTATTTCCTGGACCCCCAGCCAGAAATGCAGAAGCTAACCTCTCTGGAGTGAGCTTGGAAATGTACTCTTGAGCTTCGGTCTCCTTTAACTCAACAGACATTCATCTTGAGGGAGGAAGCCAAACTGACTGCTATTAATTTAGACTTCTAAGCTCAAGAATAGGGATGGACGAACGGTTCAGCGCGAGCATGAGTTCGGGCGGAACATTGGCTGTTCTCCCATTCGCAGAACAACCAAATTATCGTGTTGTTTGACTGTTTGTTTGGCCTGCCCAATGACCTGCGCCACCCCACAGTGCATTGAAAGCCCTGATTGGAGGAAGCAATGAAAGCTTTGCCCAATCAGGACACAGAGCACTGTCAGAGCCATGATTGGACGCTGTCTTGATGATTCTATGCAATCATGGCTCATTGCTCTTAGTTCCCACACTATAAAAGTATTCTTTCAATAGCGGCCATTTTTAGTGTGATATCGGCATGGAAAGAGATAGAACAGGGCTCTGTTCAGTGTTATTACACAGTTAGTATGCTATAGTGTGCTATTGGGATTATATTAGAATCTAGAATATTAGTTTAGTGTGAATCTAGGGATTGTTCAGTCAGTGTGAGTGTAGTGTGACCACAATTGATCTTTACATTAGTGTGAATCTAGGGATAATTCAGTCAGTGTGAGTGTAGTGTGATCACCATTAATCTTTATATTTGTGTGAATCTGGGGATAGTTAAGTCAGTGTGAGTGTAGTGTGGCCACCATTCATCTTTACATTAATGTGAATCTAGGGATAGTTCAGTCAGTGTGAGTGTAGTGTGGCCACTATTCATCTTTACATTGGTGTAAATATAGGGATAGTTCAGTCAGTGTGAGTGTAGCGAGTGACCACCATTCATATTTACATTAGTGTGAATCAAGGGGCAGTACAGTCAGTGTGAGTGTATTGACTGGTTAACACCGTATATTTCATTGCGTTACTGCAAGTTTAACGCCATATATTTCTGTGTGTTACTGCAAGTTTAACAATGTATATTTCATTGCGTTACTGCAAGTTTAATGCCGTATATTTCTGTGCATTACTGCACGTTTAACACCATATATTGCTGTGCATTACTGCAAGTTTAACTCCGTATATTCCATTGCGTTACTGCAAGTTTAATGCCATAATGTTCTGTGTGTTACTGCAAGTTTAACGCCATATATTTCATTGTGTTACTGCAAGTTTAACGCCATATAGTTCTGTGCATTACTTCAAGTTTAACGCCATATATTTCTGTGCATTACTGTAAGTTTAATGCTGTATATTTCATTGCGTTACTGCAAGTTTAAGGTAATATATTTCTGTGCGTTGCTGCAAGTTTAACACCACATATTTCTGTGCGTTACTGCAAGTTTAGCACCATACATTTCTGTGCATTACCTTATGTTTAACGCAATATAGTTCAGTGCGTTACTGCAGGTTTAACACTGTATATTTCTGTGCATTACTGCAAGTTTAACACCTTATATTTCTGTGCATTACTGCAAGTTTAACGCCATATATTTCTGTGCGTTACTGCAAGTTTAACGCCATATATTTCTGTGTGTTACTGCAAGTTTAACACTGTATATTTCATTGCCAGTGTAAAAAAAATTGTACTCAAGTATTAAAATTCAATAAATTTATTTAAACATGATTTTAAAAAAGTTTTTTGTTTATAAAAAAAATCAAACAAATTGACACTCATTATTGTCATACAACTGTACAGCCGCGCATGCTCTACATGTTTCGCCAGGGTAGGCTTCTTCAGGAGACTAAAAGGTGCTGTATTTTGATGAGTACTATAAATAAAGATAACATGATATATTGATAACATGATCCAATTAAAAAAATCAATACATGTAATCAATACAATAATTTTTTCACATCGTTAAAAAACTACAATTCATATAAATAACAAAATGGACCCACCGGAAGTTCTGAGATAATAGAACTTAATAATGGATAAGATGCAGAGGCTGATTTCGGTTTCAAAACAGTTCAAACCTTGGAGCCTGGGAGGCGAATTGTGATCATAGAAGGGAATTTAGATTTGTCTAGAATAATAATATAATATCAATAGATACATTTAGTAAGATACAGGTGTGGACATAAACCTAGGTATCTAGGAACTAAACAAATAAAATGTCTTAGTGATATATCAATAAATTTCCTTCCTAGAAATAAGCAAATGGTTAGCACACAAAACAAATATTAAATGGGTTCTAAACCTTGCAGTTTCTCACCTATGCACCATTCTATGCATTGAGGTGAAAAACCTCTTGTAGTGCACCAGCCCCCCAAAGACCCTTTTTACTTACCCGAGCCTGATCGTTCCTGACCAAGTATGAGCACACCAGCTCCAGCCGGTGTCTCGGATCCTGACTGGATAGATTGATAGCAGCGCAGCCATTGGCTCCCGCTGCTGTCAATCAAATCCAATGACGTGGGAGCTGGGGGTGGAGCCGAGTCCTGCTGTCTGTGTCAATGGACGCAGCAGCAGGATTTGGGAGCGCGCCCGCACAGGTGCCCCGAGGGAGAGCGCTTCTGCGGCGGGGCACTTGAGAAAAGGAGGAGCCAGGAGCATCGCTGGGGGATCCCGAAGAGGAGGATCAGGGCCACTTTGTGCAAAACCGCTGCACATGTTTGTTTAAAAAAAAAATTTGCACATGCTTTAGCCACTTGTCGACCTCCTCGCGTACATAAACGGCAGCAAGTTGGCTCCACTGCGCAGATCGCTGCGAAAGTGTCCTCGGGTCAGGCGGACTCAATTTCCACCGGCAACCTGCGATCGTCTTCTGGAGAGGAAGAACGGGGAACCTCTGTGTGTACATCACCGGTTGTCAGTGGGCATGACAGTGATCTAATGATCCCTATCCTTAGGATCAGTTAGATGTGTCATGCCCCTGCCAGCCCTAGGGAACACAGTTAACCTCTTGATTTCCCCCTGCAGGTTAACCCCTTCCCCGCCAGTGACATTTACACAGTAATCAGTGTTTGTTTTTTTTTTTAGCACTGATCGCTGTATAAATGTCAATGGTCCCAAAAAAGTCTCAAAAATGTCTGATCTGGCCGCCGCAATATCGCAGTCCTAATAAAAAGTGCAGATCTCCGCCATTACTAGTAAAAAAAAAAGAAATAGTAAAAACCCCATAAATTAAATCTCATGTTTTGTAAACACGGCAACGTTTGCGCAAACCAATCAATATATGCCAATTGTGATTTTTTCCTTACCACAAATATGTAGGAGAATATATATCAGCCAAAACTGATGAATAAATTTGTTTTTTATATTTTTTTTGGATATGTATTATAACAAAAAGTAATAAATATAGTTTTTTTTCAAAATTGTCACATTTTTTTGTTTATAGTGGTGATCAGAACTGATGTAGAGGTGATCAAATACCACCAAAAGAAAGCTCTATTTGTGGGAAAAAAGGAAGTCATTTTCGTTTGGGTGCAACGTCGCACGACCGTGCAATTGTCACTTAAAATGACGCAGTGCTGAATCACAAAAAGTGCTCTGGTCAGGAAGGGATTAAATCCTTCCGGGGCTGAAGTGGTTAACTACAAAATACAAAACATATGGCCATTTTGATTCATGAGTGCACTCTCTATTGCCCATATTTAATGAGCTCAAATTAATTAAATAATTATCAGCACATGGATTTTCATCTCATGGACGTCCTTCAAAAGTTGTCAGTAATTCACCATGGTTAAAATTATAATCATTATACATCACCATCCATATTGATTTTTCTATTTCAGCCTCTTGATTAATCTGATACAGATCTTGCAAGCTTCTAGGAACAGATCTGGTTCCTTCGCAGATCGATCATGTCCCTGGATTTGGCTCTTTACCACGTTACTGGCTGTGACCAATCACAGCCGGTCACTACCGACAACACCGTGCATTCCGCTCGTGCGCAGCGCGGTGATCGGGGCTGTGGCTTGTCCCTCGGACAAAGCCCAGCTTCAATCAATGTAAAGAGGCAATGTAATTGGCCACGTCCAATGTAATTGGCGCATGTCCAATCACAGCCGGTCATGTGATGTAAACAAACCACGGTAACAAGCTTTTACCGGGTTCTCCCTCTCACACACCAATCGTGTGTGTGAGGGAGATTGTGATAACAGCTTGTTACCACCTACTGTGTACACCAAGCACACTGATCACCCTCCTTAATAAAGAGGACCTGCCACCACCCCATCTAAGTACCTGTCACCAGCCCATCAGGGTACCTGTCACCTGCCCATCAAAGTTCCCGAGTACCTGTCATCTGCCCATCAAATTACCCGAGTACCTGTCACCAGCCCATCTGAGTACCCGAGTACCTGTCACCATCCCATCTGAGTACCCGAGTACCTGTCACCAGCCCATCTGAGCACCCGAGTGCCTGTCACCAGCCCATCTGAGTACCCGAGTACCTGTCACCATCCCATCTGAGTACCCGAGTATCTGTCACGGTGTCACCAACCCATCAGAGTACCCAAGTACCTGTCACAAGCCCATCTGAGTACTCGAGTACCTGTCACCAGCCCATCTGAGTACTCGAGTACCTTTCACCAACAAATCAGAGTACCCGAGTACCTGTTACGAGTCCATCAGAGTACCCCAGTACCTGTCACCAGCCCATCAAAGTAACCAAGTACCTGTCACCAGCCCATCAAAGTACCCGAGTACCTGTCACCAACCCATCAAAGTACCCAAGTACCTGTCACCAGCCCATCAGAGCACCTGTCACCTGCCCATCAAAGTAACAGAGTATCTGTCACCAGCCCATCAGAGAACCCGAGTGCCTGTCACCAATCCACCCGAGTACCTGTCACCAACCCATCAAAGTACCCGAGTACCTGTCACCAGCCCATCAGAGTACCTGGGTACCTGTCACCAGCCCATCAGAGTACCCGAGTACCTGTCACCTGCTCATCAGAGTACCCGAGTACCTGTCACCAGACCATCAGTGTACCAGAGTACCTGTCACCTGCCCATTTGAGTACCAGTCGCCAGCTCATCTGAGTACCCGAGTACCTGTCACCATGTTATTAATGGACGTTATGTTCCTTGAAGTCAAGCACATCATATTAGGGGATTTTTATTCTTTACTTTTTATTATTAAGCACATTTATATTGTACTGGGGAGTACACCTGAAGGTTCTTATACATTGTACACTTTATTATTATCATTTTTATTTTTATATCGATTAAGAGACAGCACAAATTTATAAAAACTTTTTTCTTTCATATACGGAACACTACACAATTTTTTTACACACTTTTTTGGTAATAGCACATTTATAAGTACGGTCTTTTACTATAAGTATTTGCACCTGGATTGTAAATATACCGTAAGGTTTCTATTAAGAAAGAGCAAGGAAAATAATCACAAAATATTTACAAAGCATGTACATACTGGAATACTCAATTAGGTGAGGAGACAGCGCCATTCCCTCTTATTTTTATTTTTATAATTTATACCTTACCTAGTAATGGATTTTAGGGGGGCAGCAGTCTCATACTTTCTACTCATCCTAAGCACGGAAATACTGTATTTATAATACATTGTTAATGACATCCCCATTTCAGCTCGCATATCGCAGTGCAAACTAGCAGTTTGGACAATAATTGGATCACATGGGTGTGAACACCCATGCAATCCAATTCTGGTGCAGACCAAAAAAAGGGTCTTGTGCGAGTTTGGTCCAAATGCGATGCAAATTCAGCCATACTATCTTTATGGCTGAATTTGCATTGCATGGACAGCGCATGTGATTTGTACTGCACTGCAGTGGGAATCACACATAATCTTGCGCAGCACAGCAGTGTGAACCGGCACTTAGCTACAATTCTCCAGACCTGTTAAATAAAAAGATTCCACCTAAACAAACTTTATCATTTACTTGCAGGTGTGCTAAAGAGATTAGGTTTTTTTAATCCACGATTACACTTTCTCATAATTTGTCATTAGTAAGACATTTCACTTCTCCAAACCCAGCTCCCCCCCAAAAAAATTAAAAAATAATTATAAAAAAACTCAAATAGCTCAAGAATTTACATTTATTTGCACAGCAGCAACAGTTATGTACATTCATTTAGTGGCATTAACGTATTAAACAGTAAATATGGTGGTACATTTAGACAAACATTTAGCAATTGGGTTCTAAGGGCCCTGCTCATAGAAGATTACAATCTAAAAGTTCTCCAAATCTTCTAGTGGACACAGCATTACTTTCACAGTGTATAGCAGGCTACACATTTCATAGTACAACTACTCTCAACAGACACCAACCGCCAACAAATGTTTGCAAACAAGTATATGGCGCAACACCCTGAAAAAACATATAAATCCCATCTAGTCTTTTAAAATAGTCCATATGTGGCTGGTATAAGAACCAGCATTAGTAAAAAGTCCCAGCACAAAGGTCAGCCTTCTTAGAACCATAAGCAAAGTCCTTGTAACACTGGAAAAGAACAACCGCCAACCACAGACAACTCTCATCAACATGATACTTTACACATCGGACGATATGTGACACTTTCATTACGACACAGGTGATCTTCTAAACCTCTTGAAAATCTAACATTAGAAGATACTCGTCCCGGGAATCTTGGGTTAACGATTTACAAACAGATTTACATGGTGGTATAAATGACAAATTATGCAATTACGGTGATTTACTTACATGTATTGACAACGACGACACGTTTATTTACATTTAAGAACTCGATAAACTCAAAAAAATATTAATAAAAAATTAAAAAAACCCCCCCTCGACCCAAACCTCTTCAC
>BLSH010371669.1:12236-28322 GCA_018402905.1 Glandirana rugosa | reverse complement strand
AAAACTCAGGGAACGTGCCAGCTTCAGTGCATAAAGAGGGAAACACATCATCATGTAGCAATTTCGCATATCCAGTGGCCTTGAGGTTTCCATTGATGAAGAATGGCCCCACTATCTTTGTACCCCATATACCACACCATACCATCAATTTTTTGGTTCCAACAGTCTTGGAGGGATCTATCCAATGTGGGTTAGTGTCAGACCAATAGCAGTGGTTTTGTTTGTTAACTTCACCATTCACATAAAAGTTTGCTCATCACTGAACAAAATCTTCTGCGTAAACTGAGGGTTCTGTTCCAATTTTTGTTTTGCCCATTCTGCAAATTCAGTGCGCCGATCTGGGTGTTGCTATCAGTGTGTGAAGAGTGGGAGAAGAGGGTTGCATTGACAATCCAACACAATGGGCAGCACATTGAACACATTTTATAAGTGGTCAAAAAGTTGTAAATAACTCATGAAAGAATAAAGTTCCGTTAAAACCAAGCACCATTGTTTTTCTTGTGAAATTCGCAATAAGTTTGATGTGTCACATGACCCTCTTCCTATTGAAAAAAACAAAAGTTGGATTCAAAATGGCCGACTTCAAAATGGCCGCCATGGTCACTACCCACCTTGAAAAGTTTCCCCCCTCACATATACTAATGTGCCACAAACAGGAAGTTAATATCACCAACCATTCCTATTTTATTAAGGTGTATCCATATAAATGGCCCACCCTGTATATAGATACAGTTAAGAGAGTATATACAGGCAGTGCAGGCAGTAAAGTATATATATCTAGTGCAGAGTATATACAGTCAGTGAAGGCAGTGCAGTATATAGAGCTAGTATAGTCTATATACAATCAGTGCAGACAGTGTAAGAATATATATGTACCATACCAGTGCTGGCTGGCAGTTTGTTGCTGCATTGATGGAGCACCGTTCTGCAGCTGTTGATGCTGCAGCCTTTCACTCTCTCATTATGCTATTACTGTATTCAGTTTTGTCTGCTTACCTGCTGATATTGAATTGATGCATCTCCTCTCTATTTTGGACTTACCCTACAGGCCCTTGGGTGGCTGCAGTCTGTGATATATATTTATATGTCCAGCTCTATTGTCCCTTTCTGTAGTCTATGTATAAGAGACCTGATGGTGTACATGCAATGTGTGTCTCTCTCCTGGAGAGATAGGGTCTTTTGTGACTAAACGGCCAGTCCCTTGGCTTTTCCCACAGAATTGTACTCATCATCTCCTTGTATCTTTACGTTATTTTACATTAATATATACCGGTGGCGCTTTGTGTAATCAGTCAATTTTTCTCTTCCACCATTTTTAACTGTGGTACTCCAATAATCCACCATCATCATTTTCCTTTTTCTTTTTGGTGTCCATGGAGCTCTATGATCTTGCTCTGCTGAATATGAATTCCTCCTTTACAATCTGTGTACATCCCTGAAGAAGAGTTTGTTTCCTTTCGGACATTTCAAATTTCTCAAAACGCGTTCGATGATATCACAATTTTTCCATCCATTAGGAGGTTTACGTACACTGCATTGTATAGCTTTTGTCTTTTGTATGTCCATGCACTGTTCTATGCACTTTGTGTCCTACTTTTCTAATGGTTTTACCTATACTGGCCCCTACAGGCCAAAGACAGCTCAATAAACACAATAATTGATTTTTACATTTGTCAAAGTCTGCTTTGTCTGTTTATGCTTCAAAGTCCCTTCTTTTCGTAGGATCTCCTTGTTTTTTGTCTTAATTTGGATGTTGGCATAATTTCAGCTTATACACCACACCCCCCTTTATATGTACTGTATACAGTATATATATATATATATATATAATACGCTGCATAATACGCTGCATTTAGTGTAGACTATATATACAGCTCATTCACTGTATAGTATATAGAGTTAGTTCAGGTGGTGTAATAATATATACATTATGCACTGTAAATAATATATGTATTTTTTTGCAGTGGGGTTCTTTAACCACTTGCCGACCGTGTAACCGGGCGCGCACCTGGGAGCATCCGTGACCGCATCACGGATCATGGTAAATGGCCGCTTGGAGCGGCGGTTTACCACGTGATCGCTCCGTTAAATGACGGAGCATCACATGTAAACAAGCTGGCGGAAGTGCTGGCTTGTCTCTCCCCTCTCCGCACCGATCGGTGCAGTGTGACACCCGTCACCCATGCATCCGTGCTCACCCATCCATCACCCATGCGTCCATGCTCACCCATCCGTCACCTATGCATCTGTGCTCACTCATCCATCACCCATGCGTCCGTGCTCACCCATCTGTGCTCACTCATCAGTCACCCATGCATCCATGCTCACCCATCCGTCACCCATGCATCCATGCTCACCCATTCGTACTCACCCGTCACCCATGCACCCATGCTCACTCATCCATCACCCATCTGTGCTCACTCATCTGTCACCCATGCATCCGTGCTCACGCATCTGTCACCCATGCATCCGTGCTCACTCATCCATCACCCATGCATCCGTGCTCACCCATCCAGCCATGCTCACCCATGCATCCATGCTCACCAATCCAATCATGCTCACCCATGCAGCCTCATCCTTGCTCACCCATCCAGCCTCATCCGTGTTGACCCATGCATCCGTGTTGATCCATGCATCCGTGCTCCGCCATCCATCCGTGCTCACCCTTGCATTAGTGTTCACCCATGCATTCATGTTCACACATGCATCCATGCTCAGCCATGCATCCGTGCTCTGCCATCCATCTGTGCTCACCCATGCATGCATGCTCACCCATGCATCCGTGCTCCGCCATCCATCTATGCTCACCCATGCATCTATGCTCACCCATGCATCTGTGCTCACCAATCCAGCCGTGCTCACCCATCCAGCCCCATCCGTGTTCACCCATGCATCTATGCACTACGCCATCCATCCGTGCTCCGCCATCCATCCGTGCTCTGCCATCCATCCGTGCTTAACCATCCATCCATGCTCAGCCATCCATCCGTACTCACCCATGCATGCGTGCTCACCAATGCATTTGTGCTCACCCATC
Organism: Glandirana rugosa; assembly: GCA_018402905.1. NCBI lineage: Eukaryota > Metazoa > Chordata > Amphibia > Anura > Ranidae > Glandirana > Glandirana rugosa. The sequence goes on along the minus strand of BLSH010371669.1, from coordinate 25,285 downwards.
CATCCGTGCACAGTAATCCCCATCTATGGCTTATTCACCCCCATTCGTGCTCATTTATGCCTCATTCATGTTCATCCATACCACATCAGTTCTCATCAATGACACATCCATGCCACTACAGCATACATCAGTGCCACTACAGCGCCCATCAGTGCCACCACAGTGCCTCACAATAATGTAATAGGTAGTCAAATTAGATTTAAAATGTATGCCCCTAGAACACCTGATGGTGCACCCTGCATGTTGGGCCTCTGTATGTGGCCAGGCTGTGTAAAAGTGTCACTCATGTGGTATCCCCATACTCGGGACAAGTAGCAGAATATATTTTAGGGTGTCATTTTTGCTAGGTACATGCTGTGTGTTAGAAATATTGTATAAATGGACAACCTTGTGTAAAAAAAAAATGCGTTTTCATTTTCTTTCCACATTTTTCAAAAACTTGTGGAAAAAATGAACCATTCAAAAGACTCATTATGCCTCATGGAATATGCGTTGGGGTGTTTACTTTCCAAAATGGGGTCATTTTTTGGGCATTTCCATTGCCCTTGTGCTTCAGGACCTTCAAAAGTGCAAGAGGTAGTCAGGAAATTATATGTGTAATTTATGTCCTTAGAACGCCTGATAGCGCTCCCTGCATGTTAGGCTTCTGTATGTGGCTGTGTAAAAGTTTCACACATGTGGTATCACCATACTTGGAACGAGTAGCAGAATGTGTTTTGGGGTGTAATTGGTGGTATGCAAATGCTGGGTGTGAGAAATAATATGTTAATATGACAATTTTGTGAAAAAAAAACTGAAAGAAAAATCTTCATTTTGCAAAGAATTGTGGGAAAAAATGACAACTTCAAAAAACTTGCCATGCCTCTTACTAAATACGTTGAACTGTCTACTTTCCAAAAAGGGGTAATTTGGGGAGTATTTGTACTTTTCTGTCTTGTTAGAGCCTCAAGAAATGAGATAGGCCGTCAGTGTATCAGGTGTGATCAATATTCAGTGATTGGCACCACAGCTTGCAGACTCTATAACTTTCACAAAGACCAAATAATATACACGAATTTGGGTTATTTTTACCAAAGATATATTGCAGTATAAATTTTGGCCAAAATTTATGAAGAAAAGTTGCTAATGTGCAAAATGTTATAACAGAAATAAAGAAAAATGCATTTTTTTTTACAAAATTTTTGGTATTTTTCCATTTATTGCTCAAAAAATAAACACCCCAATGGTGATTAAATACCACCAAAAGAAAGCTCTGTTTGTGTGAAAAAAAGGATGAAAATGTCATATGGGTGCAGTGTTGCATGAGTGAGTAATTGTCATTCAAAATGTGAGAGCACTGAAAGCTGAAAATTGGTCTGGTTAGGAAGGGGGTTTAAGTGCCCAGTGGTCAAGTGGTTAACCGCTTGCCGACCGCTGATCGGCAATTGACGGCGACAAGGTGGCTCGTGAGCGCAAATCGCCGTCGGCTACCCGCGATGGCCCCCCCCGGAGCGAAGGAGCGGAGGTCCGTGTATGTAAACACGGACCTCCGCTCTGTGTGAGGGGGAAGGGATGTGATCACAGCCTTCCTGTATACGAAGGCTGTGACCACTTCCCTTCCCCAGCCAGGGCAGTCCCCCTACAGTAAGAACACGCCCAGGGAACACAGTTAACCCTTAGAGCGCCCCCTGCAGGTTAACCCCTTCACTGCCAATGACATTTACACAGTAATCAGTGCATTTTTATAGCACTGATCGCTGTATAAATGCCAATGGTCCCAAAAAAGTGTCAAAATAGTCCGACATGTCCGCTGAAATATCGCAGTACCGCTAAAAATCACAGATCGCTGCCATTACTAGTAAAAAAAAAATAAAAACCCCAAAAATGAATTCTCATCATCCGTAAACGCGACCACTTTTGCGCAAACTAATCAATAAACGCAGATTGCGATTTTTTTTATCGCAAATATGAGGAAGAATATAAATCGGCCAAAAACGGTGAAAAAAACAGTTTTTTTATATATTTTTTTTTTATTTGTATTTTAGCAAAAAGTAAGAAATTTGGGTTTTTTTGCAAAATGGTCGCTCTTCTTTTGTTTATAGCGGCGATCAGAAATGACGCCGAGGGGATCAAATACCACCAAAAGAAAGCTCTATTTATGAGAAAAAAAGGACGCAAATTTCGTTTGGGTACAACGTCTCACGACCGCGCAATTGTCAGTTAAAGCGACGCATCGCCGAATCGCAAAAAGGGCTCCGGTCCTAAAGCAGCAAATCCTTCCGGGGCTGAAGTGGTTAAATAAGTGGGCACTTCTGCTCTTGCACTATACATCTGAACGCTGCTTCTCTCTCTTCACGGGTATGTCTGTATTGCTGATTGCTCCACCCAAAAACTGAAACGTTGCTATCTGCCTTTTGCCTATGCCTTTTGACATTGGTATGTCTGTATTGCTGATCGCTCCACCCAAAAACTGAAACATTGCTATCTGACTTTGCCTATGCCTTTTGACATTGGTATGTCTGTATTGCTGATAACTCGACCCAAAAACTGAAACATTGCTATCTGCCTTTGCCTATGCCTTTTAACATTGATATGTCTGTATTGCTGATCGCTCCACTCAAAAACTAAAACATTGCTATCTGCCTTTGCCTATGCCTTTTAACTATGGTAAATCTGTTTATACTAGCTTCATCTTCCTTAAACTGAACACTGAATGACTGCTTAAATGTGTCTTTGGTTTTTTGAAAAAAAAAAAAAATGTGTCTTTGGTAATTTGCTTTTGTCACTGCTGTTTAAAATACATCTGTAGTTATGTTCATAACATCTTGCCCTCCTTGGCCTTTGTTGCATTTTAATTGCAGTGTTAGAAGTTTGCTGTGATAGCTGTGTGCCTAATATCATCTCCTAATTGATTAATTGTCCACTTCCACCCCCACTCATCACAGTATAAAACCAAGCTCTGCTTACGGGGGAATGCTTTGCAGGGGGTCCTTCCAAAAAAAGTGTGGTTCTTTAAATAAGTGGGCACTTCTGCTCTTGCACTATCCATCTGAATGCTGCTTCTCTCTTTTCACAGGTATGTCTGTATTGCTGATTGCTCCACCCAAAAACTGAAACATTGCTATCTGCCTTTGCCTATGCCTTTTAACATTGGTAAATCTGTTTATACTAGCTTCATCTTCCTTAAACTGAACACTGAATGACTGCTTAACTGTGTCTTTGGTCATTTGCTTTTGTCACTGCTGTTTAAACTACATCTGTAGCCATGTTCATAACCACTTCCGCCCACTAACACACTCACTGTCCAGGAGATTGATAATCACTTCAAAAGCAAGATTGACACAATCCATGATGAAATCTCAACTCTACAGGCATCTTCCCCAGTTAACACCCCATGTCAACAAGCACAATCAACACTATCGTTATTCAAACCTGCTACTATAAACAAGGTTGCTAAACTCCTTTCTAACGCCCACCTAACCACCTGTCCACTGGACCCTATTCCCTCTCAAATGCTATGCTCATCCTCTGACTCTATCCTGCACTCTCTAACTTACATCTTCAATCTCTCCCTCTATTCTGGCATCTTCCCCAATGCTCTAAAACAGGGGTCCTCAAACTATGGCCCTCCAGTTGCTCAGGAACTACAATTCCCATCATGCCTAGTCATGTCTGTGAATGTCAGAGTTTTACAATGCCTCATGGGATGTGTAGTTCTGCAACAGCTGGAGGGCCGTAGTTTGAGGATTCCTGCTCTAAAACATGCATTGGTCACCCCCATACTCAAAAAGCCATCCCTGGACCCTGCCGATCTTAACAATCTGTGCCCTATCTCCTTGCTCCCCTTTTCCTCCAAACTCCTTGAACGCCTAGTCTACAACCAACTGAGTCACCACCTTGTTAAGAATAACCTTCTGGACCCCCTTCAATCTGGATTTCACCCTCAACACTCCACAGAAACTGTCCTTCTACAACTCACAAATGACCTACTAACCACAAAAACCAATGGACACTACTCTGTACTCCTACTCCTGGACCTCTCGGCTGCCTTTGATACTGTTGACCACCCCCTCCTCCTCAAAAAACTCTACTCGCTCAGTCTCCGTGACTATGCTCTTCAGTGGCTCTCATCCTACCTATCCCATTGCACCTTCAGCATAATGTACAATTCTACCTTCTCCTCCTCTCCTCTTCCTTTCTCTGTTGGGGTCCCCCAAGGTTCTGTTCTTAGACCTCTCTTATTTTCAATATACACCTATTCCCTGGGTCGGCTGATAGCCTCCCACGGCTTTCAATATCATTTCTACGCTGACGATACCCAAATCTACCTCTCCACCCCCCCAACTCACTCCATCAGTCTCCTCACGTATCACTAACTTATTAACATACATATCTGCCTGGATGTCACACCACTATTTCAAACTCAACTTGTCCAAAACTGAAGTCATAATATATCCTCCCCCACGTGCCGTTTCCTCCGACTTCTCCGTCAAGAGCAATGGCGCAACCATCCACCCATCCCCACATGTTAGGGTGCTTGGTGTTATCCTGAATTCTGAACTCTCCGTTTGGCCCAACATCCAATCACTTTCTAAGGCTTGCCGCCTCAATCGCCGCAACATCTCTAAAATACATCCCTTCCTAACCAATGAAACCACACAGCTCCTGATTCACTCCCTGATCATCTCTCACCTCGACTACTGCAACTCCCTCCTCATTGGCCTACCTTTAAATCTCCACTCCAGTCCATCATGAATGCTGCTGCCAGACTCATCCACCTTACAAACCATTCAGCGTCTGCCACCCCTCTCTGCCAATCCCTCCATTGGCTGCCACTCGCCCAACAAATTAAATTCAAAACACTAACAATCAGCTACAAAGCCATCCAAACCTCTGCTCCCAGCTACATCACCAGTCTAGTCTCAAAATACCAACCTAACTGACCTCCTGCTCTCCAGCTCCCTGATCACCTCCTCTCATACTCGCCTCCAAGACTTCTCTCGAGCCTCTCCCATCCTCTGGAACTCCCTACCCCAATCTGTCAGACTATCCCCAAATCTATCCACCTTCAGGCGATCCCTGAAAACTTTTCTCTTCAGGGAAGCCTATCCTTCCACCACCTAACAACTACACTCAGCTCATCCCCCACAGTTATTGCCCTTTTGTATCATTTAACAGTCCCTCCTAGATTGTAACGAGCAGGGCCCTCTGATTTCTCCTGTACTGAATTGTATTGTAATTGTACTGTCTGCCCTAATATTGTAAAGCGCTGCTCAAACACAATATAAATCCTGTATAATAATAATAATAATAATAATAATATATATATATATATATATTAGGCTGCATTTAGAATAGATTATATATACAGCTCATTCAGTGTATAGTATATAGAGTCAGTTCAGGCAGTGTAAGAACATGTATGTACTGTATATAGTATGTATGTATATATATATATATATATATATATATATAATACACTGCATTTAGTGTAGACTGTATATACAGCTCATTCAGTGTTTAGTATATAAAATCCATTCAGGCAGTGTAAGAATATATATATACAGTATATAGTATATACAGTTGTGTTCATAAGTTTACATACCCTGGCAGAAATTATGATTTCTTGGACATTTTTCAGAGAATATGAATGAAAACACAAAAACTTTTCTTTCACTCATGGTTAGTGTTTGGCTGAAGCCATTTATTATCAATCAACTGTATTTACTCTTTTTAAATCATAATGAACACAGAAACTACCCAAATAACCCTGATCAAAAGTTTACACACCAGTACTCAATACCGTGTATTTCTCCCATTAACATCAATGACAACTTGAAGTCTTTTGTGGTATTTGTGGATGAGTCTCTTTATCTTCTCAGATGGTAAAGCTGCCCATTCCTCTTGGCAAAAAGCCTCCATTTTCTGTAATTTCTTGGGCTGTCTTGCCTGAACTGCACGTTTGAGATCTCCCCAGAGTGGCTCAATGATATTGAGGTCAGGAGACTGAGATGGTCACTCCAGAACTTTCACTTTATTCTGCTGTAACCAATGTCAGGTCGACTTGGCCTTGTGTTTTGGATTATTGTCATGTTGGAATGTCCAAGTACGTCCCATGTGCAGCTTCCTGGCTGATGAATGCAAATGTTCCTTCAGTAAATTTTGTTAAGATTCTGCACTCATCTTATCATCAATTTTGACCAAATTTCCTGTGCCTTTGTAGCTCACACATCCCCAAAACAACAGCGATCCACCTCCGTATTTCACAGTAGGAATGGTGTACCTTTCATCATAGGCCTTGTTGACTCCTCTCCAAATGTAGCATTTATGGTTGTGGCCAAAAAGCTCAATTTTGGTCTCATCACTCCAAATAACTTTGTACCAGAAGGTTTGAGGCTTGTCTCTGTGCTGCTTGACATATTGTAAGCTGGATACTTTGTGGCATTTGCATAGTAATGGCTTTCTTCTGGTGTCTCGACCATGCAGCCCATCTTTCTTCAAGTGCCTCCTTATAGTGCGTCTTGAAACAGCTGCTTTCAGAGAGTCCTGTATTTCACCTGAAGTTATTTGTGGCTTTTTCTTTGCATCCCAGACAATTTTCCTGGCAGTTGTGGCTGAAATTTTAGTTCATCTACCTGTCCGTGGTTTGGGTTTAACAGAACCCCTCATTTTCCACTTCTTGATTAGAGTTTGAACAATTCTGATTGGCATTCTCTATTTCTTGAATATCTTTTTTATTTCCCTCTCCTGTTTTATACAGTTCAACTACCGTTTCCCACAGATCCTTTGACAATTCTTTTGCTTTCCCCATGAATCAGTGCAGTACTGGATGAAAGATGCAAGGATCTGTCAGGGGTCCAGAAACTCATTGACCTTTTATACACACACACTAATTACAAGCAAACAGATCACAGGTGAGGATTGTTACCTTTAATAACCATTCAAACCCCTTTGTGTCAACTTGTGTGCATGTTATCAGGCCAAAATCACCCTGTAAACTTATGTATGTAAACTTTTGATCAGGGTCATTTAGGTAGTTTCTGTTGTCATTATGATTTAAAAAGAGTAAGCGAGGTATGCGAGGCAAAGTGGTAGACGGACGCTACCAGTCGCCTCATATACGTTCATGTGGACTGGATTAAACAGTGTCTGGTCTGGATTTTACCAACCACCATGGCAGGGCTGGTTCCCGTCTGGAGTTTGTAGTCCACTAGAGTCCACCAGCAGGTGGCTTAAATAATCAGGAAGAGATCTCACTTTAGCTCTGGCCTGGAACTCAGAGAGGGATCTGAGGGAGTTCTGTGTCTGTTTGGAGTTTAAAAGATAAGGTTTGCATTTTGCCTTATGTTTTGTGGGTGTCGGAGCCAGCCCTACACCGTATAATGAGGAAACTATACTGTTTAGTTTAGTGCCAGACCGCAAGGACTTGTTTTCTGTTTTGTTTGTTTTTAACCTGCAAATCTTTTATCAATAAACCTTGCAAGCCACCAGATTTTAAAGAAAGTTGTCTGCACCCTGACTATTTTCCTCAGGAAAGTTAATCTCCACGAGCTAAACGCCTACAATATATACAACCAGGGAGAAAGGCATAACAAGAATATAACATTCCATATTGGTGTACAGGAACTACAGGAGCATATATCAACGTATACATTAGGTACCCCTTCCCTGTCCAGCGGTAGAAAATGAAGGCCCACTTATAGATTTATACAAGCAAAGTTGTTGATCTTCTGATTTTCTCCAACCCAGACACCCCGATGGGAGCACACTGTGTCTGTGGCATGGGGGAAATCTGCTGATAGATCAGGGAGGGTACCAAGACATCTTTAACCTTTACAGTAAAATAGACTATAACAATACTGACAAGAAAAAAATAGAGGAGATTTTAGAGAAGATGGAGGGAAGAGAGGGTTAGGGGGCTAGGGGAAAGTAAGGAGGAGAGATACAGAGCCAGACAATAAATGACATCGCAATTTATGGCAAAGAGTCGGTTTTAGCTTTGTTGAGGTTGCTAAGGTTCTGTGAAAGGGAGAGGGTAATTGGAAACACAGTACCTGGGCCGTTGTGTCTTAACTCCATGCAAAGTGTCCAGTGGTAGATCTCCACCAAGCCGTCCCTGGTGCTCCTAGCTCCATTGGTCCTCTTTGCACTTGCACTGGGTGGATCCAGTTGCCCATCTGAAGATTTTGCGTAGAGTATGTCTGTTCTAGGAAGAGGGAAGGAAAAACAGAGCTTACAACACATAAAAACAGGTGTTAAGAAACCTTAAGTAAAAATGAAAAGCCTGGAATAACGAAGGCCAAATGTGCAGCTGAGCTGCTGAAAATACACGAGGGTAGAAACCTTAACCAGTAATGACTGGTGGATAGGGGTAGGACAATAGGAGTTGGTGCTCCGGGCCTTGCAACGTGGTTGAGACTTTATGGTGGGACGGAGGTATAGATATGGTCGACATTTTAAGACCAATCCGATTGGATGTGCTCTAGGTTGGGTGAGCTTTGCTGCTACATGTCCGTGGGTATCAGTGGCAATGGCATTACTTTTGGTCCCTATAAAAGGGAGGCACACATACAAACTAATTCCTAAACCGTTCACCTAATTTGGATGTAAATACCCTCAAATTAAAGCTGCAAGTCTGCAGTTAAAGCACATCTTGTTTGTTTCATTTCAAATCCATTGTGGTGGTGTATAGAGCCAAAAAGATTAGAATTGTGTCAATGTCCCAATATTTATGGACCTGACTATATATATTCTTACACTGCCTGAAAGGACTTTCAGTATAATATATATATATATATGTGGGAGATTAGCTTGTGTGGATCATGGTGTGAAGAAGGCAGCTTGTAGGCAAACTTTCTTAAAATCTGGCGGGTTGCCAGTTTTATTTGGTAAAGGTTGCAGGTCATCAAACAAACAAAAATAGCAAAAACAAAACCTTTCTGTCCGGCGCTAAACTAATACAGAGCAAGATACATCTCTATACAATGTCAGGCTTGTCCCTGACACCTTCAAACAAACAAATGCAAACCTTTTTCTTTTGCAGTCCTTAGAGCAACCAACAACTCAAGGTTTAGCTCTCTCAGTGTAGGCAAACTGAGTCCTAGGGTGAGCTCCACTGAGATCTCTTCCTGGTTATTTCAAGCAGCTGGAGAGGGTTTTGGGTGGACTAGAAACTCTGGGTCAGAACCAGCTCTGCCACGGTGGCTGGCAAAACCTGGGTCGGACTCTCACCACTCCATTCCAAGTGAACGCACGTAAGGTGACAAATATCGCCTGTCCACTATCACACCTCCCATAATGTCACATATCCCCCCTCTGCTCAAGCCCCTGTGGCTGAGCAACTGTTACACCCATACAGTGGACCCAGGAAAGGGCATCTGCATTGTTTTGCAGCTTTCCAGCCCTATGTTCCACTGTGAACTTGTAGGACTGTAGGGCCAAAAACCACCTTGTCACCCAACAGTTTTTTTCCCTGTTGTCGCACATTCACTTCAGGGGAGCATGGTCGGTGACCAATCTAAATGGCCTGCCTAATAGATAATACTTTAGGCTCTCCAAGGCCCATTTAATTGCAAAGCACTCCTTCTCAACTATGGCATAATTTTTCTTGTGCCAGTTCAGCTTCCAGCTTAGGTATACAACCGGGTGCTCTTCCCCGTCTCTGATCTGAGACAGAACCATCCCTAGGCCCACATCAGAGGCATCAGTCTGCTCCACAAATTCTTTGGTGAAGTCCGAGGTCACAAGCACCGGTTGTACACACAGAGCTTGCTTTAACTTCTGAAATGCCTTCTCGGCTTCCGGGTTCCACTTCACCATAACCGACCCTCTGCCCCTTGTCAGGTCCATCAGGGTAACGTCAATGGTGGCAAAGACTGGTATGAAGTGCCTATAGTAGGTGGTGATCCCCAGGAATGCACGTACCTGCTTTTTAGTTAGGGGTTGGAACCACTTTTGGATTACCTCTAGTTTGTTGGTCTGCTGTTTATCAAGTTTCCGACCAATAATTCGGCCAAGGTATTTGGCCTCCTCAAAACCGATGGCACACTTTTTGTGGTTGGCTGTGAGACCTGCTTTCCTGAGGGAATCCACAACCGCGTGCACTTGGGGCAAAACGGGATTCCCTATCAAGACTGTGGATGACCACCTCATCCAAGTAGGCGGCTGTATAGGGGCGATGTGGCCTCAGCGTCTTGTCCATTATACTCTGGATTGATGCAGGAACCCCATGCAGACCAAACAACATTTGTTAGTACTGGAAGGAGCCCTCGGGAGTAGAAAAGGTTGTTTTCTCCTTGGCTGACTCTGTTAGGGGTATCTGCCAGTAGCCCTTCGTTTAGTCCAGGGTTGTTATGTACCGGGCCCCTCCCAAACAATCCACAAGTTCGTCGACCCGAGGCAACTTGGACAAGCTATCCAGTCTTCTAAAATCATTACAGAACCAGATAGTGCCATCAAGCTTTGGGACCAGCACTATGGGGCTCAACCAGTCATTGTGGGACTCCTCTATCACATCCAAATCTAACATGTTTTGTATCTCCTTTGCTGCTGCCTCGCGCCTAGCCTCAGGTATTCTTTAAGGCTTCACATTTACGCAAACTGGCTCTGTGATTATGTCATGTTGAATCACCCGGGTCAGTCCGGGCAAAGGGGAGAAAGAGTCTCTATTTTTGTTCACAAACTCTTTAACATCCTGTTACTAGGCTACTGACAAGGATTCCATCAGGAGGACATCCGGTATCATTGGTATCCTGTCTTTTTGAGGAGGTGGTATGGCCAACAAAGTTTCTCTGTCCTTCCATGGTTTTAAGAGGTTAACATGATAGATTTGTTTGGACTTCCTTTTCCCCGGCTGGTAAACTTTGTAGTTTACTTCCCCTGCTCTTTCCTTAATGTTAAAGGAACCCTGCTACTTTGTGAGGAACTTTCTTTCAACAGTGGGGACCAGCACCAGTACTCTATCCTCGGGGTTGAACGTTTGGGTCTTAGCACCCTGATTATAAACCTTTCTTTGAGCCTCCTTGGCTTGCTCCATATGTTCTTGTACCAGGGGCAGGACCGCTGAGATTTGATCCTGCATCAATGGAATATGCTCGATGATGCTCCTATGAGTGGTGACATTCCCTTCCCACATTTCTTTGGTGATATCTAACAATCCCTGGGGATGTCTACCATACAAGAGTTCAAATGGGGAGTACCCTGTAGACGCCTGCGGAACCTCTTGTATGGCAAAAATGAGATATGGCAGCAACATATCCCAATCTCTCCTATATTTTTCCACTACCTTTTTCAACATGATTTTGAGCATTTTATTAAACCTCTCCAAAAGTCCATCAATTTGGGGGTGGTAGACCGTGGTACGGAGATGGGAGATTTTATATAACTTGCACAATTCCCAGGTTACACAGGACATAAACGGGGTGCCCTAATCCATTAAGACCTCTTTAGGGACCCCCACCCGACTAAATACCTGGGCCCACTCCTTGGCGATAGTCTTAGTGGAGGTTTTCCGCAAGGGTATGGCTTCAGGATAGTGTGTTGCATTATCTAGTATCACTAGGATGTGCTGGTGTCCCTGGTCTGACTTTACTATGGGTCCCACGAGATCCATTCCAATTATTTTGAATGGCACTTCAATTATGGGCAGTGGAACAAGTGGACTACGAAAATGGGGTGAGGGCGTAGAGAGTTGACACTCAGGGCAGGATTCACATTACTCTCTGACATCTGCATGCAACCTGGGCCAGAAGAACTCCTGGGTTATTCTCTCCCTGGTCTTCTCTACCCCGGGATGTCCCACCGAGATAGCCCATGGGCTAAGTCTAACTGCATCATGCGGTAGGGTTTGGGAACCACTAGTTGCTCTACCTCCTCCTCTCGGTTCTTCAGAGCCATATAGGGAAAAGATGCTGCCCAATTAGGTTCCACGGGTTCCCTATTTATCACCTTAACATTTTCTCTGGCTCTAATGAGGGTGACATCGTGTAGTTGTTCTGTACAGAAATCCTCTCTCCGGACCTCTAAGTCAAGAACCACATTCTGCTCATGGTCAGGGTCATAGACATTTTCTGGGTCATTAGCCACCAGCTGGGAGCTATCTTCTGACTTCTCCGGCTCCCCAGCCATTACAGGAAAAGGAAGAGGCTCCCTTTTTCCTCTGCCCCGCTAGGAAGCCCACAGTCTCATTAGTCATTACAGCAGTCTTATTAATCTTTGCAATGTCCTTGAGCGTTGGGACAATCTTACTGGATCCGCTGGGTGATTTTTCATCCCTAGATACATTGGAGTGGGGTGCAGACGGGTACCACAAGTCCTCAGCCACACTGTATCTCTCCACGAGGTCCACCAGTTGGGTTTCCATTTTGGGGTCTCCATGGCTGACCCACTTCCTCAAAGTTGCTGGGAGCGCACACAGATACCGGTCCATGACCACATGCTTCACGATCTCAAGGCCTGGCAAAGTCTCTGGCTGTAACCACTTCTTGGTGAGATGGATTAAGTCAAACATTTGGGAGCGGGGTGGCTGGTCCATGTGGTAGGTCCACTGATGCACCCGTTGACACCCAGGCATGCAAGTATCTCCGTTTTTAGCGACTCAAAGTACTGGGCCTTATCGGTTACCAAATTGAAATAGGCCTTTTGGAGCTCACCTGAAAAGGTGCTAGCAGTCCCGACAATTGTTCTTCTGGCCATCCTTTGTGAAGAGCAACTTGTTCAAAAGTTGTGAGAAGTGTTTCCTACCGGTCTTCTTGTTAACAGCCCTGACGATCGTGGAAAAGTCCACTCGAGGTTTTCCGGATAAAGTTAAACCATTGGCTATTCCGGGTCATGAAACTCAGCGATTTTTGCCTCTATGAACGTACGGACCCACAGTTGCCCACGTAGTCACCTGGATGGTGTACCTGGTCGGTGGGGCGAGGGTTTACAAACTGAATTAGGTAGAGTGGTTCTTCACCAATGTCGGTCTCTGAAACGGTCCGGAACTCTAGCACTTCGTACACCAGTACCTGGCCATAGACACACGCGAGGGTCGTTGAAACTCCTTCACCCAGTCGGTACCTCTGGGGTTT
>BLSH010371611.1:153792-166060 GCA_018402905.1 Glandirana rugosa | reverse complement strand
CCCCCCCCCCCCTTTCAGGTTTGCCCACTGCCCAATTGAAGTACCTCCTCTTCACCCACTTTTTCTGCAGGTGGTAGGCAAATAATAAAGGAATACTTATAACATCAGTGCCATCTAGTGGCCACAAAGCAATTTTACCTGAAAAATGCATTATAGCCACTAGATGGCGCCAGGGATATAAAAACCTCTACTGCAAACATTACGGCAAATTTACATTCTGACTGAGTGGATGTTTGTCACATTCCTACTGTGAACTCCCACTCCAGGTTCAACCCCCTCTTTCAGGTCCCCCCCCCCCAAAATTAAAGTACCTTCTCTTCACCCTCTTTTGGGGACACTCTGCAGCATTCTACTGTAAGCACAGCCCCCCAGGGTTGGGTTCTTGACACCCTGAGCCCACAGAAAGTTGATTGAATGATGCTGGGTGTCATTCAACCAAAAAGAGGACCAGCACTGGATGGGTGACTGAGTCTGCTGGGGACAGAGAAGGAGAGTATAGCAGCCAAGGCTGCTTTTTTATTTGTATGGGCTGCTAGGGGATCCTCATTAACATGTTTTGCTCAAGGAGGAATTGGGCTTTAAACTCCAGTCCCAACATTGCTTATTTAAATATATTCCTCAATAGTCATAAAGGATACATATCAACTTTGTGTGCGCAACATACCTTTGCAAACTGAGCTATTGCCTTGTAAAATAAGTGGTGACATCATCACTGTACATAATCTGTAGAGAACAGAGCTGTGGAAGGAACCCAACAGGTCCACCCACCACAGGCTGCCTGCAGAATACTACAGGAAGGGGTGGATACAAGACCTAGCAGACTTGGCAGCATGAGGGAGGAGGCAGGAAGCTCCTGCACAGAGGCAATATTTGACAGTAGATTACTGCAAAGATCTGGAAAAAACACAAAGTGCACCAAGTAAGAATACACATGCCTCTTGTTTTTAGACAATATTTGCTTATCTTGAAGTTCAGCTTTAAGTTGCCGAATGCATGGCAATTGGCAGAGATATTTTAAGTCTTCATCAGGATCCTAGAAAGGCTTAGCTACTTCTCTGACATCTACTAGGTGAAAGGGCCTCAGCTAATTTTCCTTTGCCTCCTGGCAATCTATCTATTGCAAGTTACACATTCTTTAACCATTTGCCGACCGCCTCACATCTTCTTACTGTGGCAAAGTGGCACGTTATCGTGAACCGCCATTTATAAATGGCGTGCCTGCCGCGTGCTCCCTGAGTATGGCCACTCTATGTCCGCCGTGACCCGCGATCGCCTGTGAGAGAGGAAGAACGGGGAACCGCCAATGTAAACATGCCGGTTTTCCGTTCTGACAGGCGGCATGACAGTGATCTACTAATCCATGTGATCGGGACCAGTTAGATCTGTCATGCCCCCGCAAGCCCAGCCCACACACAGTTAGAACACAGTTAACCCCTAGATCGCCCCTACATGTTAACCCTTTCCCTGCCAATGACATTTACACAGTAATCAGTGTTTTTTTTTTTTTTAGCTGTGATCGCTGTATAAATGTCATTGGTTCCAAAAAAGTGTCAAAAATGTCTGACATGTCGGCTGCAATATCGCAGTCCCTATAAAAATTGCAGATTGCTGCCATTACCAATAATAATAAAAAAAAAAAGTGAAAACCCGATAAATGAATTCTCATGGTTTGCAAACACGGCAACTTTTGTGCAAACCAATAAGTATACGCAGATTGCATTTTTTTTTTCACACAAATATGTAAAAGAATATATATTGACTAAAACTGATGACATTTTGTTTTTTTTGGACATGTATTATAGCAAAAAGTTAAAAATATTGTTTTTTTTTTCACAATTCTCGCTCTTTTTTCGTTTATAGCGGTGATCAGAAGTGATGTAGAGGTGATCAAATACCCCCAAAAGAAAGCTCTATTTGTGGGGAAAAAAAGGACATCACTATCGTTTGAGTACAACGTCTCAAGACCACGCAATTGTCAGTTAAAGCGACGCAGTGCCAAATTGCAAAAAGTGCTCTGGTCAGGAAGGGGGTAAATCCTTCCGGGGCTGAAGTGGTTAACAAAATCCAAAATATCCTGAAGCCTATTTATCCTCACCTTAAAATTAGTTGTATTAAGTTGGATTTATTTTAAAGTGATTGTAAATGATCACCTTGTAAAACACCCCATTCAGTTTAAAATAGAAATGAAAAGCAAAACATTTGTGTATAGATATAATAAACATTACAAATACCTTTTCTCCCTTTTTTTATAAGTAATCACATCCCCTCTGTTCTCAGCTGCATAAGATCTGGGGGGAGAAGAAGCAGCAGGACACTGAGCTTCCCAGTGAATGGCTGTGCAGCGGGGGCGTGTCAGGACAAGTCTGATCATCGGAGGAGAGTACACTGAGTTCCCAGAAGAGCTAGAGAACTGATCACAGTGTGCTCTCGTGCTTAGTGTGGTTAGTTAGGAAAGAAGAGGGACTAGCAGGAACTCCAGGGATTTCCCACAAAGGAAGCAATATGAAGAGAACAAAATACAGTAAAACCTTGGATTGGGAGTAACTTGGTGGAGCGATTTGCAAGACAAGCTAATTTTTATAAATTTTGACTTGATAAACGAGAGATGTCTTGATATACAAGTAATGTTACGTCACAACTGAGTATAAAAGAGAAGAGAGACGCCTCTAAGTGTAGCAATATGGTTACATTTCATGAAGCTACAACATTTAGCAACTCACATGGTTGATGATTAAAACAGGCATACATAATTATGCAGGCATCCGGGGTAAAGTTGTCCACATAGATCGTCCTTCACACCGTCATCAACGTCATCACATCCACGCTACGTTCCACGAGTGCTTCCAGTCTCACCTTCAGATCACTGTACTGCAGGGTAATCTTCCCGGTCACGATTGAAGTGCGGAGGATGGTCTATGTGGACAGCTTTACCCCGGATGCCTGCATACTGAGATGTGCCTCTTAATCATCAACCATGTGAGTTGCTAAATGTTATACCTTCATGAAATGTAACCATATTGCTACACTTAGAGGCGCCTATCTTCTCTTTTATACTCTGTAGTTCCTGTTGGATTTAGCTTCTAATTCCCTTGTGGAGGTAGCCATTTGTGGATGGACATTTTATGGTTATACAACCTATCACATTGCTATAATCTTTTTATATGGACTATAAAGAGAAGGACTTCTGAATAAATGGTTGTGGAACGAATCATCTGAGTTTCCATTATTTCTTATGGGAAAATTTGCTTTGATAAACAAGTGCTTTTGATTACAAGCATGTGTCTGGAACAAATTATGCTCACAATCCAAGGTTTTACTGTACTTTCTTATACAACTACATGGTACAGCAGGCATATATCAGGAATATGAAGCGTTGGGGGTAACAAAACACTTTAAGTTATTACATTTTAAGAATTATTTTTTTATAAATTACATATATTTTGTAAGTGAACATACAAGCATGAAATAGCCCTATATCTAAGGACATTTGGTTATTATAGAAAACCTAAAAAGCTAGCTAGTGAGGATGTTGATGATATATTTATTCATTGTGATTTTTATTTAAAAAAACCTCTAGAACCAAAGTCATTGATTATTTTTTCCTTTATATCCACACAATAGTCTTTTATGGTATTAAAGGGGATATACTCCATATCTGACATAGTTCATGGATTCTTTGTGGTTTTTGCAGACTGATAAATATCATGTAGCTATTTTAGTGGTGCCATCAGTCTGATAAGAAAGTTTGTGTTTGAAGTTAGGGTCCAGCCAATGCAGCGGTATTTGTTACCTAATGTAATTCATACCTATCAAAGACTGCTGAAAAAGAAGATTATAGATAATTGTTGCTTTTACGCTCTTAAGCCACTATAAGAATGTGAAGCCTGCTTTGGGGACTGGAGCTATAAAAATGACAAATGACTGCTGTAACGTTTGAGATGACTATGGAATGGGCAATGGAGAACTGCTATTTTGTGCCAGACTGTCTGTAGTGATTACTCTCCAGAGTATTGCAGGACATATCCTTTGAAGCTCTATCCAAAAACATTATAAGATTATATCAACCTGTTAGCAAAATGCAGACTATAAGAATCATCCAGCCACACGAACACCCATTCTACTTTAAATGTTTCAACTCAGGAAGAAAGTGATGCTGACATGTGCATGCAGTTATTTAGATATACATAAGTGATATGGAATTTTATTTTATTAATTTAGAGAATTTAAAATGTAAATACCCGCTGAGTAGCTTAGCAACATTCTCCCCTACATCCTTTTGTCAGTTACTTCCCGATCACTGAACCCTTTTATTTATCTGTTTGTGACGCAAGAGAGGTATCCCCAAAGTGCCCATTGCAGTGTTCATTTTATCTAGCATACTGAAATCAGTGTCCACAATAAAGCCTAAATGGACATACACGCAGGCCGAATATTGGGGGGCATCAGTTGGTTTAATAGAAACCGGCCGAAATTCGGCACGTGTGTATGGCAGCTTGTCCAAAAGAAGCCTGCTAGGTTGAACGAAAAAAAAAAAATAGTGTGTACTAGGCTTAAGTTTAGTTATGTATTTTTTCATTCAGCACAAGAGATGGCAATTACATTCGATGCAAAGTTTCCCTTGGGTTGTTGGCTAAAAACCTGAAGTCCTCCACCCCAGGCCCCCCATACCCTCACACAGCTGTAATCTTCCAGTACTGTGGGGGTTAATACGATTCTGCTAGACCTGTCACGGGCACTCATCAAACAATGCCAACCATGTCCACCTTTTCTGTCCCTCTCCTTAATTTATAGCTTACAGCAATGAAAAGCACTCTATGATTGGAGGAAGGACAGATAAATACAAAAAAGGTCCACCTCCTCCATTCATAGACAGGTTTTCATTGATGAAAGCTATATTACAGCTTCTATAAATGGAGGAAGGGGGCAGAAAGGTGGGCATAGTTGGCACTTTTGATGAGTGCCTGTGACAGCTCCAGCTGATCATGATATCCCCCCCAGCCATAATATCCCAGTGCTGCTGGAGTATGAACAGTTGGACTTGTCATGGGGGTGGCAAAGGTCTCCAGATTTCAACTAAGAGAGCAGCCAGCAGCACAAGTTTCCCTTGGGCTGTTTGCTAAAATCCTAAAGTCCTCCGCCCCCGGCCCCCTATACTTTCACACAGCTTTAATCTTCCAGTCCTGTGGGGGTTAATACGATTCTGCTAGAGCTGTCATGGGCACTCATCAAAGAATGCCAACTATGCACACCTTTTCCGCCCCTCTCCTTCATTTATAGCTTACAGCAATGAAAAGCACTCTGTGATTGGAGGATGGACAGATATATATACAAAAAAGGTCCACCTCCTCCATTCATAGACAGATTTTCATTGATGAAAGCTATATTACAGTTTCTATGAATGGAGGAAGGGAGCAGAAAAGGTGGGCATAGTCTGCACTTTTGATGAGTGCCAGTGACAGCTCCAGCTGATCATGATATCCCTCCAGCCATAATATCCCAGTGCTGCTGGAGTATGATTAGTTGGACTTGTCATGGGGGGTGGCAAAAGTCCTCTGCCCCGGGCCCCTCATACCCCCACACATCTGTAATATTCCAGTGCTGTGGGGGTTAATACGATTCTGCTAGACCAACTATGCCCACCTTTTCTGCCCCTTTCCTCAATTTATAGCTTACAGCAGTGGTTCTCAACTCCTGTCCTCAGGACCCACCAACAGGCCAGATTTTAAGTATTACCTTGGGGAGATGCAGACTAGAATACTGCAATCACTGAGCAGCAAATTATATCACCTGTGATGTATTTTAGTTATCTTGCAAACCTGGCCTGTTAATGGGTCCCGAGGACAGGAGTTGAGAACCACTGGCTTACAGCAATGAAAAGCACTCTATGACGGACAGATAAATAAAAAAAAAGTCTACCTCCTCCATTCATAGACAGGTTTTCATTGATGAAAGCTATATTACAGCTTCTATACATGGAGGAAGGGGGCAGAAAGGTTGGGTATAGTAGGCAATTTTAATGAGTGCCTGTGACAGCTCCAGATGATCATGATATCCCCCCCAGCCATAATACCCCAGTGCTGCTGGGGTATAATCAGTTGGACCTGTCATGGGGGGGGGGGGCAAAGGACTCCAGATTTCAACTAAGAGAGCAGCACAAGGGGCTCTTCTCATTGAAGTATTGTCCTTTGTACTGTTTTTTTATTATTATTATTCTAACTAAACGTATGCTTTAAGAAGTTTTCAAAGCAACCAATCATATTCAAACCACCTTTGAAAGCTTACATTTGATAGTTGAGGCTATTTAAAGGGTTTGTAAACCCTCATAGTTTTTCACCTTAATGCTTCTATGCATTAAGGTGAAAAACCTTTTCTGTTGCAGCTGCCCCCCAGAGCCCCCCTTTTACTTACCTGAGCCTGATCGTTCCCGCTCTGGGGACAAGCCTAGCACCTGCAGCCGATCCTCATTGGATAGATTGATAGCAGGGAAGCCATTGGCTCCCGCTGCTGCCAATCAAGTCCAGTGACACGGGAGCCGGGGGGTGGGGCCGAGTCCTGCTGTCTGTGTCAATGGACGCATCAGCAAGACACGGGAGTGCCCCCGCACGAGTACCCCCAGGGAAAGCGCTAGCCTAACGGGACACTTGAGAAGGGGAGGAGCCAGGAGCACCCCTGGGGGACCCTAGAAGAGGAGGATCGGGCCACTTTGTGCAAAACTGCTGCACAGAGGAGGTAAGTATGACATGTTTGTTATTTTAAAAAAAACCTTTAGTATCGCTTTAAATTAAAAAAGCAACATTCATTGCAATGTCTATCTCCTCTCCTGTGCTATCTCCCACCAACTCACTGCTCCATGGTTAAGCACAGGTCCCTTTCAGGATTGAATGGCACCAAGCATCAAGTGAAGTTGGGCTTTGAATGAGAGGGATGTTGGAAAAAGGAAGGCCACCATATAATAATTCAATTTATAATTGTCTTGAAAGTCAAAAAAGTATATACAATGAAGCATAGCAGATCAGTGTGTCAGATGAAACAAGATTGCAGCATATGGTATCATTGTGAACCAAACAAGGAATGTAGTTATTGGTTGTGGGGTTTTTTTGTATTGTAATTTACACACTATAGCGACATCATATGTATGTGTTGTACAGTATATTATGATTATTGCACTTTAGAGACCCTACGTTGTTCTGCAGAGAACATTATAATATTTCTGGATATTAACCACTTGCCAACCGCCCGCCGCAGCGTGACGGCGACAAGGTGGTTCGTTATCGCGAACCGCCGTCACAGGACGGCAGCAGCGATAACTAGCATTGTAAGCACACCGCCGAAGGCGCGCCCGCGCGCTGACTGTGTTCAGGGGGAGCCAGGGAGCGGGTGCAGTGGACTCGATCGCCGCCGGCTACCCGCGATGGCCCCCCCACACTGAAAGAACGGAGGTCCGTGTAAGTAAACACGGACCTCCGTTCTGTGAGAGGGGGAAGGGCTGTGATCACAGCATTCCTCTACATGGAAGCTGTGATCACTTCCCTTCCCCTGCTAGGGCAGCCCACACACAGTTAGAACACGCCCAGGGAACACAGTTAACCCTTAGCGCGCCCCCTGCAGGCTAACCCTTTCACTGCCAATGGCATTTACACAGTAATCAGTGCATTTTTATAGCACTGATCGCTGTATAAATGCCAATGGTCCCAAAAAAGTGTCAAAATGGTCCGACATGTCCTCTGAAATATCGCAGTACCGCTAAAAATCGCAGATCGCCGCCATTACTAGTAAAAAATAAAAAAAATAAAAACCCCAAAAATGAATTCTCATCATCCGTAAACGCGGCAACTTTTGCGCAAACCAATCAATAAACGCCGATTGCGATTTTTTTTAACAAAAATATGAAGATGAATATAAATCTGCCAAAACCGTTGAAAAAAAATGTTTTTTTATATTTTTTTTATGGATTTGTATTTTATCAAAAAGTAATAAATTTGGGTCTTTTTGTAAAATTGTCGCTCTTCTTTTGTTTATAGCGGCGATCGGAAATGATGCAGAGGTGATCAAATACCACCAAAAGAAAGCTCTATTTGTGGGGAAAAAAGGATGCAAATTTTGTTTGGGTACAATCGACCGCGCAATTCTCAGTTAAATCGACGCAGTGCCGAATCGCAAAAAGTGCTCTGGTCCTAACCTGGGAAATCCTTCCGGGGCTGAAGTGGTTAACAGAAGATTTAACCTCATAATGCTCTGAGGACCTGGCAGATTGGTGAATCTAACAATGTACAGGCAAACTAGATTTGCCAATCTGAGGGAGAATGTACACTCCAGGTTTGCTTACCCAGGGCAAAATAGGGTTGATTTACTAAAGGCAAATAGGCTGTTCACTTTGCAAGGGAATTTTCACTTTAGAAATATGTTTTTCCTTAGCTTAGTGAATAAGGCAAAGCTTTACAGACTTCCGTAATCTAATAAAGTGCAAGCAAAGGCAAGGGTATTCTTTGCAATGGGAATTTTCACCACACTTACTAAACTAAGTGAAAATTGGGGAGAATTCACTTTTCAAAGAATATCAAATCACTTGTAAGAAAAAAAACAGTATTGCACATTATTGGATGAAGTCAGCAAAGCCTCATCTCATTCACCAAGCTAAGGAAAAATATACTTTCACAGTAAAAGTTCATTTGCGAAGTGAACAGCCTATTCACCATTAGTAAATCAACCCTATTGAGTAGACTGTAGCAGTAGTGTATTTAGCATATATCAGATGCTCAAAATTCACTAGTGAAATAATGGATAGCAAACCGATTACCCTTAAGCCCCGTACACACGGGACAACGATCGCATACAACAGGTCATACTAACGACCGTTGTATGTGATATCGATCATTCGTATGCGCGATTTGAACAGTTGAACATACGACGGTCATACAAGGGAGTTGTATGAGCAGACTAGAAAACTTGGTCGTATCAAAAAGCTCTCATACGACCATTGTATCGTGTGTACAGAGCAGTTGGCACAACAAAGTTGTATTGTGCAAAACACGCATGCTCCAAAGTCAGGAATGGCTGGATGCTAATTACACGCACCTGAATGTTCTTCTGCGGTCGTACAATCATGTAGTGCAGTCAGTATGCTACATACAACAGCTAACATACGATTTACGTGCGATCGTCGTCCCGTGTGTACGGGGCTTTAGTATTAGACCAGTGTTTTTCAATTCCAGCCCTCAAAGCGCACCAACAGGTCTTGTTTTCAGGATTTCCCTCAGATGAAACCACTGTGGTAATTACTAAGGCAGTGAAACTGATCAAATCACCTGTGAAAAATAATGGTAAGCCTGAAAACATGACCTGTTGGTGCGTTGAAGCAGTTTTTGTAAACGAGTCTGTCAAAGTAAAACTCTATTGAGAAAACCATACACCTTACAAGGGTTTTAATGAACTTAAAGTGTAACTATGTTAAAAACAAAATGATGGCATATATGATGCAGTCTCAGCATTGTTTTATTACTTTTTGATGCAGCCAGTAGATGTCATTTTTATTCTTCCTGTAGCATGGAGAGATTGCTGTTTGTTATGCAGTGCTCTTGTAGAGTAGCATTGTCAGCCTATAGACAGGGTAGTCTTAGATGGGCATGTAGTTTTACATGGACGGTATTTAGAGACAAACAGATCAAAGCTATTGCATTTTTCCCCATAAGTACCCTCAGGGCCAGATCTAGCCTGTCTGATGTGGGGGTGCAGTAAAAAATGTCAGGGGAGCAGAGGATGCAAGGTTAGCAGGACAGAGGACAGGGGTCAGCAGGTCAGAAGATAGTGGTTATCAGAGCAGAGGACATGGTCACTGCTGGCAAGGCATTCCTTCTCCCAACACAGCACATAGCTGAGATTGGATTCCCCTTCAGAGAAAGCAGCAATCTGCACACTGTGTAGCTGGCTAATGCAGCCATTTCAATCTGGAAATTTCACAGGTCAGAACTGCAACATAGCAGCCAGCTACACACTGTGCAGATGGAGTCTGT
Source organism: Glandirana rugosa (assembly GCA_018402905.1). Taxonomy (NCBI): domain Eukaryota; kingdom Metazoa; phylum Chordata; class Amphibia; order Anura; family Ranidae; genus Glandirana; species Glandirana rugosa. The sequence continues at coordinate 156,050 of BLSH010371611.1, read as the reverse complement.
GTCTATAAGCAAATGCAATCTCAGCTATGTGCTGTGTGGGGAGGAGGAGATCTGTTAACTGCCCTGTGTGCCGTGCAAGAAGTACCGGGACAAGGTCATCCAGCACCCAGGGCAAAGATGAAAAACTGCACCACTCCCCCCCCCCCCCCCACTGATGTGTGAACATCATGCCTCAGCAGATGAAAAAACAGCACTAATCAGAATGCTAACCTCCTACACATAAATTCCCCCTGTGAGACAAAATTCTCCCTAAACTCTTCCGGTCCTGAGTGATGTGATGGGGAAGGAGCTCAGCGGGCCAGGCACACCATCAATTGGGAGGCTGGCCTGAGGGGGCACCCTCAAATCAGGCCATAGGTACCCTTTTATTGTAGATTCATATCGATAATATTATAAAAGGTAAATCCAGTAATCTTACTAAGAGAAGAAAGGTTACTTTATTATCAGAAGATCAGTCAGTTTTGTAAAACATAAAACACCAATCCCATGTTTAGGCATCGCCAAGGATGAGAATCACTCTTTACAAATATCTCAACAAAAGATATAACCTATACTGCAGGGCATTGCTAAGGTCATTGAAACCCCTGTGTTGCCCTGTGAAGCTTTAAGGAGGAAGGCAGTGAGCCAATTACAGGAGCAAGTGGATGACAGAAAGAATCTGATTTCATACTGAGTGCTGTTATTCTGGTAGAAAGAAAAAGGGATATGACGGTTTGATAATTATAGAAAACATTGCTGTTTATAGCTTGTGTACCATTTTTAAACAACATTTTTTTTTTTTTTTTACTGTTTCCTTTAATGATTTGATTATTCTTTTTGCCCTGACCATGTATTGTTAATCCTCTGCATAGTATTGCATAATCAAAAAATCCCAAGGGCAAAATATGAGACTGTGTTGTATGTTACATACAGCAGACAGTCATGCTCTGTACATGATGCTCTATATCACATACAGTACTGTGCAAACATTTTAGGCACGTTTAAAAAAAAATGCTGTAAATTAATGATGCTTTCAAAAATAGAAGTCTTAACAGTTTATTTCTATCAATTAAAAAAATTGAAAGTAAATGAACAGAAAAAAATACAAATCAAATCAATATTTGGTGTGACTAGTACCCTTTGGCTTCAAAGCAGCATCACTCCTTCCAGGTAAACACAGTGCTTGTGTACACAGTATTTGAAGGAATTCGGCAGGTAGGTTGTTCCCAACATCTTGGAGAACTAACCACAGATTTTCTGTGGATGTAGGCTGCTCCAAATCAATCTGTCTCTTCATGTAATCCCAGACACAGAGGCGGCTCTAGGCTTTGTGAGGCCTTAGGTAAAACCTAGACATGAAGCCCTACTCACGCCCATAATGGGAAAAATAATTCAATTGATAAAAAAAATAACTTTATAAATAGCATATATTAAGAGCTTTAAAGTGTTGGTGTCAGTTCTCTATCTTGGTGCTGGTGTCAGTGTCAAATTAGGCGGTTGGGTTGTCCTCAGAAAAGTAACCGAGGAGAAATCTTCCAATGGGGACAGTAGATCTAGTGATCTACCAAGGAATTCTCTTAATTTGCAGGGATTTCTCTCACTTCCTGTTTGGCCATGGGACAGGAAGTGAATTGAAATCTCTGCCGTTGGGCACAGATGGCGAAACAAATCTGGCAGCAGTTATAACTAGAGTTGAGCGAACCTCTGGAAGTTCGGGTTCTGCTGGTCCGTCCGAACTTCGGGACAAAGTCCGGGTCCGGGTCCGGACGGAACCCGAACGATCGCACGGACAACGAACCCCATTGAAATCAATGGGGACCCGAACTTTCAGGCACAAAAATGGCTGTAACAAAGTCATGGAAAGCCCTAGAGGGCTGCAAAAGGAAGTAAAATGGGTATAAGGGTAGGGCAAGTGCCCTACAAAAAAATGGGGACAGGGAAATAACTTTAAATATTTTTAAAAAAATAAAAAAACATCCCGTGAACGGGATGGGAATATGGGTAAAATGAAGGAAAACGTCGGGAGATCCCGAAAGGTACTGAAACAATGTCGGTAAAAACACGGACTTTCAAGCCCAGGGGTAACTAAAGTTACCCCAAGCAACAGGCACGCTAGCAAGCCCAAGGCAGGCCTGGGCCTGGGCCTGAAACAGGGCTTCAAGCCTGCCTGGTCGTCTTGGGCTTGAAGGTCTCCAAGCGAGTTGAGATCAATATTGACGACGGTCTAAACAAAGCGGTAGACACGGGTTGCCGTCTCTAAAGTTAAGTGAAGGACAGGG
>BLSH010371611.1:137204-147267 GCA_018402905.1 Glandirana rugosa | reverse complement strand
TCGTCTTGACTGTTTTTTTCCGATCGACTATTTAGTCATACGTAGGGAGGAACGTTTTTATAATGGAAGTCCATTCGTACATCGTGCTCAAGTGAAATTCTTTTACAGTATAGTAATAGATATACCACTAAGATCTTAAACTAATAACAAAATTTTATATTGTCTACTAAATAAGTTATATCCCCTAAATATAATTGTATTTTACAGACGATGACTGAGTATTTCTTACAAGGTGTTTAAGATCAGGGACCTTCATTAGAGGGAACTGAAATATACTTTTGATGAATAATTGAAAGATGACGATAAAGTCAAGGGAGATTACTTCCAGGGACTAGAATTTGTGGAACATTCTTTATGAGTCAGTAGCAGACATTTTATGTTAATATAAATCCCCTATATTGAATAAATCATCTGTTATATTTTAAAACAATAATCAAATTCTAGAATCACCATATAGATAATGATATGACATTTTCTTAAAGTGAACTCGTGCTACATGCTTACCTGAAGGTAATATTTTTGCAAGGAGGGATGCATACTGATTTATCAGCTAGCCTTTTTTTGTCAGTTCTGCTTACCGCTAAGGCCATTACAAACTGAGTATTTCAAGTTCCCCCTATACACTGCTAAGTGCAAAAACCCCATCATGACAGCAGCAGATATGCACTTCATTTCAATGAATAGGAGGCAGTTTTCAGGCGCTTTACAGGCGCTATTTCTAGCACTAAAATGCCTGAAAACTGCCTCAGTGTGAAAGGGGTGTAAGTGTTGCATTTAGCACCTGCAAAAGTGTATTATAGATTCTGAGTATGCTGTTAAAGGCCCCTTTATACAGATATTAGAACACAAATGATGGTATGGACAGAATAAAGGTTTTGGGAAATGTCCAGTCCCTGAATTACTATATTCTTGTTGTAATTATACTTTGGCTTAGAAATTAGTTAAAAACCAAGGTAAAATAATATTAACCTAGATCATCAAACTTATCTTTTTAGGTGGTCTCTTATTAGTTAATGCAGTGTTTTAAAAACTTAACTTAGCCAAGAGTAGCCCATAATCAAGACTTATGTCAATTGTACTCATGTCCTCAATTGTACAAAGTAGAGTATTAGCTAGCAATGTGCATAAGCATTGGCCTTCTTTTGATGTTTTCCACATTTTGTAATGTTAAAACCTGAAAATAAAATGTACTAATATTTTACTATTTGATATAGGCAATATATTTTTCACTTTAAAAAAGCAAAATATTTGTGTTGTGAATAAAAAAACCTAACTAAGCAGCTGCAATTATAACTATGAGTATTTTGGGATCTGCCAGCTTCGCATGGTCAGAGATTTGAGGACAATTGGGGAACAGAAATGTTAAAATGTTGCCACACATTCCTAAATGGATTAGGTTGTAGGCTTTGCCACTCTAATTCATTCATTTTTGGTTTTTAATCGCTCCAGTTTGGTTTTGGCTGTGTGTTTAGGGTCATTGTGCTGCTGTAAGGTCAATGTTCATCACAGTCTGAAGTCTCTTTCAGGCTGAGAGAGGTTTTCTGTAGAACTGTTTTGCAATTGGCTCAATCCATTTTTGTCTGAATGATGACAAGTTTTTTTGTCCCTGATAAAAAGTCCTACCACAACATAAAAATGCTTTGCCATTGTAATGGGCCGGTATGAACAGAGAGATGAGTTGAGCTTGCCATAAACGTACCGATTTCAGCTTGGCCAAAATGTTGTTAAAAATTGATACCAAGGCATTTTGCCAAGTGATTCCAAGTGAAATCTTTGAAGTACTAGTTGGGAATAAGTAGTCAATCAATTAATGCAAAATGTGTAAAGTGGTTGTAAAGGCACAAGGTTTTTCACTGTCTTGCATTCTATGCATGAAGGTAAGAAACCTTCTATATGCATCAGTCCCCCCAGCCCCCCTAATACTTTCCTGAGCGCCCTCTCGATCCAGCAATGTCCACGAGAGCCTTGGCTCTCCAGGAACTCACCCCCCTGGCTTTTGGCAGTAGCGGAAGCCACTGGTTCCCACTTCTGTCAATCACTACCAGTGAGCCAAACAGGAAACAGGGGGGCGGGGCCAAGCCACGGCTATGTGTGTGAATGCACACACACAGCCATGGCTTGTTGTGGGAGCACCCAGCAGGAGGGAGAGGACAGGATCGGTGGTGTGGTACCCAAAAAGAGTAGGATTGGGGCTGCTCTGTGCAAAACCATTACACAGAGCAGGTAAGTATAACATGTTTGTTATTATAAAAAAAAGCAAGATAATATTGCTTTAAGGTATACCCTTTATTAGCTAAGGATGAAAGTTTTTCGGATAACTTAGATCCCTTCTTCAGATATAAAGTAGGGATCTATGTTATCCTGAAAGCCTGTATTATTAACCACTTTAGTTAGCAAGGAAATGGTATCAGTTAAACTCCAAATGTTCTGTAGCAAAGGATAAGTGTAATATAAAGGTTTTGCTCAGGACAGCTTCACAAAATCTATGGGATGGTGTGGGATTAAGGGTGTGCTAATTTCTTTCTTTCTTTCTTTAATAATGCATGCAGTGGTGCTCCAGGATGTTCAACATGTGGTATATTTTATTTGTTAGCCAAGCTCTCTTCCAGAACTTTATCTCGGGCATTTTTTTTTCAAGTTCCTTGGTTTGCTAGATGCTAGTTTTTGTTTTGCACACTGGTGAACTTCATTCGGCTAATAATGTGACTTCTGATTTTGTAAATGCTAAACAAGCTTATTTTGGGGGTTCACAGAAAAAGAGATGAATACTTGTTTAATCAAGATTTACCATTGTTAAACAATGTGTAAAAATATATAACATTTTTTTTTAATTTTAACATTATTAAGAATTTTGTGCAGATCAGTTATACAAATCCTAATTATTTAAATTTGAATTCAAGGTTTTTCCACAACAAAACATGGAAATATCCAAGAGGAAGAATATATATAAAAAATTCCTGTACCACCTACAGATGCAATAGCATTTATGTGTTTCGTGTGTTTCACTATGCTAGTGACATAAATATAATAATTTTCTCTCTTAGAATACATACTAGGGTGAACTTTTTAAATGGCATACAAACTGTAAAAATATGCAGTTATTCAAATAGTTTTGAAGATGAAATATTTAATTTATTAGTTGACATTTATTTATGTACAGTATGTGTTGCATGTGTGCTCATAAAGTGTAACTTCAATTGTGTTAAGAAAATAACAATCCCCTCTGGCTGATCCATATACAATACATTGCATGGATTTTAACAAGCTTTGTAGCAGAGTTCTTCCTTTATCTGTTCTGGAGAAGTAGCTGCCTATTAAACCATGTCATTTCCATAGAGATTCCTGAATTGGAAGCAGGGCCGGTGCAAGGATTTTTGACACCTTAGGCGAAACCTCATTTTGCCGCCCCCCTTGGCTCCACCCCTGACTCCACCACCTTTTTCCTGCCCAGCCTGATCAGTGCCAATCAACTGCAGCCTCACCAGCGCCCATCAAATACAGCTTCACCTGCAACAGTCAATACAGCTTCACCTGTGCCCATCAAATACAGCTTCATCTGTGCCCATCAAATACAGCTTCACCTGTGCCCTTCAAATACAGCTTCACCTGTGCCCATCAAATACAGCTTCACAGGGGCGTAGGAGAGGGTATTTGGCAGATCAGTCACTATTTCTATGTTATTTTGCAAATGGCATGTGATAATACAATCTCATTATCTCAGTCAGACAGTGTCAGATCAACAGTGGGCAGGCGCCCTAGGTGGCAGTGCACCCTAGGCGGCCGCCTACTCCGCCTAGTGGTAGAGCCGGCCCTGATTGGAAGGAAAGTGTTCATTATAACCACCTGGTGTACGTTCAGGGTTCTAATGATTAAAGCTGCAGTGTCTGCATTCCTCTAGAAGTAGTTAACTCTTAGGGAGTACCTTACCAAAAATGAAATTCCTATTCCAGGGATGCCAAAAATTTTAAGAGAATCAGCAAGCATTTCTGGCAGTGTTCTGTACACCAGCGGTGTACGGAATGATTCCAGGATGCCATATTGCAGAACATTTTTGAACATTTTTAGAAAATTACAGCAACTTCAATTTGAAATGGAAATGGAATTTTTAATAACATCAAATTACACATTAGCTTGTGTAGCAATTGTATATTTTCTATATTTTTTTTAATGAAAGTGGATTTCTCCTTTAAAGTTGCATTAACAGTGATTTCTGCACCATTGGTGCTAGCATACTATATGCATATAAACCTATTCTATCAAAATCAGCCCATTATGTGCATATATATGAACACGAATCTAAGCCTGTCTATTCAGGACCTTTCAACAGATGGAATTTTCCCAAACATCTATCATACATTAGTCACAATTTAAATTTATTTAGTGCTTTTATGTAAAACTGTACTTGCAGTTATTATAAATTTAGCTTCTATAATTTGTGATTCATCACAGCAAAGCTAATCCATAAAAACTAGAGGAATAAATGGTTCTGTTTGTATGCATCTATGTAAACATTCCTTCAGCTTGTACAATAGATCCTTAGGTGTATAATGAATGTACATATATAATAGTGTACATATGTATATAAATAATAGTAAATTATGCCGAGGCATTTACACATATAGATAAGATGTTTTACATCAGGCTGATTAATGATCTGATGCCTAATTTGCATATCAGTCTCTTTTTTTTATACTTTGTTTAATTAAATAAATAAAACTGTATATAAACATGCAAGTGATATCAGTACAGTAATCAGCCAAAATAAACACAATGCAGGAGACATAGGTATTAGGACATAGATTATTTAATTGCATGGCATATTACAACCAAATGGTTAAAAAAGAGAAAAATGGGAAAAAAAGAATGCGTAAATATGAAAAAATAAAGACCCTTGAAGTATTCACCATACAATGCTGTATTATTCATACAATAAATGTGTGAAAAGAGTTGGCTATCGTATGAGGATTTCAGTAGCCACGAGTTAAAAGAGGTAGGGGTATAGTGAAGGTTTAAGGTCCAGAATCATTAGGTTGTGTGATGGGTGCTTCACAATTGTCATGGATGTTCCACCATGCCCCGCAGACAGGGGAGTGCTGGGCCAGGGGGCAGGGTGGCAATTGCCCCCCAGGCCACCCTAACTTACATTCAAAATGGCCAACGGCCGCTCACACTTTTTTTCTTCTGGTGGAGGAAGGAAGTAGGGGCCAGGGGCGCAGCTACCAATTAACTGCAGGCAAAGGGGGGGTGCACTGGTGAGGCTACATCGATGGGCACTGGTGAGGCTGCATTGATGGGCACTGGTGAGGCTGCATTGATGGACACTGGTGAAGCTGCATTGATGGGCACTGGTGAGGATTGGTGGGTAGTGAGGCTGCATTGGTGGGTGGTGAGGCTGCATTTGATGTATTCTTTTTGTTAAAGATCCTTTGTTGCTATTAACATTAAATTATGTTATCACATTGTATCATATTTGTCTTGCTTCATAACACCAATATCCGTTATAATTAGTTCAATGGGCCACTTGACTGGACTTGCCCCCCAGGCCTAAGGCTGCCAGCCCTCCCCTGCCCGCAGAATATCAGCCTGCTTAATGTGGATCCTCTAGGAGTTGGCATTGCATTTTTTCACACTTCATCCTCATTGTATAATAATAATTAGAGGTTTGTATGGTTAAAGTCAACCAACAGGCAAACAGGCGGTGAGATCACAGACAGAATTCAACTAATAGGCAAGCAGTCGGGTAGGAGTTGGGAAAAGCAGGGAATGCTGGGACTTGTAAAAGCAGCACTTGTTCCTTGTTGTGTACACCTTCCCATGAGTTTGGATAGCCACTTTATTATGATGTAAGCAACCACCATGTTTGATGATTTAAGCAGTTGAGTTAAAGTAGGACATCAGGAGGAATTAACAGAGCATCATGCATCTTTATAGCTATTCCAAGTGGCATGCACCACATTATCAAAGGAGCCATCCGTGCCTGCTCCTATTTCAAAGTGAAATAAAAACTGGTGTACATTCCATGCCTAATTAACAAGGGGATCACAGCAGTGTTTAAATATAGACAACTGGCAGAGATTGCATCTGGTGTAAAGGATTTGTACTGTTTGCCAAGAACCGAGCAGATAGCTCATGTCTCTGTCTGCCTGTGCAGTGAACACACTACATGGGCAGAGCCTGCACATATACAGTGGTACCTTGGTACACAAATTTAAAGTGGTTGTAAGGACATTACAACCACTTTAACCTACAGGTAAGCCTATATTAAGGCTTAACTGTAGGTACCCTGCATATATCCTAAACCTGCATGGTTTAGGAGATATACAGTGTATTTGCATGCCCAGGTGTAATCGGCGCATGTGCAGTGAAGAAACGGACTGATGTGCCGTTTCTTCACTGACATTGTGACATGAATGGCGGCTCCCGCGCATAAGCGCGGGAGTGACGTCACGCGACTCTGGCCAATCACAGCAACGGAGTCCGAGACACCGGGGAGGAAGAGACACAGGCATGGATGCAGCCTGGAGAGGGGACATTGCTGTATTCCTCTGCTGGTAAGTGGCACATAATGGACTAGTATGCGATGCATACCAGTCCATTATGCTTTTACATTGCAGGAACTATGCAGGAACTAAAGAGGAAGTAAAACCCATCAGGGTTTACTTCCTCTTTAATATGTGAACTGACTCTGGTCGCGAACCAAATTGGTTGTGAATCGAGGCAAATTTTCCCATAGGGTTCAATGTAAATCCGGTTAATCCGTTCTGATTTTTTTTTTTTTTGAACCACAAAGCTATGAAAAAAAGTACAGTACAGTACAGTATGAAGAGAGAGAACTCTAACCTTGCACATTCTTGTCACCTGCATTACTGCTCCGCACTTTATTCTTACCACCATGCTTGCTCTGCATTTTCTTTGGAGCCATACTGGATGTATAGTACAGTATGTATGTGCTAAAAAACACACCAAAAAGCTTCTCCATACTGTACTGTAAGTGTTTTCAGTACTGTACACTTTCAGTGTCTCTCTGTGACCCAGGATCTCACCAGAGCAGGGAAAAGCAGGGAAAATGGTCACAAATCGTGTTCGTGAACTGAAGCGGAGTTCACAAACCAAATCAAATTTTTGTGAACTCTTCTGTTTGTGAACAGAAGCGTTCGTGAACAGAAGTGTTCTAGAGCCGAGGTGCCACTGTATATGCAGGGAAATCTCAATGCAAGATTAACAGCTCTAGCTCTACTGCTCTCTATGCCATTTTTTGCACCATCTTTGTTAATTAGGTGCAGGATCTGCTCCATATTATCAGTTGGAAGAGTGGAGGAGGTTTTATGCCTGTGCCCCTTTTTTTTTAATTCCCAACATCTAGTCAAAAATCATATTTTGTGTTGAGAAAAAATATATAGCATTTACATTGCTACATTTCTAAGTAAGCTATACCAAATACAATAATGATTGGATTACAAATGTGCAGGTGTTCTTTAAAGAGAGCGCCACTAAAGCTGGCCATACATTATACAATTTTCTTGTTCAGTTGCCTTCAGATAAACCTTCAATTGTGTGGTGCAAGGACCGGCCTGATTGCATACAAATCAAAAGTGTTTAGGTTTGGTCTCATATTATATGGTTATGGTAAACCTATAGACAAATTGTACAAGACGATTGTATAATGTATGGCCAGTCTTAGCATAATTTGCATCTAAATCAGCATGTCATACTTTCTGTTTAAGAGGTTCCTATGATTCTAACAATGATGTACATTTGAAAAAGTAAAAAAAAAAAAAAAAAAGCAGAACATATTAGAGAGGCAAATCTAGGACATTGTGGCAACAGTGTGAAATAGGAAGAAAAACGGTTTGTCCTGTAATCCTTCCTGTGCTGTATTTGGTGATGCAGGAAGACTCAGTCAAGCACTCTGTGTGGCCATTGGCTCCAAATTATCTTCAAATTCAATACAGTTCAGGAGATCAACCAATTTACATATTGTCAGTTCAGCTGTCCCAGATCAATAGTAAATTGATGACAGCTTTAAAGTATATCTAAACCCAACTATAAACAATTAATATTTGCAAAATACAATGACTTAGATGCGGTGGCTGCATTTGTTTTCTTTTTTTCATGCTAAGAACATTTTCAGCGAGCACAGAAAATACCTGATGATCTTGCCAGAAATTATCACTATTTTTTTAAAAGCTTTGCTAAGATACAAGTAAAAGTTTAGGCATTCCCTGCAACAGGAATTTCATTTTTTGGTCAGATATTGTAAGGGTTAGCTACTTTGAAAAGTGCGCTGATCTGAAATCTCAAAGAATGTTATTAGCCTTCCAAGTTCTTTTCTGTGGGCTACCAAACAACTTTCTCCTATGTTATGGAGATGAGGAAAGGAGGTGTTAGTATTCCAAACCAGATGACAACACTGCTCCGCCATAGATACAATACAATGAGGGAGTTTTGTCATTATATGAGAAGAAGTGTGTTGCTTTAAAGCAGCCTTTCTCAACCTTTTCAACACAGAGAAACCCTTGAAATAATTCTCCGGTCTCGGGGAACCCCTACTAAAATTGAAAAATCTACAACTCATGATACATTAGTGTGATGTTCAATGGGAAGAATAGTCCTTCCACTTGTGGTCATTGGGAAGAATAACTCCCTTACAGATGGATAAAAAGATCAATGATGTCATTGGGAATTTATCTGAGAGGTAGAAATTGACCATTGCTCAAGGAACCCCTTGCAACCTCTGGAGGAACCCAAGGGTTCCACGGAACCCTGGTTGAGAAACCCTGCTTTAAAGGATCACCAGAAGAAAATGAAAATGAAAAAGAGCATGGAAAAGAGAACACAAATACAGTCAACACAGCTAAGGACAGTTTTTTTTGTTTTGGGTTAAGATATGAATAAAATTTGAAACTTGGAGGAGGTCCAAGTCCAGAATTTTGTTGTCTCAAAAACCAATAAAAAAAACAAAAAAGAAATGTCCTTCCATTGCTAGCATAACTGCTCATATCCTTGCTTTGACCAAGTGTAACTCACTTTCTAGAAAATGTTAAAGCTGAGAGTGGAAAAAAAAAAACCATGGCACTTCAGGTCAGCTGTGAACAAAAAATGAAGGAATAAAAATAACTAGTCAAGTATGTTTATGTCGCCCACCCACCTTCAAACTTAAAATGTTTAATTGAATCTGCTTGGCAATATAAACCAAGAGGGCCATGCATTTTTGATAAAGTTTACGTGCTAGAAGTATGATTTTTGGCAGGAGATTTGAAGATATCATTAAACACTGCTTTCTACAGTGTGTGGTGCCCGGAGTCTAGTTAATCTAAGATTTGTGCTGACAGGGAACGACAATAAAGTTCCATATTGTAACAGAATAGAACTTAGAGTGTAAAGCAGAAAAAAAAAACCCTGATGCCCAGGTGCATGCCACTAAGCCTGATGGTGGCACTAGCCAAATGACAGCTCCATGAGCTGGCATCAGCTATATAAGGGAAGGGATTGGAATAGTGGTGATATCACTGACTAAATATGGCCATGACCATACACAGTGGGGATCGAAAGTTTGGGCACCCCAGTTAAAAATTTGTATTAATGTGCATAAAGAAGCCAAGGAATGATGGAAAAATCTCCAAAAGGCATCAAATCACAGATTAGACATTCTTATAATATGTCAACAAAAGTTAGATTTTATTTCCATCATTTACACTTTCAAAATAGCAGAAAACAAAAAAATGACGTCTGCAAACGTTTGGGCACCCTGCAGAGTTAATATCTTGTACTGCCCCCTTTGGCAAGTATCACAGCTTGTAAACACTTTTTGTAGCCAGCCAAGAGTCTTTCAATTCTTGTTTGAGGTAACTTTGCCCATCTTTCCTCACAAAAGTCTTCCAGTTCTTTGAGATTTCTGGGCTGTCTGTCACGCACTGCTCTTTTAAGGTCTAGCCATATATTTTCAATTATGTTGAGGTCAGGAGATTGTGAAGGCCATGGCAAAACCTTCAGTTTACGCCTCTTGATGTAATCCCCCGTGGATTTCGAGGTGTGTTTAGGATCATTATCCATTTGCAGAAGC
>BLSH010371611.1:87330-98124 GCA_018402905.1 Glandirana rugosa | reverse complement strand
AGGGACTCGTGAAACGGTCCCTACAACAGACCAGGTCGTATGAAGGTACCCAATTGAGACGTGTATCAAAAGGAGCAACGTCGACACCAATCTGTCTCGTGGACCAGTGACCCCCCTCCCTACCTGAAAGAGTGGGGGTACAATAAGACGTGGAGCTTGACCCGCATCTTCAGTAAGTCGCATAGACCCTCCCTCCGTAGTGCCAGTGTTCGTCCACTGCAATAGAACATTAAGTACTAGCCGACCTACGGGATGGCGACAGGACCTTCACCGGCACCTAAGAGATCCGCACACACACGAAGCGGACAGAACCAGAAGCCATGGATGACCGCCAAGGTGCGTGCGCTGCTAAAAACAAGAGACTCCGCCTTCAGAGCAGGGGACAAGGCGGCCTTGAAAACAGCAAGGGCCAAACTGTCCAGTGCCATCAGACAGGCGAAGCACACACACGCCTAGAGAATCCACGGCCACTTCCAGGACAGCGGTAGGGCATCCAGCCGATCATGAATTACAAGATAACGTCACCTGCTTGTGACCGTGATGCCTCCCTCCCAGATACGCTGAATGACTTCTACGCCCAGTTCGAGGTGCAGAATAACATGGGGGTGAGAAAGTCCATCCCTCCCCCCAGTGACCAGGTGCTCTGTCTAACCACAGCTGCAACGAGGAAAACTATGTGCAGAGTTAACCCATGGAAGTATGCTGGACCAGACAACATCCCTGGCAAAGTGCTCAGGGAATGTGCACATCAGCTAGCAGATGTCTTCACTGACATCTTCAAAATCTCCCTGAGCAGCGCCAATGTTCCTACGTGCCTCAAGACAATGACCATCATTCACCTTGCCGAAGAAGTCGACTGTCTCCTGCCTCAATGACTATCGTCCCGTTGCACTCACACCCATCGTGATGAAATGCTTCGACAGACTCATCATGAAGCACATCAAGACCCAGCTTCCACCCGCACTGGACCCCTTGCAGTTTGCGCATCGTCCAAATCGCTCCACGGACGACTCCATCTCCACAACCCTTCATCTGGCCCTCAACCACCTAGGCAACAAGGACTCTTATGCAAGGATGCTGTTAATAGATTTTAGTTCAGCATTTAACATGATTGTCCCTCAGCATCTGTTTGAGAAGCTGAGCGTACTGGGCCTGAACACCTCCCTCTGTAATTGGATTCTGGACTTCTTGACTGGGAGACCTCAGTCAGTCCGCATCGGAAACAGCATCTCCAGCACCACCACACTCAACACTGGAGCCCCTCAGGGCTGTGTGCTCAGCCCACTGCTGTTCACTCGTCTGACCCACGACTGTGTAGCAATGCACAGCTCGAATCACATCATCAAGTTCGCAGATGACACGACCGTGGTGGGCCTCATCAGCAAGAATGACGAGTCAGCATACAGAGAGGAGGTGAAACGGTTAATAGCCTGGTGTGGAGCCAACAACCTGTCTCTGAACGTCGACAAAACTAAAGAGATGGTTGTTGACCTCAGGAGAACACAGTGCGACCATTCTCCACTGATCATCGGGGGATCCTCAGTGGAGATCGTCAAGAGCACCAAATTCCTTGGTGTTCACTTGGCGGATAATTTCACCTGGTCATTCAACACCAGCTCCACCACCAAAAAAGCCCAGCAACGTCTTTACTTTCTGAGAAGGCTGAGGAGAGCTCACCTCCCTCCCCCCATTCTGACCATGTACTACAGAGGGACCATTGAGAGCATCCTGAGCAGCTGCATCACTGCCTGTTTTGGAAATTGCACCGTCTCGCATCGCAAGACCCTACAGAGGATAGTGAAGACAGCTGAGAAGATCATCGGAGTCTCTCTCCCCTCCATCATGCACATTTACATCACACGCTGCATCCGCAAAGCACACAGCATTGTGGATGACCACACACACCCATCACACGCACTTTTTACTCTCCAACCATCAGGGAAGCGGTTCTGAAGAATTCGGGCCGCCACATCCAGACTGTGCAATAGTTTCTTTCCTCAAGCCATCAGGCTCCTCAACAAAGAGCTGAACGGAACTCTGTGTGACTGATCTGCACAAACCGGACTCAACATCATCATTCAGTACCACTCACACCAATTCACTAACACAAAAAATGTTTACATGCTGTTTTTTTTTTTGCACATCTCCCACGAACACTGCCATTTGCTATTTCGCATAAATATTCTGTCCACAATTTTTCCTGTCACTGTTCACTTTACCTTTGTTGCTGCTGTAGGTTTTAATCTGAAATAGTATTGTTTACATTTTCTTCTACTGTGCAATCTGAAAGAGTATTGTTTACATTTTCTTCTACTGTGCAATCTGAAAGAGTATTGTTTACATTTTCTGCTACTGTGCACCTTATCTGGTTAGGACAGGTTTACTGTCGGAGCTATTTTGTGCTTTGTGTATTTTCCACACTGTCCTGTGCTGTCCTGCACTGTCTTGTTTGTCTTTCTGCACTGTTTGCCCCAGTTGCACACATGCACTTTATGTGGTGAGGACCTTTCTACTGGTTCTGTGTTTCTGTCTGTCTCTGTGACTGTTGTTTAGGATGTTGTATGTAGCACCTGGGTTCTGGAGGAACGTTGTTTCATTTACACTATGTACTGCATCAGCTATATATGGTTGAAATGACAATAAAAAGCTTCTTGAATCTTGACTCTCCCACACTGGGAGCACTTCAGTTTTGTAGCAAGCAATGAACTCCACAAAGACAGAGAGGGGAGGGACCTCTGTGTCCCGTGATGTCCTTCGAAAGAAATGGATTTTACAGGTAAGTATGTATAAAAAATCCAATTTTCTTTCTCGGACATTACGGGACACAGAGCAGGCTATATATTCTATACATACTGGGAGCAATGCCTGAGGGGAGGGAGACACAATTCCAATTAAACCACAGCCCTTAATATGCTGTGGCCAAAAAACAGAATCCTCCACTGTTCTAATATCCACCTAATAGAATCTTATGAGTGTATGTACTGAGAACCATGTAGCGGCCTCATAAATCTGTGCCACCGACGTCTGGTGGCAGAAGCCTATGAGGTCCCTTTCTCCTGGTGGAAAGAGCTCTCACCCTGAATGGGGGAGCTCTCCCCCTTTAACCATAAATTTGAGTAATCAGCCGGCTAATCCACAGTGAAAACAGCTGCCTTGGATGCCACCCGACTATTCCTAGGGCCTTCAGGTAACAAAAAAAGGCATCAGTCCTACTGATCACCACATGTAGAGAATGCAATGGTCTCACCTCTGGAGAGGAGGGCTGAGAATAAAAAGAAGGTAACAGAATATCTTCATTGAGATGAAAAGCCAACACTACCTTCGGTAGGAAGGATGGATGAGGCCACAACACCACCCTATCCTGGTGCAATCTCAAGTCTGGCTCTTTACAAGAAAGAGCTGCCAACTCCGAAACCCCTCTGGCTGGGGTGATGGCAAGGAGAAAGACTAGTTTCCTAGTCAAAAAGACCAAGGGAATCTCCGTAATAGGTTCAAAAGACTGCTTCTGCAGCACTGACAAAACCAAATTCAATTCCCCTGGACAGGGAGGCAATCTAACTGGAGGTAACAGCTGATTTACCCCTTGTAGACAAGTCCTGATCAAGGAGTGAGTAGCCAAGGCCTCTGAAAATATATGGACAAGGCAGAAACTTGTCCTTTGACAAAACCAGATTCAATCCCATGAACAGGGAGGAATCTAACAGGTGGTAACAGATGAGTTACACCTTGAAGAAAGGTCCTGCTCAAGGAGCGAAAAGTCAAAGGCTCCTGAAACATGGACAAGGCAGAAACCTGTCCTTTGATTGTAGGGCGGCACAGTGGTGTAGTGGATAGCACTTTCACCTAGCAGTAAAAGGGTCACTGGTTCGAATCCAAACCATGACACTACCTGCCTGGAGTTTGCATGTTCTCTCTGTGCTTGCGTGGGTTTCCTCCGGGAACTCTGGTTTCCTCCCACACGCCAAAGACATGCTGGTAGGTAAATTAGATCCTCTCTAAATTGGCCCTAGTATATGTATGAATGTGAGTTAGGGACCTTAGATTGTAAGCTCCTTGAGGGTAGGAACATACATATATATGTAAAGCGCTACATAAATTGACAGCGCTATATAAGTACCTAAAATAAAAATAATAATAAATAGTCAAAACCAGCTCACATACTTGCGGGGATTCCTTTTCCTGGCATAACACCATGCAATGTGAGCCTTTCAGACCCTGTGATAAATCTTCCTGGTGACTAGCTTTTTAGCATTTACCATTGTAGATAACACAGGACCCAAAACCCCAGGATCTCTCAATACCGTGGCGTCTGCTTAGCGCATGTAAATTCAGGTGGAATATAGGACCCTGAGAGAATAGATCGGATCGGACAGGAAGCTGCCAAGGTCCGTCCGCCATTAACCTCATTATCTCTGGGTAGCAAGGCCTCCTGGCCCAATCTGGCACCTCCAGAAAGACTGTCGCCGCCTCCTCCCGAATTTTGAACAAGGGAAAAGGCATAAATCAAGGAGAACTGGGCTCATGGAATCACCAGAGCCCCTACTCCTATAGCCCAAGGATCCGCTGCTTGGGACAAAAACAGCTGGACCTTGTTGTTGAATTGGGATGCCAGTAGATCAACTTCTGGCGTCCCCCAGCAAAGGCCCGTGATGTCTGAGAAAGAAATAGTATTAGTATTAAGTTGAAGTAGAACTGTTGCTTCTGTATTATAATAATAATAAAAAAAAAAGTGAAATGAAAAGAAGCAAAACAAGCTGGCTGAAAATATTAAACTTCAAATCATAATCATATATGGTTTTAGGTTAAAGTATCTTTACAGTGAAGATTTGCTAATAATCTATTGCAGATTTTTATTAGTGCCATATAGGGTGATATCAACCAGTGATTATATTTAGTAGATTGTGAGTTGGATGTCAAGGTTGTAACCATGGCAAGCCCATAAAATCCTACTCAGAGTATAGATTAATAGGTGTAGCACCCTTTAATGTGCTAGAAATCGAAATAGGTTTTTCTGTAGTGTAGGTAAATTGTTTGGTGTGGCTGGCAGCCAAGCCTGTGTGTTTATAAATCTGGGTCGGAGTAAGTGACTCAGGGAGGCTGGAATGACTCATCAGCCAACATCTCTGTTACATCCCCCACTTTCTGGAACTTTTGAGAAACTTCCAGAAGAAAGGGAGGGAGGTTAGGAGAAGCTGCCTGGAGAGTTGATGAGGGCCCCAACCAATACCCGGCCAAATGGGCTGACAGGGGGAAGGACCTCTTAAATACTCTGGGTCAGGCCAGCAGGGGCAGTGGAGTTCGAGAGGAGGCTGTCAGTGGCCCCTTGAAGGTAACCCTCTAGTCTGGGGGGTAACCTCGGCCTGGAGCTCGAGTGTAGGAGGGATCCTCTGACAACACAAGGAGGAGTCCTGTCCAGTGGCATGGGTGGTGAGATAGACAGTCGGGGGAGAATGAGGGACAGCCTGAGAGGATTGAAGAGTGGCAGTCTGAGATGGTTGTAGAGTCAGTCTGGGAGAACTGTGACGGATTAGCCAGGGGGCCTAGTAAAAGGGGCAGCTGAAGCCACGTGGGCTGAGAGTGCCTGAAGAGGTGGTGCTGGGATCAGTTACTGCAGGAGGGCAGCTGGACACTGGGACTTTTCTACACACAAAAAGGGGCCCACGGTAAAGGGCTATTACTGGATCTGACTGAGCACCTTGTCAGATCCCCCTAACAGTGTTTCAGCTGGGCCTGAGTGTTCTGCAAGCAAGATTTGTGCAGGAGGCAGAAGAGGAGTGTATATGGACTGTATATAGTTGAGTCCCTGAAAAGGTTCATTGCTGAAAAGTTAAGTGGGCATTCCATAATACCCCTATCCCCATCCAAGTTCTAATCCATCAATAAATAACAAAAAAAAGCAAACTTGTTGGACTGTTTCCTGACTCAAATGTGCTGTGGAAGTTCAGTGAGTCTGGCTGTGCAGCGTGGGGAATCCCTATTTACCAGCAGCTTCTACAGGGGTAGTGCTACATTTTGGGGTGTCGTCCGGGATATCCACTACGGTAACTTGCCAGCTGTTGCTCCTAGCACCTGGAGCTTTCAGCGAACCAGAAACTGCACACTGTTCCAGGACCACTGCAGCGGTTAAACACGGGAAAAAGTGATTGTGTGCTTTGCCTGCTTTTGACTGTGTTGCTGTAACTAAGTGCCATTGCCCCTAGTAACCAGTGGGAGTGGCTGCCAGAACTATTGCTGCCCTGCTCACCCAGTTTCCGCAACCACGGCTGGGACGGACTCTTGTGTTAAACCTGCTACTCAGTGAACTCTACCATGTGCTGTCACCAGTGCCAACCACAGGGGGCAATCGCGCCCTTGGATTACAAAATGCGTGCTATCACCCGTACCAACCACAAGTGTGCCTGGCTGTGTAGGGTGGGGGATCCCTGTTCACCAGCGGCTCCTACGGGGGTAGTGCTACATAGGGGTTACCAGAAAAAAGCACAATTACAAAAGACCGAATGTTGTTTTTCTGTTTTTGGTTAATTGTAGTTTATATCTTTCAAGGCTTATTTCACAAAGGTTCATAAAATGTTTTACTTAGCCTGTTCTGTAAGTAGTGTCGGCTTACCACTACTAGTGAGCTAAAATTGTTAGCATTAGTTTAACAATCATTTTTGGTAAAATCAACAGGAAATTCAATTCACAGGGATAACTGCACAAGGTATGAATCCTTAAAACATCTTGGTTTAGGCTGGCAATTACTGAGTTTTAATAGGCGTCTATTAAATTAAATGTATAGTCATTTTTATTTTTATTATGCTCAGGTTTTTCTTTAACTAATGTATAAAGGTCTCCTCTAGTCATCTTTTCATGCTTAGCTTTGTATCTTTGTCAGTGAAATGCTGAAAGAAGCTCAGTGTTTACAGAACTCCATGGGGTTGATCTACAAAGGGGGTTTCAAAGTGAATTTTCTTTCTGAAAAGTGAATTTTCATTTAGCTCAGTGTGAAAGTTGTGCCATCTTCACTTACCTAATTATCCAATTCTCCAATCATGTGCGAGCAAAAGTCCTTTTTTTTTTTAAACCACTCACCGACCACAATATGTATCTACTGTATACACATTGTAGTTTGCAAGTGGTTTAACGGGAATATGACTGAAGATATTGTTTTTTTTACAGCCGGCGGTTGGCTTTCTCATGAAAGCAGTCCATGCAGCTCATGAGCCCCTGGAATGCTTTCCAAAGCGGGGGAAGGGACACCCCCCCTTCCGCTGCTCGCCGTTGTTTCTCTGGCTTACCGTTTCCGCCAGTTCATCTGAGAAGCGATGCGATGGTGAGGCCAGCTGGCCACACAGGCGATCACAGAGTAGATTCGCTTTCATCACCTCCATTGCCTTGGAGGACCGGAGTGACGTTATAACATCACTTCCGGTCCAGGCTGAAAGTAAGCAAGTTTTTTTTTTGTTATAAAAAAAATGTGATCTTTTGCTTTTAAATTTTGCTTTTAGAGGTACAGGAGAGATTTGGGGTCTTTTTGACCCCAGATCGCTCCATAAAGAGGACCTGTCATCTTTATCTCTATTACAAGGGATGTTTACATCCCTTGTAATAGGAATAAAAATGATAAAAAAAAGGGACAGTGTAAAAATAAAAAGTAAAATAAATAAGAAAAAAAAATTCAAAGCCCCCCATCCCCACATGCTCCTGTACAGAAGCTAACACATATGTAAGTCACGCACACATATGTAAGCGGTTGTAAAAGCATGTCAATTTGCTCCTTCCAGGCTCACCTGTCCCCTCCCTATCCATTATAAATGCAAGTGCTTCCATTGAGGAGACTCAATAGTTAGAGTTAGGACTACAGAAAACAGGATGCCTTGGCAGGGCCTGTAGTTTACGCATTCATTTGCAAATGTTTGCAGACTAAACCCCTGTTCTTAATGCATATTGTTAGACAGGTCAATTCGGTTGGTCGCTGGCTGGTTGATAAGTTTGAGTTGGGAAATCTTTTTTTTATTTGTTTGACATACGTCGCCCTTCCTGTCTGCTTGCTACAAAGACCAGTTATAGGTGGGGGCAGTGGCCACTTGTTTGTATTTTGAATATATTGTTCATGCAATGCACTGACACCTTTGCTGCCATAATGCTATGCGCTGGGTGTTCAGTGAGCCCCTGTACCTTTAAGGAGGGGTGGGCTCCTTCCAGGCTCACCTATCCCCTACCTATCCATTATAAATGCATATGCTTCCATTGTGGAGACTCTCAATAGTTATAGTTAGGACTACAGAAAACAGGGTGCCTTGACGGGACCTGTAGCTTATGCATGTATTCGCAAATGTGTGCAGACTAAATCCCCGTTCTTAACACATTGTCAGGAACCATGAATCAGACAGACAGAAATGAAGTAAAAATCGTACCTTTTAATATAATGGTAAAAATGATACAGATCAGTAAACGTGGTCAAAACATAAGCCAGGGATAGGTAACAAAGCAGGTAGTCAGACAGGCCAGTAATCAGGAAACCAGAGATCAGCATCGTCAGAAGCAGAAGAACAGGATCAGGAACCAAAAGAAATGTCAGCCGAGCAAAGTCTTTCACAGGAACACAGCAGAGATTCTCCAGATATGTTGACCAAGGCAAAGGCAGAAAAGGAATGAACAAGGAAGTTTAAATAGCCAGAAGGGTCTGGCTGTAGGCAGGACTGATGAGCAGATGATGATAACCAGGTGAGCCACTGAGGTATCAATGATTGCTGTCAATTATCCGGCAGCTGAGCAGCCTAAGCACAGAGAAGGAAGCTGCTAAGAGCCCAGCCCCGACACGCATATTGTTAGACAGGTCAATTCGGTTGGTTGCTGGCTGGTTGGTAAGTTTGAGCTTGGAAATCTCTTTTGTATTTGTTTGACATACATCACCCTTCCAGTGCTCCCAGTTATAGGTGGGGGCAGTGGCCACTTGTATGGTATTCGCACCAAACATGTGAAGTATAGCCACGAACGATAGAGCGAAAGCAATAATTCTAGTGCTAGACTTCCCCTAAAAACTCTAAACTGGTCACCTGTAAAGGCGTTTAAAGCATCGCCTATAGAGATTTCTAAGTACCGTAGTTTATAACCATTGCACGAACATGCGCAATTTTAAAGTGTGACATGTTAGGTATCTATTTACTCAGTGTAACATCATCTTTCACATTTTACTAAAAAAAAGGGTAAAATTGTGTTTTGTTTTCTTTTTTAATTCAATAAAGTATATTTTTTCTAAAACAATTGCATTTGCAAAACCGCTGCGCAAATACCTTGTTACATAAAAATTTGCAATAATCACCATTTTATTCCATAGGGTCTCTGCTAAAATAAAATGTATAATGTCTGGGGGTAATAAGTAATTTTCTAGCAAAAAAATACTGATTTAAACTTGTAAACAGAAAGTGCCAGAAAAAGCTTGGTCTTCGAGTGATTCATTTTATTTTCACTTGATTGAGTATTCTTTGTAAAGTATAATCCAAATCATACCCAAGCTTATGGTAAGCAATCCAAAATAAACAAAAACAAAATTAAGTGATATATCAATAGCAGCTACTGTATAGAGGTGGTGAATTACCCTGCAGAACATACAGAAAATAAACCTTACTTGAGAGGTAAGACAACGCTTACCAATGACACATAAGTAAAAACAATATATTGCTGATCAAAAACACCAAAAATAAAAAACAAAGAAGAGAAAAGTTCTTAAAGCGGAGTTCCACCCACAAATACAACTTTATGTATTTCAAATCCTCTATGCATGATGAATCATCTTTGGAAAAAAAAAATTATACTCACCCTAAGTGCCCTGTTGCTATGTGGTCCCTGTAATCTTCCACTTCCTGATCTGCGGCACACCACATCACTTTCTGCCTCGCTTGGGCTCATGGGAGATGTGAATCATCATTTCCCATGAGTCAGTGGGCATCCCTGAGCTGTAAAATTGCGTTATTTCCAGGCGCGAATTTGTGGGGGAGAGACATGTTATCTATGTTGTCATTACAACAGGGCAGGACCTTCCTCTGTCACCACCCACTGTTATGGCAATGAGACATATACTAGAGATCAATAGGGGCATGCTGTTACCCAACATGCATCTTATCCAGGGCTTCACATGTCCTAAGATGGGAACTCCCAGTAAAGAAAAAAACAGGAATGTAAGTACAAAATAAATAGGAAGTCTACCCGGATTTAAAGCTATCAATTACTTTAATTATGTAATGAATACTAACTAGGTGGATGCCAGAAAAAGAAATGTATGTGGGCGGAACTTCACTTTAATATGTCACTAGTAGAGTTGAGCGAACACCTGGACGTTCGGGTTCTGCTGGTCCGTCCGAACTTCGGGACAAAGTCCGGGTCCGGGTCCGGACGGAACCCGAACGCTCGCACGGACAACGAACCCCATTGAAATCAATGGGGACCTGAACTTTTAGGCACAAAAATGGCTGTAGGAAAGTCCTGGAAAGCCCCAGAGGGCTGCAAAAGGAAGTAAAATGGGGGTAAGGGTAGGGCAAGTGCCCTACAAAAAAATGGGGACAGGGAAATAACTTTAAATATTTTTAAAAAAATAAAAACATAAAAAATGCAAAAATGGAGATGAATGTGGTTCATCTTCAAACTGTGTCTGAAAAGTATTAATTAACGGTAGAAGCCATATAACTGTTCTAAAATCATCTTCAAACTAGGGCAAGTGCCCTACAAATAAATGGGGATAGGGAAAATAAATTAAAATCAAAAAATAAACTAAAATTAAATAAAAGGGATAGGGGTAAATAAACATCCCGTGAA
>BLSH010371611.1:64509-75594 GCA_018402905.1 Glandirana rugosa | reverse complement strand
ATGTATAATCATGGGGAACAAGCAAGAAAGACCCTCATAGTGTATCACTTAAGGTATAGACATTTATTCAAACAGTACCGATTGCGCTTACATTAAAAACACTTTAAAACAGCAAGTTTCATTTAGCCAGATAGTCCTACCGCTCGGCCCTCCAATGCTCCTCTCCTCCACATCCAGAGCGTCACAGCCGTCGGTACAAACGTTCGCCTCGGGTAGCCGTGTGGCCACGTCCTGACGTTTCGTCACTTCCGACTTGATCACAGGGCTCAGCTTTGAAGCAAGTTGGCTGTTTGATTCAAGGAGGACATACCTTTGCACTTCATTGAGGATTGCACTGTTGAGACTTTTTGCACTAGCACTTTGTTTGTATTTTTTGCACTAAATTGTTTTGCACAATATATATTCAGTTTTAGCGCTGCTTTCACTATCACGGATATAGCTGACCCCATAATATAGTTTTGTTACCTGTACATCATGCCAGTAACCCTGTTTTTTTTTTTTTTAACTTCATTTAACAGACCAAGTTGTCTGACAGAGCAAAGGCATTGGGGAGGAGTTTTGTGGATGCTACTGGCTGCTGGTGTAAGCAAGGGTTGTGACCACCCATAGCAATGGGACCGTAGCTGGATGATAAATTCATCCACTGATCTCAGAGTTGCAAGGGAGAGCTGAGCATAGTAGGCATGTGTGTGAGACTTTTTTGTTGCCTGAACCCATGAACAGGATTGGAGCAGGTGTGTTTGCCCAGGAGAGTTACAGTGAGCCCAAGAATAGGGTTAATTTCTGAGAATTGCGTAGAACAGCCAGGAGCTCAGTACTGCTGCTGCCACTGACTTCCTGTGGTCTGGGGAGAAGACTGGATGCTCCTGCAGGAGAGAGAGCCACGAGAGCTGCAAAACCAAAATGGCTGCTGTATTATTGCTGCAATGTTGCTGGCTGCCATGACCAGGAGGGATGGTGCTACTGGGGACAGAGCTGCTGCACAAGTGCACAAGTGCAGGCTTGAGAGGTAGGTCCATAGCATGTCAGACTAGCTAGTTCATTGGATCCTTCATGAAAAGTAGGATTTTTAGTCCTGAAGCTTTCAGAAAAGAGCATATGTGCATATATGCAAAAAGGTAAGCAGCATATTTTAAAATATTTTGGTATGCTATGTAAAGTAGGTGTAATTGCAATTTGCCTGCAAAAATGGAAATATACTTTAAGGCAATGTTGAGGGGAATGTTTCTGTGTTAGGTCCCCTGTCACAAAATATTTGAAACAGAAATATGTAGTTCTAATCATTTTTTCCTTGAAAAAGAACAAGAAAAATTAAGAAACCTTTTACTTAAAGTGGAAGTAAAAATCTGCTCCCACCCCCTACTAACTCCTATATGAACTAGCCTGTATAACAAATATGTCTATACTTACCTATTTTGCGGGAGCTCTCTCTGGTGACAAGGGCCGTAATGACTCATTGGTGATGTCAGCCATAGACATACTATAGGGTACCCATTGTCCGTGGTCCCTCCTCTCCCCTGAAGCTGGCTTTGGGAGCTAATTACAAGACTGAACCCGAGCACCCTGACAATTGGTAACTATACACATCTTTCCTCTTCAGGGTAGTTAGAATAGGAGTTAGACTGTTGGTGGGAACAGATTTACGATTACATATTAAGACCCAGATAAAATCCACGTTTTAGCCCTGACTTTCACTTTAAATTCAGAATCCCTCTCATCCTCTCTCATTTTAATTACATTTTCATTTCAGATATGCTTGATTTTAGAAGGACCAAATCCATTTAGCATTTCTGAAGCATTTGGGAAGTTTTTGGAGTTGGATGGAGAAGGGCAGTTGCAAGGAACATGTCCCAGAACAGGGGTGTCAAACTCAATTTTATTGTGGACGACATCAGCATTATGGTTGCCCTCAAATGGACAGTTGTATCAGTTATACTATATAAATGTATCTACTCTTTATCATTTTAAATAATTGCCTCTGCATTGCATTATTACTGGTTTTAGTAACTTAAGACTTAAGCTGTGAAGGGTAGGCACAGACCGGCACAAAACCCACCCACACTCCTGAAGCAGATGTGTAAGTCTGAAAAGGAGGGTTGCACACCACTGGTATCATCCACAAGGAACTCTATGGGGGACTGCTCAAACAGAACATGGTGCTGTCACGGTGTTCTATCTGAGCAGTCTCCAATAAGGTTTCTTGTGGATGATATAGAAAAGAAAAGAAAACTGTGCAACCAATCCCTGAATGTAATTGATAAAGTGCAAATGCTTGAAAAAACATGTATATACAACCAAAAAATATAAATAATAAAGTGATAAAAACAATCTTATAAAGTGTTTTCCAAAAAAGTGCTATTGAATCAAATGTGAACAAATATGTAATCAAAAACTGATGTGAACAAAGATAAAAAAGTCCGAAAATAATCTCCAAAGTTGCAATTGATAGGAGAAGCTTCCTCCACCAGGTGAAAAGGGTTGATAAATGTGGTATCACCAATCTCTGTATAAGTTGGATACTCTTACCAGAACACCATTGTTTACCTATCTCTAGGCAAACAAAATCTGCCAGCAGATAGCCTCTGCGAGCTTTTAGAACTATAACTCCAACTTCACTCAGATGGACAGTCACCTCCGCATATAAAACAGAGAAGGGGCCCAGATAGTGTAATACTGTTTATTTAGAATCATAAAAAGCAGAGCCAAATGGCTACTCACGTTTAGCAGAAAAGATATGCGCATAAAATCAAACAATGCCGGCTACTCCATGCTACGCCCGTGCTTCCGGGTCATGTGGGGCGATGATGTCAATGCGTCAGACCGCCCGACATGTTTCGTCACAAATGACGTTGTCAAAGGGCCATGGTGTGCAACCCTACTTTTCAACTTGCATAGAATTGTATTATTCTCATAATAATTATAAGCAGATGTCCAGAGCACCCCACCCCTACCTACGTCAGAAGGATCTGTAGGAGGAGCTCTGTCATCCAATCTGCTGCTGACTACTAAAAAGAGGGGGAGGGGAAGCACAGACGAGCCTCTCTGCAGCGGCACGGAGAAGCACAGGGCCTGGAGGGTGGGGGCGGGGGTGCAGTGCAGGAGAGGTGTGAAGGCCACATGAAGTGGCCTGGTAGGCCGGATTTGGCCCACAGGCCTGGTGTTTGACACATGTGTCCTGGGACATTATTAGGGATAAAGTATTTGTCTCTCTCTCATCAGCTTGCCAAAATTCATTTGAATAAGAAAAATATAGTGTTTTAAGTGAACACAAATTGTGAGTTATCCTTTTATGTTTGTCCTTTAATATGTTGTTGCTCATTCATATTCACCACCTTCCTGCTCAAGCCAATTTAAAGCTTTCACAGTTTGAATGACAATTATTATACAGGATTTCTATAGCGCCAACAGTTTGCGCATTTGGTGGTATTTAATCACTCCTGGGTTTTTTATTTTTTGCTATATAAACAAAAAAAAAAATCAGAAAATATTGAAAAAAAAAAAAAAACAGGTTTTTCTTAATTTCTGTTATAAAACTTTGGAAACAAATAGTCTTTCTTCATACATGTCAACCCCACTAAATGGAGTCTTTTAGGTAGGAAGATTGAGGTATTTAGTAAGAGGCATGGTGACTCTTTTGAAGTTGTAATTTCTTTCATAATTTTTGTGGAAAATTAAGAAATTAACTAAAATGTGTTTCTTTTTTCACAATTTTTTTACATATTGTCATCCAAGCAGTTCAGCATTATCATATGACTGGTGTGGTGGTGATCAGAGACACTGATTGGTGGTGACAGTATTTAAGAATAAAAAAAAGTTGTTTTTTTTTTCAATTGTTTTAACTTTTTTTTTCCTTTTTTTAAATTTTTGTTTTTTTTTTTAGGATTTTGTTTTTACATATTGTGACCAGAGCAGTGCAGTGTTACCATAGTGAAATTGTACTACTCCAGAGAAGCGATCAGTTTTTTTGTTTTTACACTAGAATTGCTTATAACAGTGATAATCATTGTTATAAGTGTAAGGAACCATGAATCAGACAGAGACAGAAGTACAGTAAAAATCACACTTTTTAATAAGATGGTAAAATAGTACAAACAGAATAAATGCGGCCAAAGCATAGCCAGGGTTCAGTAACCAGAGAGAGTAGTCGGAACAAGCCAGTAAAACAGGAAACCAAAGATCAGCATAGTCAGACGCAGCAAACAGAATCAGGAACCAGAAGGTAAATCAGCAAGGCAAAAGTCTTTAACAGGAAAACACAGCAGAGAGTATCTGGATATGTTGACCAAGGCGACTGCATGGGAGACTTGATCCAGGCAGTTTAAATAACCAGCAAGGCTAACTGACAAGCAAGATATGACCATCAGGCGAGTCACTCTAGAATGATGGGTACTGGCAATTAAATGACAGCTGAGCAGCCTGAGCTCTGAGAAGGGAGGGCTGAGCCCAGCCTTGACAATGAACAATTATTTTTATGAATAGCATTCATTCATTGATTCATAGCCATTCATTGGGTACTATTGACATAGCTGTGATTGACCAAAGATATCACATGGTACAGATGTACTGTGATTTGCCCTGTTTGTACATGTGATCACTATGACCAATTACAGAGATCATTATAATAGTACTCAATGAATCGCTATGAATGAAAGCCATTTATTGTGTACAACTGTCATGTGATCACTGATCACTGTCATTGGTCACATCGATTGCATGGTACCAGGGCCGACAATAATCTCTCATCTGCTGTGTCTGGTGGACACAGCAGGTGACAGATTGTGCTGCAGTGAGACCCCTAGGGCACTTGCAATGCGCGTTTCATGTCCAACACGGCCATCATTTGTCTATAGGCTGGGAGGGAAGTAGTTAAAGCTCATCAACTATTATTTGCTGACAATAAAGCAAAGACTTGAAACAGAACTAAACCCTCCTGTCCTTTACAGACAAGGAAGCTGCCACCTTAGTCTCTGTTTAATCTGCAGTTGCCTTGGTGCTGCACATGTGATCAGTTATGTCACCATCCATTTGATGGCTTTACAGTTCGGTTGAGAACATAAAGCAACTGTGACAGTTTTCATTCACAGCATAGCATAAATGTAAAGTGTTCACAAAACAGTAAGTTATTCAACAGCTGTTTAAACACACTTAGGCCTTATTAATATGCCCCATAAACAGATTAAATAGTTTTGTTCTTTCCTTTTCAACAACAAAATGGTGACTCTGGAAAAAGCTTTGGATTGACAAAGCAAAGTCGGATGGTAAATTATCATCAAACTCTTCATCTTTGTCAGGCAAGGGATTCATTTAAACTCTGACAGCCAGAAAATATTCATGAGCTTTAATCTGCTTGGTCTTTATGCAATCACCACAATAAGGTAAGCTTGATAGAAGACCTTTTACTTTGACATACAAGTCAATTATCTTTAGATCAGGAGCTCAAACCATTCGTTTTGAGTAGAATATCTTTGTTACCTGCATTACAGCCATAATAAGATAATTACATTGGTATACATGTCTGTGGAATCAGAAAAAAAGCTGTCCTGCCTTTAATTCAGGAGATATAATCACATGTAACCATTTCACTTACAGCCTCTTCTATACCCTTAGTGGTGGGCGGTATCTTTCCCCCATCTATTTGTCTATAGGACTGGCAAGATTATCCCATGTGCTGGAAGAGGGGAAGAAAATGGCGCCTGGAATTTATTCCAGGATCAGAAGTACGTCAGCATGTAGAGTGACGTCACTTATGCGTGGTCCAGAATACCAGGAATCGCAACTTACAGTCTGCATTTTCTTTCCCTCTACCAGCACATGGGTTTTTCCTGCATGTTAGTACTAGGTCACAGTCCTCAGGATCACCCCAACAGGAGGTGAGCAAGCTGGGGTCCAGTAGCAGATATATCAGGTAGGGATCATGCAGAAGCATAGTCAGTAAACAAGCCAAAGGTCAGTAACAAGTGGTTGCAGGTTGGGATCAAGCAGAAGCATAATCAAGAAACAAGCCAATGGTCGGTAATGAGTGTTAATGAAGATACAGATGGCAGCAGGAATAAGAAGAGCGAGATATTGGCTGGAGAGAGCACACTAATCTGGCAAACAGGAAGCGCAAAGGCATGGCTAAAATAGAAAGTAGAAACAAGTTTCAAGGCAAGATTGTTCAAGGAATTATCCAGTGAGCTGTACGGCATCTCAGGTGGCTCAGCAAGAAGAGACACTGCCAAACAGAGTAGAGGTCGCAGGTTCCTGACACCATCATTGTCTGGTGTTAGCACTCCTGGGTCCCAAACTGCCATCTGATAACATAAGGGGCCAGCTGTTTCTTCCTAGTTCTTGCAGGCAGAACTGATTGCACATTAATGCACGGTAGTGACTTTCATATTCTAGGAATCTTCAAGCGGGGGGGACATATTTCTTGGGTCTCGTGTAAAAAAGAAAAAATTGTATTATTCTATTGTGTAAGGGGGATGGGGGATGTTTAAAAGCCTTTTAGATCACTGCCCATGTGTTCAAAACTTAGAGATAATTTCAGCATGCTGCAAAAACTGAACAGCTGATCATTAATCCCAAGTGTTGAGGTTTTTATCAACCCATACAGGCTAGAGATCCTTTGATAAAAATAATCTCGCCTTTGGACACTTTCAATTGCGTTTTCATTTTCTTTTTTTAAGAGAATACTATTCTTGTTTAATATAAATATTCTTTTGATTGCATTTTGTATGTAACCTGTGCTTGTGCTGCTTGATCACAAATTCAGAGAACTTCTGTAAATTCTGAAATCACTGACAATATCGTTTATCAGGTTATTGAATTATATTTTGTGCATTTTTCAAACTACACTAACTGATTTTGCATAGACCTGTATTAATGCCTGGTGGCAGAATGAAGTGTAAATTAGAAACATCTATGTTTGATCTCAAGTATATTTAAATAAAACTGATAAGTCTTTAGGAAACATTTTGTACCAAGAAAGTAAAAATATCCAAATGCTATAAGCAGAAGCTGAATGTTTATATAGGAAAGCACAGAGGGAATTATCCTTAATGTAAACATTCTATTTTGCATTTCAAAATGTTCATATCGTGCAGTAATGTATTGCTTCATCTACCTCTAACTGACATACTTCATACCTTCAGATCTGCAATTAAAATATTATTACAACATGTCTTTAACATCTCAAGTGCAAAAGCTGAAAGCTTCCTTTTATTGAGATTTCACAAGGTCTTAGGATGCATAAACAGTGGGATCTTTATTTAAAACAAGATTAAACTGGAACTGAAATGATGATGTAAATTCTTAAGAACTTGCCCTTGCTCTACCCAGCACTTTAAAATAAGATTAAAAAATTAAATAAAAATGCAGAATAATTAGAAGCTTCTGTCATGGCAGCTGGCAAATGTGCAGTACTACTGCTCTGTATACCATGTTTTCCCTAAGCATGTTGAATGCAGTACTGTGCTAGCTTCATGGACCATTGCATGGCACATCTGCATGACTCGGTTCAAGGCTATGTGAATTTGTTTCTTCAAAAACAAGTCTCCAGGGCATTTCCCCCAAAACCAAGTCTCCATGGCTACCTAAAATAATTTCCTCAAATCCAAGTCCTTCTCAACCTTCGGACTCCAGAGGGGAGCTCAAACCCAGGACCAAAGCCCTGACCAGCCTTGCTGGAGCTCTCCAAATCCCCAGTCAAAGAAAAATATCACACACACCAGGAGGCACTTATATTTCTCATATGCCCTCACCCTACAGGAGCATGAGGAGCATTTAGCATGATAAAGTCAGACACCAACACTCTGAGCCTACTATGTAACGAATAACCCCACTCTTCAACTTTCACTGGTTATTAATAACAGGGATGTCCAGATTTGTTGCTTGTAGAGATTTTGGTACAAATCAAGCAAAGTGGCACTATCTTTTAATAAAACACTGAACTATTTTCACAGTGTATTTCTCCTTCACAGTATAAGCAACATATACAGGTGCATCTCAAAAAAATAGAATATCATCAAAAAGTTAATTTATTTCATCAACTCAATTAAAAAAAGTGAAACATATATATTATATAGATTTGTTACACACAGAGTGATATATTTCTAGCATTTCTTTCTTTTAATTTTGATGATTATAGCTTATAGCTAGAGAAACCCCAAAATTCAGTATCTCAGAAAATTAGAATATTGTGAAAAAGTTCAATATTGTAGGGGGGTTGATTTACTAAAACTGGAGTGCAAAATCTGGTGCAGCTGATCATGGTAGCTAATCAGCTTCTAACTTCAGCTTGTTCAATTAAGCTTTGGCAATAAAACCTAAAAGCTGATTGGTTTCTTTGCACAGCTGCACCAGATTTTGCACTCTCCAGCTTTAGTAAATCAACCCCTCGGTGTCACACTTTAATCAGCTAATTAATTCAAAACACTTGTAAAGGACTCCTGAGCCTTTAAATGTTCTCTCAGTCTGGTTCAGTAGGTTACACAATCATGGAAGAAACTGCTGACTTGAAAGTTGTCCAGAAGACATTCATTGAAAATCACAAAAGGTTGTTGCTAAACAGTGTGCTATATACAAGCATATTAATGGGCAGTTGAGTGGAAGGAAAGAGTGTGGTAGAAAAAGGTGCAAAAGCAACAGGGATAATTGCAGCCTTCAGAGGATTGTGAAGCAAAAGGCCATTCAAGAATTTCGGGGAGATGCACTAGGAGTGGACTACAGCTGGTGTCAATGCTTCAAGAGCCACCAAAAACAGACGTGTTCAGGAAACGGGCTACAACTGTTGCATTCCTTGTGTCAAACTCCTGAACCAGAGACGTCATAAGCGTCTTACCTGGGCTAAGGAGAAAAAGGACTGGACTGTTGCTCAATGGTCCAAAGTCCTCTTTTCAGATAAAAGTAAATTTTGCATTTCAGTTGGAATTCCCAGATGGTCCCAGAGTCTGAAAGAATAGTGGAGAGGCACAGAATCCAAGTTGACTGAGGTCCATTGTGAAGTTTCCACAGTCAGTGATGATTTGGGGAGCCATGTCATCTGCTGGTGTTGGTACACTGTGTTTTATCAAGTCCAAAGTCAGTGCAGCCCTGTACCATGAAATTCTAGAGCACTTCATGCTTCCCACTGCTGACCAGCTTTATGGAGATGCTGATTTAATTTTCCAGCAGGACTTGGCACCTGCCTATGCTGCCAAAAGTACCACTACCCGACAATGCAGACAAGCTGAAGTCTGATATCAAAGCAACCTGGGTTACCATAATACCTCAGCAGTGCCACAGGCTAATTGCATCCATGCTATGCCGCATTGCTGCAGTAATTCATGCAAAAGGAGCCCCGATCAAGTATTGAATGCATACTATACAGTACATGGACATACTTTTGAGTAAGCCAACATTTCTGTATTAAAAATCCTTTTTTATATTGGTCTTATGTAATATTCAAATTTTCTGAGATACTAAATTTTGAGTTATCACTAGCTGTAAGCCATATTTATCAAACTTAAAAGAAAGAAATGCTTGAAATATATCACTTTGTGTGTAATTAATCCATATAATATATGAGTTTAATTTTTTGAATTGAATTACTGAAATAAATCAACTTTTTGATGATATTCAATTTTTTTTAGATGTACCTGTAGTTCTTCACAGTGCACATTATTGGTTACCAGAGCCTTAGGGGTTGATTTACTAAAACTGGAGAGTGCAAAATCTGGTGCAGCTGTGCATGGTAGCCAATCAGCTTCTAACTTCAGCTTGTTTAATTAAGCTTTGACAATAAAACCTGAAAGCTGATTGGTTTCTTTGCAGAGCTGCACCAGAATTTGCACTCTCTAACTTTAGTAAATCAACCCCTTAGTATCCACATTTATCTTGCAACAAGTCCAGTATCTGCCTATTTCCCCTAGGGAGGAGTTCTTCAATTTCCCCCCCCAAAAAAAGTGCACTGCTCTGACTTGTAGCATGCATTTTGACACAGATTATCTTTACTAAGAATGGTCCCCCGGTTCGAGTTGAACGTATGCTCGACTCGAACATCGGAGTTTCGTCTGTTCGGCACATCCCAAACATTATGGGGCGTTTGCGGGAAATTTGAGCACCCTATAATGCATACAAATCGCGGGAAAATGCCGCCCGCTGATTGTCAAAAGCATGCACATGACCTGAGCTTTGGCCAATCACAGCGCACTCTGCTGTGAGAGCTATGATAGGCCAAAGACAGGATGCCTTTGGCCAATCACTGCTCAGCGGGCTCAATCCAAGCCCACACTATATAAAGCCACTTCCACAGTGGCTCTATGTAGTGTGTGTATAACGTGGAGAGAGAGGGAGCTTAATAGCGGCATGTAGGCAGTTTAGTGTAGAAAGATAAACTAGGTAGATAGTGTGTTCTGTATACAGTTAGTGCAGGCAGTGTAAGAATATATATGTATCTTAAATGGTATATATATATAAAATACACTGCATTTACTGTAGACTATATACAGCTCATTCAGTGTATAGCATATAGAGTCAGTGCAGGCAGTGTAAGAATATATATGTATCTTAACCACTTAAGGACCGGAAGGATTTCCAGCTTTAGGACCGGAGCCCTTTTTGCGATTTGGCACTGCGTCGCTTTAACTGAAAATTGCGCTGTCGTGCGACGTTGTACCCAAACAAAATTTGCGTCCTTTTTTTCTCACAAATAGAGCTTTCTTTTGGTGGTATTTGATCACCGCTGCATCATTTCTGATCGCCGCTATAAACAAAAGAAGAGCGACAATTTTGCACAGCGAGAAGAAAACAAATATCGCCGCTAGTCTTTACTACGTCGCCACTAGTTTATGGTGGTTTTCTTTCGAGATAAACACTCTTTTTTTCCTGCGTTTAAAACAAACCCATGTTGCAGCGTGCTGTCGCGTTAAAAGTCAATTTCGCTGCGTCACGGTTTAGCGTTTTTCCCGAGGCCAGGATTTCGACCTTTAGGAAGGCCAGGAATTCACCAATTCTATGTATATATAAGAATGTGACGGACGTGACTGAGATATACGATATGTGACTTACTCGACATATATCAGATGTCATTTACGTCACATAAAATATATATATATGGTAAATTCT
>BLSH010371611.1:29490-42170 GCA_018402905.1 Glandirana rugosa | reverse complement strand
ATTGGTTGCCATGCACAGCCCCCTCCCCCCCAATCCCATATTGTAGTAAAGACTGCCCCCCCCCCCGAAATGACTCCTCAGTACACACAACCCCTATACTCCCCCCAATTACAGAACTCTCAGTGCAGGCATCTCACCATCCCCTCTCCCAAAGGCTCAGCACAGATACCCCTCATCCCCCCTTACCCCTCCCCCCAAGTACAGAATCTACAGTACAGACAAACCCCTCCCCAATCCCATATAGAATCCTCACTACAGACACCCCCCCCATAATTCCCCCTGCCCCAAATACCGATTTTTCCCCTCCCTAAAAGCACTCACCAGATAAGGGCAGGAACTCACAGTGAGTGGAAATCCAGCTCTGACATATGAGCGGAGAGGCGAGAAAACATCCTCTCACTTTGAGCTGCAACTGTTACTGAAGCACTGTGCAGGCCTGGCTGGGGGTGATGCAGCCGCTTGACAATTCTCCATTTGACTTGCATGGTGCTGCAATTGGAGAGATAGCGGTGCAGCACCATGTATAAATGTCCATTTTTATTTCTCATTTGTTTGCAGTGAACAAGGCTTGCCAGCCAAAACGCGTTTGCGTTCTTCTTTTTGTACTCACTGGTATGGTATATAAATAAATTCATATTATCGGAGGATTGTGGAGTAGCTGGCTGTATTTCTATTTTCATGCTGTGGAAGGACCGTTGCAGCGCCATGTTGGTGATCTGGCCGTGGGCCCTCTCCTTTGTTTCCCTGGGTAATTATACCTGGGCGACCACTGCAAATCAAACCAGGAGCTGCTGCCGGCACCCTGGATTGCTCTGGAGCTAACATAAGGAGCTTAAATCAATGGAAACCGGATCAATTCAGGATGTAGGTTGTGAGCTCTGTGAAGAAGCGGTTGCTTACATGCCATGCTTGGCCACGGCCCTTCCCCCTCTTAGTATGCCATTGCTCTTCTGCACACCCCATCTCCTAGTCTAGAGCCTCCTCCGCACATCCCCCTGTACTCGTTCAGGCACTCTCCCCTCTTAGTCTAAAGCCTCTTCTGCACACTCTATTAGCCCAGGGTTTCTCCACATAACCCCCCTTCTCATCTTGTCCAAGGCATTCTTCACATCAATCCCCTCTCCTAGTCCAAGGACTTCTTCAAACAACCCTTTTTCCTATTCCAGGGGCCTTCTCCACACAACCCCCTCTCTTAGTTGAAGGCCCTTTTTCCACACAACTCCCCTCTCCTAGCCCAGGGCCTTTTCAACACAACCCCCCTCTAGTAGCCCAGGGCCTTCTCCACAACAACCCCCTATCCTTGTCCAGGGCCTTCTCCACCCCAACCCCTATCCTTGTTCAGAGACTTCTCCAATAACCCACCTCTCGTAGTCCAGGAGCTTTCTCCACAACACCCCCTCTCCTAATTTAGGACTTCCAAGTGGGATCTCCACTGTAAGGTGCTGGTGGTGCCTCACCTCTGTCAGATAAGGCACTCTGAAGATTACAGGGCATAATCCTGTGGGGGTGGGACTTATGCAAGAGGAAGTTGACCATCTCTTTGCCGCTACTGCCTGTTGATCCTGTGAAAATACTAGCTGCTTGGCTGTTGTGCCAACCCTCAATATCACTGACTTGGAACAAGTATTCAGATGAGCACTTCTGAGTTTCTTTCTTCTCTTAGTCTGCAAATTGTTTGCCTCAGATAAAATTGAGGCAATGGGATCAACATAATAGCCAAGTAAAAGGCCATCTGCAATAGCACCCCCAGATTTCTCTGAAACAGGTTTACTTTAAACAGTTGGGTGTCTTGGTGCACTACAGCTATGGCTGGGAGAAACCCAAAAGATCTGGACATGTAGCATGTTTTGGCTGGAGTAAACCTTTAACTTCTCACTAAATAAAAATGTTTATGTCTGTAGCAAGGTCAATATCATTAGTATTCATGCACATTGCCAGTAAAAAAATAATCTTAAAAAAAAAAGATCTAAAGTTGCTTTAACAGCTTCTGAATGACTAAGGAGGTTTTTATGTCCCTGTCAATTATCCTGGTTATGAGCATTATACGCGTTCAAGTTCTCTAAGCTTCCATTGAAATTCAGTGATGTGCTTTTTTCATAGACATTCCTAAACTGCTTTGAAATACTTTCCTTTGAGTGTGGAGCATATCTAATATAAAGTTAAACTACTGAAGTCTAAAAGAACTAATTTGTTTGTTAGTGCTCTTTCTTGGCACTAGTGGGGCTAGGGTTGCCACATCATCCCTTTAATCCAGGACACATATTAATTACACAGGTTCTGAGGCTAATTTAATGCAGGTAAGGCACCAAGTGAATTAACTTAGCACCTTAATCAGCTGCAGAACTGTGTAATTCATATGTGTCCTGGATTAAAGGGATGATGTGGCAACCCTAAGTGGGGCCCAACATTTGAACCCCACTAAGGACACTCTATGTATGTAGTTTTATGTACTCCCCATGTTTGCCTGGGTTTCCTTCAAGCCCTCTTCTTTCTTCTAACACTCAAAAACCTGCTGACAATAGAAGGTTAATTAGCTTCTATTGATACCATTTTGCTAGTGTGTGTAGGTATATACTCTATATTGTCAAAAGTATTGGGACGCCTGCCTTTACATGCACATGAACTTAAGGGCATCCCAGTCCAAGTTCGCAGGGTTCAATATTGAGTTGGCCCTTCTGGAAAGGCTGTCCACAAGGTTTAGGAGTGTGTCTATGGGAATGTTTGACCATTCTTCCAGAAGGGCATTTGTAAGGTCATGCACTGATGTTGGACGAGAAGGCCTGGCTCGCAGTCTGCACTATAATTCATCCCAAAGGTGTTATATTGGGTTGAAGTCAGGACACTGTGCAGGACAGTCAAGTTCCACCACAATTCACTCATCCAAGTCTTTATGGCCAGATCATCTGGCCTTGGTATGTAACC
Organism: Glandirana rugosa; assembly: GCA_018402905.1. Classification (NCBI taxonomy): domain Eukaryota; kingdom Metazoa; phylum Chordata; class Amphibia; order Anura; family Ranidae; genus Glandirana; species Glandirana rugosa. The sequence continues at coordinate 39,248 of BLSH010371611.1, read as the reverse complement.
AGTGAAGCCCCAAGGAGTTTTCTCCAGGTAATGGAACAGACAGAGCTATGTGATTGGGGAACAGCCAACAATATGACAATCTTTCCTCCTGGCTATTTTTCCAAATAATGCCTATTTATTTTTGAGGCCTGTGTGGCCAGCCTTTGAGTTGGTGTCAATGGCAATAGTTATGACACTTTCAAGATGATTTCAAATCATTTATAGGGTGCATTTGACCATTTTATGACCTGATTCAAGTGGGTTTTGTATTCCCATAAATATGTATGGGAATGCAATCGCACTTGAAGCAAACAAAAGCCCATTGACCCAAGCCCTTATTGTGCTCCTGCGGCTTCAGACTCCCAAAGCGGGTGGAGCACAGAGCACACTTGCAAAGCACCTTCATTTTTTTTTTTTATAGCAGCAGCAAAATTTAAGTGATACAGCCACACCTTTGCTTTTTGAATAATCCCCCTAGTTATATCACATAAAGCAGCACTCATGGATATTTCCAAATTAAAAAATAAATAGCCCATAAAACTGCTTTCTTGCGATACTCACTTTTATTCCAGCTATGTCCCTTTGAAAGGTCTGCTCCTCCAGCAGAGGGCAACATTCTTCTAGGTTGAATTATGGCCAGTATTATTCAATCCACCTCCTCTGAGCCTAGGCACACACGCTGGGGCTAACAACTTAACAGAACTGTGATCACATGTCATTATGTAAGCACTTTTCAGTGCAGGAGTAAGGGTCGGTCACCACCAGGTGAAAAGTAATAACCTGTGATGTCACTTTTGTAAATCAGGATTGGATAGACAGAAATAAAAATCCTTTGGCATGTAAAACAGTTGCCATAAATGCATTTCATCTGTGTATGTAACTGGTGACGTTCAAGTGGCTGTAAAAGTAACATTTTAAAATGTAATGCACTCTCTGCATTAAGGTAAAAAACCTTTTCATGTTAGCTCCCCCCAGCCATCCTGAAATACTTACCTGAGCCTGACATATTTGTTAACACTAACCTTTCAAATCACTTTCAGCTTTAAAGTCTATCTAAAACCAAGAACATAAATGGATAGTATGGCAGTCTACTGAAGCTTATATGTGAAGGCTGCATTGGTTTCCATTTTTCAACACTTTTTTCTTTATTACACTTTATAATCCTGCTATTGACTCACCTCCATTACCAGGGTAACAACCGTTCTCAGCAGTGTTGTTACACTAGGACAGGGAGTGCGTTATGAGCTAGGTCTACAGAACACCTCCCTCTCTCTCCATAACAGGGGGAGTAGATTTTAATCCATAGAGATAGCAGGGAACAATGCTAACTGATAACAGTCCAGAGGCTGAGAGTACAGGAAGTTATCAGCTCACAAGATTTCTTGCTAGAGTAAGCAGTATTTTTTTCTTTTACACTTGTTGAACAGATATCATAAAATACAAGCAGAAGATACGCAAGCTCAACTGCACAATTGAAAAATACTTGCTGAAATTCGGTGCTTAGCTGGAGGGATTCCCACTCCCCTGTTCGAACATCCAAAGCAGAAATTAAGCTGGCAAATCCTTGGAAATATCCTTTATTTGGCTAGATCATATACACAGGACCAATGCTAAGCAATGCTCAGCATTGACCCTGTGTATATGATCTAGCCAAATAAAGGATATTAACAAGGAGTTATTGAGTTGCCGGCTTAATTTCTGCTTTAGATATTAAAAAATGCTTTCAATGGTACATTAATTAGGCCAAAGGAGAAGAAATAAGAGAAATATTTTACATACACCTTATGTGTAAATAGTTGAGGATTAGTGTGAAGGTAAAGCCTCGTACACACGGGACGACGATCGTACGTACGATCATCGCAAATCGTATGGTGCATAATGTAACTTGCATACTGACTGCACTACACGATGGTATGAGCACAGAAAGAACGTTCAGGTGCATGCAATTAGCATCCGGCCTTTCCTGACTTCGGAGCATGCGTGTTTTGCACAATACAACTTGTTGTACCAATTGCTCTGTACACACGATACAACGGTCGTATGAGCGCATGTTGGTACGACCACGTTTTCTAGTCTGCTCATCCAACTCCCTTGTACGACCGTCGTATGTTCAACTGTTCTAATTGCGCATACGAACGATTGATATCGCATACAACAGTCATTAGTACGACCTGTTGTATACGATCGTCGTCCCGTGTGTACGAGGCTTTAGAGATACATGGGAAGACATACTTGTGAGAGTCAGTGTTGGGATCAAGCAGATGGGTAATGAGAGGGGGCCATAGGGTATTTCCCTCTGCTCTGAAAACTCTGTGTGCATACTACAAGCATAAAATTCCTCATACTGAACGCTAATGCATTGTTTCAGTAAATAAATTATAAAAATATGTTGTCTAAGTATTTTAATTAGCAAGACATCACCAGCTCAAAATTGGGAAAGTCATAAGCCATGCACATAGAGTTCCCATAAAGTTATAGGCAATCTAGATGAGTGGTCCCCAAGTACCCCCAACAGGCCATGTTTTGGGAATTTCTCTTAGATAAAATAGCTGTCCAAAATACCAAGCTATTGACTCTGATTTAAAGCACATGTGCAAGATAAAGCAAAACCTAAAAACATGGCCTGTTGGGGGTACTTGAGGACTGAGGCTGAGAACCACCAATCTAGACTGTTCTTCTTTCCAGCTTTTTCATATATGAGGATCCTAATATAACAGTTTATAAATTGGATTCTTAAAGTGATTCTAAACACTAAATGTTTTTTACCTTAATGCATTCGCAGCTTTAATGTAATAAACATCTCACTAACTGTCCCCCCACCACAAACAAAACACTTACCTGGTTTCTCTCACTGCTCACCATGCCCGGTGCAGCACTGCTCTCCTCTCTTCCTGGTCTCAGAGGAGACACTGAGGGCAGTGGAAGCCTATGACTCCTGCTGCTGTCAGTCAAACTCCTGTGAAGAAAAAGCAGGGACATGGCTTGCCGGTGCTCTATGTGTCTATGGATTAACACCACCTGGCTCAGGAGTTCTCCTCTTAGCATCTGGCTTGCTATCGCTGCACAGAGCAGGTAAGTATAACAGCTTTTTTATTTTAGAAAAAAAAAATGCTTTATTATCACTTTAAATGTAATGTAACTTAATTTAACTGGTCTGGTACTAATTATTTTTGAAAAATGTTTTTTTTCCAAGAATTTGATCGGTGTCCAAGAACATGACAAAGTGTGTATTACTATGATAATTCAATATTTTCTCAGCACAGAAAATCTTGCTGTGATGGACAATTATTTTAAGCACTTTCCAGATCTTTTTTGTCCACAAAGTAGATTTCAACACAGCTTTCGTGGAACAGGTGCTACAAGCAGATGTACTGCATTCTGCAGCAACAATGAAAAAGACAGTGTGATTTATAGGTGCATTAAAATGACTTGTACAAATTGATACAAAGCCAAATTTATGTTCACGTCAGTTTCTTTCAGATTAGGAAATCTCACCCCAGATATTTGCATAGCTGAGGGGTTTTTTTTCATAGCTTTCTTTTATGTACATATATGGGCTTATTTTTAGTAAAATGAAGTTACTGTAACATTGATGGGTAAATCATTATACAAAGACATGCTGTGAGGTTAATTAGATCCTGTCTAAATTGGCCCTAGTATATGTATGAATGTGAGTTAGGGACCTTAGATTGTAAGGTCCTTGAGGGTAGGGACTGATGTGAATGTACAATGTATATGTAAAGCACTGCGTAAATTGACGGCACTATATAAGTACCTGAAATAAAATAAATAAATTATACACATATTTTTTGGTCTCAAGGATAAACGTAAAAGTGTTTTGCTATGTAAATTGTTTTGCTGGTGTGTTTCTTAGTCAGTTGGCTGTATTGACCAGTTGCTAACAATGACTCATGTGAGGGCTCACCCTTCCAGGCTATTAGTTATCAATGATTCATTGGTACTGATAATGCTATAAGCCAAACAGAATTTCAAAAAAAGAAAAAAAACGCACATACAGTACTTGGTGTACTATCTGTCCACCATTATTCCTTTACTGTTTACAAAAAGGGTTTCCTATCATGTCAAGCAATAGTCCTGTCTGCCAGACAAATAATGCAGAAAAGATGACATTTTCATTACAATAGCAAACAAGATAGCATATAAAAACCCAAATCATACAATATGTATAAGTGCCATCCAAGCAACATTAATGTAAGAACCATACAGTAGGATATAGTATTAATTCACAGTTTCACGGGCCCACCTTAAATATTCCTCACTCTCTGGCTTGTTCTATGGTGTATGGCTTTGGTGTACACTCCTGCTTTTCTGACAGATTTTGCCGTGTCTTAAAAAGTACATGGATCCCTGGGCCCTCATGCTTCATTGGCATGTAATTCTGTCACCTGCTAATTGCTCTCTAGTTTGTGGGTGAGACATCATGGATTAAGATAAAAAGCTTTGTATACTTCTCTATTCAAGATGGACTTTGCGTTGGCTGTGCCATTGGCGTACAATGACCCATAAGCATTGCATTGCCCCCCCCCCCCCCATTGGCGTACAATGACCCATAAGCATTGCCCCCCCCATTGGCGTACAATGACCCATAAGCATTGCCCCCCACCCACCCATCCTTACAGAGGAAGTGTGATGAGTGGAGGTCAAATATGAGTTGGTATAGGCTCTGGATAGTTTGCCTCTGCATCAACAGCCTGTGGAGAGCTCATCTTCATATTTGGGTTGCCACATCATCCCTTTAATCCAGGACACCTATTAATTACACAGGTTCTGTGGTTGATTAAGGTGGTAATTAAACTCACTTGGTGCCTTATCTACATTAAATTAGCCTCAGAACCTGTGTAATTCATATGTGTCCTGGATTAAAGGTATGATGTGGCAACCCTACTTCATATTCATGTTGGATTTGTGTGATAATTGTAAAACAGTCAGGATACAACAGCTGCCTTTGCATCTGCCGGAGGATTAAGACTCCTTGGCAGGGGTAGAAAGGCTGTAATTTGGTATATCATATACTAAAATGCATATAGTGTAAATCATATCAAATTGCATTGTAGAAGCAACTACATCACCACAGTAGGAAGTGAAACTGAGCAGAACAGGAGTTGAAACACTGCAACTTGACTAAATTGGAAGTATCAGTCAAAACCAAATATTAAAATGTAATTATATGCTCCACAGAATAACCACATACACAATATGAAGCAATTATTCTAAAATATCTTTCTTGCATAATGTTAAATTTATACTACTATATACTCAATTTGTTGGGGTTGGCCAGTGCCTGTAAAATTAGGACATTCCTGCCACGTAGTTTAAAAAGTTGTTAAATGGAAAGTTAATATTGAACTCATGCATTAACAATTACTTGAACACTTGACTTTGTTCTGTGAAGGATAGTGAAGTGCATAAGTAAATCTGTACTATATTAAAGGACCCCTCTAACCTGAACCTCTTATCACACCAATATAAAGATGGTAAAAACAACTACCTGTCATACCTTAGGTGCCTACCTTACTTTGATTTCAGTGGCGGGTGGTGCTCCATTGTTCGGGGGGCGGGAGACGGACCTAACACCCCCCCCCCTCACTCCAGCCCGCACCGCATACTCATTCGCTATTGTTACACAACTGGCTGGGATCAGGGCGCAGTGCTCTGCACCCCAAGCCCACCCTTTTTTGGATTTTTTTTAATCACGTGCTTCAAAAAAACATACCCCCCATTGGAATCCATGCATCTCGTGCCCTGTATGTAGATAGAGGAGGCGGTGCCCGTGCACCCCTAATGAACGGGCCGCCGCTGCTTGATTACCAAAACTTCTTCAATTATGATTGCATAGCTTGCATCTTGGCAGTTCATCATACTGTACGCCCGGCACCACAGAGAAATGACACCTGCATTCTGCCAACTCTTTCTAGGCTTACAGTGGGTATAGAAAAGAATTTACTGTACCGCCTTTTAAAAATAATCGCATTTTGTTGCTTTGCAGCCTGAAATGAAGACATTGAGAAGGTGAGTAAATACAGCTGAATAAAAACAAAAACTATGTCTGTCTTCATTTCACGCTGTAAAGCAACAAAATGTGATTATTTTAACCACTTCATGCCCGTGCTATAGCCAAAATATGGCTACAGCGCGGGCCCAAATTGCCAAGAGGGCATCCATGTACCTCCTCCCATGTTTGCACTCCCCCATGCATGCTCTGTTATCACCTAGTGCTCAGCCAATGACAGCTGATCACATGATGTAAACAAGTCAGTAATCAGCTTTTTTTCTGCACGCGATAGCGTGAGGAGAAAAAAAATAAAGCCGATTACTGGCTTTGTAAGAGGGACATTGGCCCAACACACAGACAGCCACTGCTGATAAGCAGTGCCCATTAGTGCTACATACCAGTGTCCACCAGTGCCACCTACCAGCGTCCACTAGTATCACTAGTATTGCTAATCAGTGCCCACCAGTGCCATCTATCAGTGTCCATCAGTGCTGCCAATCAGTGCCCATCAGTTCCTTATTATCAGTGCCACCTATTAGTGTCACCTACCAGTGCCGCCTATCAGTGCCCTTCAGTGCTTATCACTGCCACCTAACAGTGCAGCCTCATCAGTGCCTCCTGAGCAGTGCCCACCAGTGCCACCTCGTCAGTGCCATCTACCAGTGCCCATCAGTGCCATCTTATCAGTGCAGCCTCATCAGCACACATCAATGAAGAAGAAAAATTACCTGTTTGCAAAATTTTATGACAAACTATGAAAACTTTTTTTTTTTCAAAATTGTCATTCTTTTTCTGTTTGTTTAGCAAAAACTAAATATATATACAGTATCTCACAAAAGGGATTACAACCCTCACATTTCTGAAAATATGTTATTATATTTTTACATGTGACAACACTGAAGAAATGACACTGTGCTACAATGTAATGTAGTGAGTGTACAGCTTGTATAACAGTGTAAATTTGCTGTCCCCTGAAAATAACTCAACACACAGCCATTAATGAATGTCTAAACCGCTGGCAACAAAAGTGAGTACACCCCTAAGTGAACATGTTCAAATTGGGCCCAATTAGCTATTTTCCCTCCTCAATGTCATGTGCTACAAGGTCTCAGGTGCGAATGGAGAGCAGGTGTGTTAAATTTGGTGTTATCGCTCTCACTCTCTCAAACTGGTCATTGGAAGTTCATTATGGCACCTAATGGCAAAGAACTCTCTTTGGATCTGAAAAAAAGAAGTGTTGCTCTACATAAAGATGGCCTAGGCTATAAAGATTGCAAAGACCCTGAAACTGAGCTGCAGCATTGTGGCCAAGACCTTACAGCGGTTAACAAGACAGGTTCCACTCAGAACAGGCCTCGCCATAGTCGACCAAAGAAGTTGAGAACACGTGCTCAGCGTCATATCCAAACATCCTTAACAGAGGTTGTCTTTGGGAAATAGACGTATGTGTGCTGCCAGCATTGCTGCAGAAGTTGAAGGGGTATGGGGTCAACCTGTCAGTGCTCAGACCATGCGCCGCACATTGCATCAAATTGGTCTGCATGGCTGTCATCCCAGAAGGAAACCTCTTCTAAAGATGATGCACAAGAAAGCCCACAAACAGTTTGCTGAAGACAAGCAGACTAAGGACACGGATTACTGGAACCATGCCCTGTGGTCTAATGAGACCAAGACAAATTTATTTGGTTCAGATGGTGTCAAGAGAGTGTGGCTGCAACCAGGTGAGGAGTACAAAGACAAGTGTGTCTTGCCTACAAGTCAAGCATGGTGGGAGCGTCATGGTCTTTGGCTGCATGAGTGCTGCCGGCAGTGGGGAGCTACAGTTCTTTGAGGGAACCATGAATGCCAACGTGTACTGTGACATACTGAAGCAAAGCATGATCCCCTCCCTTCGGAGACTGGGCTGCGAGGCAGTATTCCAACATGATAATAACCCCAAACACAACTCCAAGACGACCACTGCCTTGCTAAAGAAGCTGAGGGTAAAGGTGATGGACTGGTCAAGCATGTCTCCAGACCTAAACCCTATTGAGCATCTGTGGGGCATCCTCAAATGGAAGGTGGAGGAGCAAGGTCTCTAACATTCACCAGCTTCATGTACTTTTCATTCAAGTGTCACTTCTTCAGTGCTGTCACATGAAAATATATAATAAAATATTACACAAATGTGAGGGGTGTACTCACTTTTGTGAGATACTGTATATACAGTATCTCACAAAAATGAGTACACCCCTCACATTTTTGTAAACATTTTATTCTATCTTGTCATGTGATAACACTGAAGAAGTGACACTTTGCTACAGTATAAAGTAGTGAGTAACAGCTTATAACAGTGTAAATTTGCTGTCCCCGCAAAATAACTCAACACACAGCCATTAATGTCTAAACCGCTGACAACACGTGAGTACACCCCTAAGTGAAAATGTCCAAATTGGGCCAAATTAGCCATTTTCCCTCTCCAGTGTCATGTGACTCGTTAGTGTTGCAAGGTCTCAGATGTGAATGGGGAGCAGGTGTGTTAAATTTGGTGTTATCGCTCTCACTCTCTCATACTGGTCACTGGAAGTTCAAAATGGCCTGCCATGGCAAAGAACTCTCTGAGGATCTGAAAAAAATAATTGTTGCTCTACATAAAGATGGCCTAGGCTATAAGAAGATTGCCAAGAAGGGGTGGGGGTCAGCCAGTCAGTGCTCATACCATACGCCGCACACTGCATCAAATTGATCTGCATGGCTGTCATCCCAGAAAGAAGCCTCTTCTAAAGATGATACACAAGAAAGCCCGCAAACAGTTTGCTGAAGACAAGCAGACTAAGGACATGGATTACTGAAACCAGGTCCTGTGGTCTGATGAGACCAAGATAAATGTATTTGGTTCAGATGGTGTCAAACGTGTGTGGTTGCAACCAGGTGAGGAGTACAAAGACAAGTATGTCTTGCCTACAGTCAAGCATGGTGGTGGGAGTATCATGGTCTGGGGCTGCATGAGTGCTGCCAGCACTGGGGAGCTACAGTTTATTGAGGGAACCATGAATGCCAACATGTACTGTGACATACTGAAGCAGAGCATGATCCACTCCCTTCGGAGACTGGGCCACAGGGCAGTATTCCAACATGATAACGACCCTAAACATACTTCCAAGATGACCAATTCCTTGCTAAAGAAGTTGAGTGTAAAGGTGATGGACTGGCCAAGCATGTCTCCAGACCTAAACCCTATTGAGCATCTGTGGGACATCCTCAAGCCGAGGTGGTGGAGAAGCACAAGGTCTCCAATATTCACCAGCTCCATGATGTCGTCATGGAGGAGTGGAAGAGGACTCCAGTGTCAACCTTTGAAGCTCTGGTGAACTCCATGCCCAAGAGGGTTAAGGCAGTGCTGGAAAATAATGGTGGCCAAACAAAATATTGACACTTTGAGCCCAATTTGGACATTTTCACTTAGGGGTGTACTCACTTTTGTTGCAGTTTAGACATTAATGGCTGTGTGTTGAGTTATTTTGAGGGGACAGCAAAATTACACTGTTATACAAACTGCACACTCAATACTTTACATTTTAGCAAAGTGTCATTTCTTCAGTGTTGTCACATGAAAAGATATAATAAAATATTTACAAAAATGTGAGGGGTGTACTCACTTTTGTGAGATACTGTATAATGTACATTGCACATGTACATTGGATAAGATATATTTTACTTGCCCCCCCATATAAGAAGGATCTGTTTCTTGCTTAGTAGTGCTTCACAATGTTTCACTTGTTGATTC
>BLSH010371569.1:0-10965 GCA_018402905.1 Glandirana rugosa | reverse complement strand
TGACGCATACACTGACCCACCTGACGCATACACTGACCCACCTGACGCATACACTGACCCACCTGACGCATACACTGACCCACCTGACGCATACACTGACCCACCTGACGCATACACTGACATACATGACCCCTACACTGACCTACCTGATGCAAACACTGACATACATGACCCCTACACTGACCTACCTGATGCAAACACTGACATACGTGACCCCTACACTGACCTACCTGACGCATACACTGACCTACCTAACCCATACATTGACCTACCTGGCCCCTACACTGACTTACCTGATGCATACACTCACCTGACGCATACGATGACCGACCTGACGCAAACACAGAGCTACCTCACCTATAAAATGACCCACCTGACATATACACTCACCCACCTGACGCATACACTCACCCACCAGAAGCATATACTGACGTAGCCGGCCCATAAACTGACCTACCTGACCCCTACACTTGCCAGCCTGACCCCTACACTGACCAGCCTGACCCCTACACTGACCAGCCTGACCCCTACACTGACCAGCCTGACCCCTACACTGACCTACCTGAACTCTACACTGACCCAAACACTGCCCTACCTGACGCATACACAGACCTACCTGGCCTCTACCCCGACCTACCTGACCCTTGCACTGACCTGCCTGACCCAAAGAATGAGCTACCTGACGCATACGCTGACCTACCTGTCGCATACGCTGACCTACCCGACGCATACGCTGACCTACCCGACGCATACGCTGACCTACCCGACGCATACGCTGACCTACCCGAGGCATATGCTGACATACCGAAAGCATACGCTGACCTACCGAACGCGTACACTGACCTACCTGACCCTTACATTGACCTACCGGACCCCTACACTGACTTACCTGACAGATACACTGACTTACCTGACGCATGCGCTGAGCTACCTGACCCCTACAATGACCTACCTGATGGATACGGTGAAGTACCTGAAGCATACGCTAACCTACCCGACGCATACACTGACCTATTTAACGGACACACTGACCTACCTGACACGACACATACGCTGACCTACCTGACGCAAACACTGAGCTACCTGACCTATACACTGACCCTCACCTGACAGACACGCTGAACCCCATCTGACGCATACGCTGACCCCCACCTGAGGCATATGCTGACCCCCACCTGACGCATACGCTGACCCCCACCTGACGCATACGCTGACCCCCACGCTGACCTACCCGATGCATACCCTGACCTGCCTTACCCCTACATTGACCTACCCGACGCATTTACTGACCAACCTGACCCATACACTGACCTACCTAACCCCTACACTGACCTACCTGTCCCCTAAGCTGACCTACCTGACCCCAACGCTGACCCATACACTGACCTACCTGACGGATACGCTGATGTATTTGACACATACGCTGACCTGACGCATACGCTGATCTATACACTGACCTACCGAAGGCATACACTGACCTACCTGACCCTTACACTGACCTACCTGACCCTTACACTGACCTACCCGACGCAAACACTGACCTATCTGACCCCTACGCTGACCCATACACTGACCTACCTGTCCCCTAAGCTGACCTACCTGACCCCTACGCTGACCCATACACTGACCTACCTGATGGATACGCTGATGTATTTGACAAATACGTTGACCTACCTGACGCATACGCTGACCCATACACTGACCTACCCGACGCATACACTGACCTACCCGACGCATACACTGACCTACCCGACGCATACACTGACCTACCCGACGCATACACTGACCTACCCGACGCATACGCTGACCTACCCGACGCATACGCTGACCCCTACACTGACCCCTACAATGATCTACCTGATGGATACGCTGACCTCCCTGACAAATACGCTGACCTACCTGATGCATACCTGACGCATACTGACCTACGTGACCCCTACACTGACCTACCTGACCCCTGCACTGACCTACCTGGGCCCTACACTAACATACCTGACCCCTACACTAACATACCTGACCCCTACACTAACATACCTGACCCCTACACTAACATACCTGACCCCTACATTAACCTAACTGATGCATACACTGACATAGCTGACGCATACGCTGACCTACCTGACAAATACGCTGACATGCCCGACCCCTACACTGACCTGCATGACGCATACACTGACCAGCCTGATGCATACACTCACCTACCTGATGCATACACTGACCTGCCTTACGCATACACTCACCTACCCGACCCCTATGCTGACCTACCTGACGCATACGCTGACCTACCTGACACAAACACTGACATAACTGACCCCTACACTGAACTACTTGACGGATACACTGACCTACCCGACGCATACAATGACCTATCTGACGCATACAATGACCTACCTGACGCATACACTGACCTACCTGGCCCCTACCCCGACCTACCTGATGCAAACACCGACCTGACGCATACGATGACCTACCCGACGCATACGCTGGCATCATAGGTGTGCACAGCCTATTGCATTAGAGTGTGTGTGTGTGTATATATATATATATATATATATATATATATATATAAACATTTTTCTCAGAGAATAGGTGCAGGAATATCTGCACCCAACATTCACAACTTATCACTGCACCCCCAACCACTACTCGCTTCTGTACCCCATCCAAAACTCACCTCTGCACCCCCATACACAACTCACCTTTGCACCCTGTGGCCACAACTCACATCTGCACACCCACCCATCCACGACCCACCTCTGCACCCCCTGACCGCAATTCACCTCTGCACGTCCACCCTTCTGCAACTCACCTCTGCACCCCCTGTATGCACTCCACCTCGTCACCCCCACACTCTTTGGCAACTCACATCTACACCTCCTGTCAGCAATTCCCCACTGCGCCCCTTGACTGCTTTTTACATCTGCACCCCATCCGCAACTCACCTCTGCTCCCCCATCCATCTACAACCCACCTCTGTCCGCAACTCATTTCTGCAACTCACATCTGCATCCCCTCGCTGCACTTCTTCACCACAACATTCTTCGGCAACTCACATCACCCTCGTCTGCAATTCCCCTCTGCACCCCTGTCTGCAAATTACCTTTGCATCCCCACCCATATGCATCCCACCTCTGTACCCCCCTTTCTGCAACCCATCTGCAAATCACCTCTTGACCCCCACACTCTTCTGCAACTTACATCTGCACCAGGTGTTTGCAGTTCACCTCTGTGCTTTCCCCTCTTTTACAACTCACCTCTGCACCCCTGACCGTAGCTAACAGTCTAACACCTGTCCACAACTCACCTCTGCACCTTTTTCTACAGCTTATTTCTGCAATCCCCCAACAGCTAAGCTTTGCCACCCTCTTACATAGCTGCTTAATTCTGCACCTTTCTGAACTCTGTATCTCCATAGCTTTGCATAAGCCCCCACTACTGTCCCCTGCCTCGCTTACCTGGTTACAAAAGATCTGGCTGCCTTTATGCCTTTACCCACGCAGTGTACTGTCACATGTTTTCCCACTTGCCAGTGGCAGCCGAGGGATCAGATGCAGGGGTCTCCATCCAGACACTGGCAGCTCAGCATGTAATGCTCCCCCTCCTGCCCATGAACACACAGCTCTGTCTCTCCCTAGTTCTGGCTCTGAGTGCAGCGGCTGGGAGATTCTGTGGAAGCCAGCGGGAGAGATGTGCTCTGCACTGTCAGTTGTAAACCCAGAATGGAGGCTTCTGTGTTTGCAACAGTAGACAGCGGTGAGCACATGGCCGGTACTGGAAGTGGTGAAACTGAGGTGGCCATCAGAGGAGAGCTACAATTGACTGCCTGCGCTAAGCCGGGTGACTGAATGACTGGACTAGCAGTGTACAAAACAGATTGGGACCAGTATGAGAGTCGAGTAGGCAGGAGGGACAGCTGACCGACCGGCCATACCGCCACTTGTCTTGGCTGTGCTGCCATATGGGAGTGCGTGCAACGTGGGGGATTCGGGTGAGCCGAGGCACACCCCGTGTGCACGCCTATGGCTGGCATACCTGACGCATACACTGACCTACCTGACACAAACTCTGACCTACCTGACGCAAACTCTGACCTACCTGACGCAAACTCTGACCTACCTGACGCAAACTCTGACCTACCTGACGCAAACTCTGACCTACCTGACGCAAACTCTGACCTACCTGACGCATACACTGACCTACCTGACCATACACTGACCTACCTGATGCAAATACTGATCTGACGCATACACTGACCTACCTGATGCAAACGCTGACCTACCTGACCCATACACTGATTTACCTAACGCATACAGTGACCTACCTGATGCATACAGTGACCTACCTGACGCAAACAGTGACCTACCTGATGCAAATGCTGACCCACCTGACGCATACACTGACCTGCCTTACGTAAACGATGACCTACCTGACGTAAACGATGACCTACCTGACGTAAACGATGACCTACCTGACGCATACGCTGACCTACCTGACGCATACGCTGACCTACCTGACGCATACACTGACCTACCTGACGCATACACTGACCTACCTGACGCATACACTGACCTACCTGACCCCTACACTGACCTACCTGACCCCTACACTGACCTACCTGATGCATATGCTGACCTGACACCTAATTCCTGCACTAATCACAATGATGCGGCTCCATTGAAGAGAAATCATTTTGTTGGATTTGACTTCTGGGAGTTTCGATCGCCTGGCACACCGCTGTGCTCTGCGGTTTCCCCGCCGACCTCCATGGCACCGTGTCATGTAGTGATGTGATGGTCGGTAGGTGAATACCCATGAAGCCAATCCATTTGGTACTAAACCCTCCCAATGCCAATATTTATCCTTTAATTCCCCGCTCACATTGATTACAGCTCACTCTAACCTAGAAAGGGAAATTAAAGGATTCTATAAACCTTGCAGAAGTTTGACATTGGTGTTCTGTGCTCCATGGGTGAAAGTATGGTTTACCTTTTAGGTTGTCCTGTAAACATCGAATTACTCTTCAGGGCTGCAATAGGTGAACCTTTGGCCGGAATAAAAGGGATAAGCAGCCCACGATGGAAGAGAACCTCTAATAGATGAGTTCGCTTCCAGAAATTCTTCTTCTCTGACTAAGAGTTTCACTCCCACACAGCAAATTAGCAAAAGTCCTGTATCCCTCCTTGAATTCATTATCCAAAAAGGATGACCTGCAACAACAAAAAAAGCTTTATTGATTTACTTATACCGCTACAAGACGCCAACATGCTCATGTTTAATAAAGGAAAGCTAGAAAGAGAAAGATGGAAGCTGGTAGTGCTGGACTCCTAAATAAAGATAATAGATTCCTGGCTGTACTTTCAATGTTTTCTGAGTCACTCACGTGAAACTTTTTTTAACTTAACCCCTTGAAAAAGGACAGCAATTGTATTTGGGTACAGCGTCGCACGACCGCGCAATTGTCAAAGTAATGCAGTGCCGTATCGCAAAGAATGGCCTTCATCACCAGACCATTTTTTGCACTACTTTAACTCAAATAAATTTGAAGTCCCCAATAAGCGTATATTGATTAGTTTGCGCAAAAGTTATAGCGTCTGCTAACTATGGGATTTATTTATTAATTTATTTTGACTAGTAATGGTGGCGATCAGCGACTTATAGCGGGACTCCGATACTGCAACGGACATTCTGACACTAACTGATTCTTTTTAGGGACCAGTAACACTAATATGGTGATCAGTGTTAAAGGATATGCACTGTCACTGTGCTAACGACACTGGCTGCGAATGGGTTAATATCAGGGACAATCAAAGGGTTAAATCTGTGTCTAGCCAGTGTTTCTGTGTAGTATGGGAGGTGCCTTTACTAGGGGAAGGCATGGATTTTAGTCCCTGCTTGGCAGGAACACAGGATCTACGCCTTCGCTACTAACAGAACAGCAATCTGCCTTGTTCGCATAGGCAGACCGCCATTTTTGCCCGTGTAATGAATGACCGGCGGATGCCGGCTGACATTGAGTCCGTGGTACCCGCTATTCGGCTCCCACTTTGTATTATCACACGTGCGCGCCCCCTATCCAGAAGGGCCAGATCACGTATATTTATGTGATCCAGTACACAGCTGCCACCCTGTGAAATAGCAAGCGGTCAATTTTCCTTGAGCTGCCTTCACAGCTTACCAGGGGCAGCCCGTGCATTAAGGGCACACAGGCGCCCACCCCCCCATGCCTGCTGCCTCTGCCCTAATCATGTGCCCGGCCCCTTTCAGGATGCCGGCCGCATGGAGTCCTATGGCGTGGGTGGTAGGGAGTGTTTTGTTTGAAGCATCTGACTAGAGCCGGAGGCTCTAATAGACTTCAAAAAAGGGTGGGCTCATGGCGCAGAGAGTGCGCCCTAATCCCACCCAATTGTGCAACAACAGCAAATTAATTTTCGCTATTTTCACATTACAGTGCCTCTCCGCCAATCAGGAGCCAGGTCTGTGAGACCTGTTTCCCGATTGGCCAAAGTGCGCAAGGCATCCAATAGGATCGCCTGGCGCAGGACAAAGAGGCACAAAGAGGAGAGGAGGAGAGGAGAAGGATCCGCTGCCACCCACAATCGCTCCACAGAGAGGCAGAACGGGGATCTGCCTATGTAAACAAGTGATTAGGAACTGTGATCTGTGTTGCCCCAGTTAGCCCATCCCACCTACAGTTTGAACATACTTCGCCCCCTAGTGTTAGCTCCTTCCCTGCCGGTGTCATTTATACATTGATCAGTGCATTTTTTTAGCACTGATCAATGTAATAATGTCACTGGTCTCTAAAAAAAGTCACTTGAGGTCAGATTTGTCTGCCGCAATGTCACAGTCCCGCTAAAAATCACAGATAAACACCATTACCAGTAAAACAATAAAAAACAGTCCATAAATCTATTCCCTATTTTCTACATGTAATAACTTTTGCGCAAACCAATCAATATACTCTTATTGAAATTTATTTTACCAAAAACCACGTCGAATACATATTGGCCTAATCTGATAAATACATTTTTTTAATATTTTTTTTCATATTTATTATAGTGAAAAGTAAAAAAATTTTTTTTTCAAAATTGTCGCTCTTCTTTTGCTTGTAGCACAAAAAATAAAAACCGCAGAGATGATCAAATACCACCGAAAGAAAGCTCTATTTGTGGGAAAAAAGGACATCAATTTTGTTTGGGTTCAGCGTCTCATGACCGCGCAATTGTCAGTTAAAGCGACGCAGTGCCGTATCACAAAAAATGGCCCCGTCATTAAACCTAGCGTCACATCAATGCGGCTGCACTTGAGGGTTTGAAAACGTGCCTGAAAAACACATCGTTGTTTATGCACAGTCGCCGCATCCTTAACAACTGATGAGCCATCAGTGTCAGCGAGGCTTCCCGATGACAGCTAAATGTTAAAAAAAAGAAAAAGCAGGGTGGGGTCCCCCCCCAGGTCTATAACAGGCCCTTCGGGTCCAGTATGGACTTGGAGGGGATAGCATAATATTTTTCAAATGGCCTGGGGCCCCCCCCAAAATCCAAACCAAACCTTTATCAGAGCATGCAGCCCGGCAGGTCAGGAAAGGGAGGGCACTCTCTATATGTATCAGTATCTCACAAAAGTGAGTACACCCCTCACATTTTTGTAAATATTTTATTCTATCTTTTCATGTGACAACACTGAAGAAATTACACTTTGCTACAATGTAAAGTAGTGAGTGTACAGCTTGTATAACAGTGTAAATCTGCTGTCCCCTCAAAATAACTCAACACACAGCCATTAATGTCTAAACCGCTGGCAACAAAAGTGAGTACACCCCTAAGTGAAAATGTCCAAATTGAGCCCAATTAGCCATTTTCCTTCCCCGATGTCATGCAACACTTTAGTGTTACAAGGTCTCAAGTGTGAATAGGGAGTAGGTGTGTTAAATTTGGCATCATCGCTCTCTGGAATTTCAACATGGCAAAGAACTCTCTGAGGATCTGAAAAAAAGAATTGTTCTACATAAAGATGGCGTAGGCTATAAAAAGATTGCCAAGACCCTAAGCTGCAGCACAGTGGCCAAGACCATACAGCGGTTTAACAGGACAGGTTCAACTCAGAACAGGCCTCGCCATTGTCGACCAAAGAAGTTGAGTGCACGTGCCCAGCGCCTTATCCAGAGGTTGTCTTTGGGAAATAGACAGAGTGCTGCCAGCATTGATGCAGAGGTTGAAGGGGTGGGGGGGTCAGCCTGTCAGTGCTCAGACCATACAGCGCACACTGCATCAAACTGGTCTGCATGGCTGTCATCCCAGAAGGAAGCCTCTTCTAAAAATGATGCACAAGAAAGCCCGCAAACAGGTTGCTGAAGACCAGCAGACTAAGGACATGGATTACTGGAACCATGTCCTGTGCTCTGATGAGACCAAGATAAACTTATTTGGTTCAGATGGTGTCAAGCGTGTGTGGTGGCAACCAGGTGAGGAGTACAAAGACAAATGTGTCTTGCCTACAGTCAAGCATGGTGGTGGGAGTGTCATGGTCTGGGGCTGCATGAGTGCTGCCGGCACTGGGGAGCTACAGTTCACGGAGGGAACCATGAATGCCAACATGTACTGTGACATACTGAAGATGAGCATGATCGGAGACTGGGCAGCAGGGCAGTATTCCAACATAACCCCCCAAACACACCTCTAAGACGACCACTGCCTTGCTAAAAAAGCTGAGGGTAAATGTGATGGACTGGCCAAGCATCTCCAGACCTAAACCCTATTGAGCATCTGTGGGGCATCCTCAAACCGAAGGTGGAGGAGCGAAAGGTCTCTAACATCCACCAGCTCTGTGATGTCATCATGGAGGAGGGGAAGAGGACTCCAGTAGCAACCTGTGAAGCTCTGGTGAACTCCATGCCCAAGAGGGTTAAGGCAGTGCTGTAAAATAATGGTGGCCACACAAAATATTGACACTTTGGGCCCAATTTGGACATTTTCACTTAGGGGTGTACTCACTTTTGTTGCCAGTGGTTTAGACATTAATGGCCGTGTGTTGAGTTATTTTGAGGGGACAGCAAATTTACACTGTTATACAAGCTGTACACTCACTACTTTACATTGTAGCAAAGTGTCATTTCTTCAGTGTTGTCACATGAAAAGATAGAATAAAATATTTACAGAAATGTGAGTGGGTGACACACATGTAAAGTCCCATATACACAATTCCACAACCACAGTTGATGCGGAGGAAGGAGAAAACCCCCAGCAAAGCATGAGCCAATTTGCTCCAGCAGGGGAAAAGCTTCCTTCCTGATAT
The DNA here is from genome assembly GCA_018402905.1 of Glandirana rugosa. Classification (NCBI taxonomy): domain Eukaryota; kingdom Metazoa; phylum Chordata; class Amphibia; order Anura; family Ranidae; genus Glandirana; species Glandirana rugosa. The sequence continues at coordinate 1,671 of BLSH010371569.1, read as the reverse complement.
CCCGAGACACAAATCAGATATTCCCTGGATCAACTTTACCTATAAATGTCAGTACCCAGTTATATTATATACAGTACATTAAGGAAAGAATCCAGGCCTTTCTTACAGCCATCTACTGAGCTGGCCAGAACCACCTCTGGAGGAGTCTATTCCACATTTTCACAGCTCTTACTGTGAAGAAGCCTTTCTGTATTTGGAGAGGAAATCCCTTTTCCTCCAGACGTAAAGAGTGCCCCCTCGTCCTCTGTGATGACCTTAAAGGGATTATGGGAGGAACTCCCCCACCATTGATTTTAAGACTATCCCTGGCCCATGTTTTTTTAATGAATGGGACCTGATGACCTCTTTAGTTCCTAAAGCCATGGCAGATGCAGGTACTCGCCGCTTCCATAACAACCATTGACAGATAGGAAGCTGTCATACTCATAAATATGTACAGCCGATTGCATTAGGATGTGCACCTCAAAGCTTCAACACATGTGTGTGAGTGTGTGTGTGTGTGTGCGTGCGTGTGTGTGTGTGTGTGTCATACAGGGGCTGATTTACTAACACTGGAGAGTGCAAAATCTGGTGCAGCTGCACATGGTAGCCAATCAGCTTCTAACTTCAGCTTGTTCAATCAAGCTTTGACAACAAATCCTGCAAGCTGATTGGTGCAGTGCTGCAAAGAAACCAGATTTTGCACTTTTCAGCTTTAGTAAATCAACCCCACAGTATTTACCGGCCTCTTCCACGCTCTCCATCCTGAAACAAAGGGGGGGAAGGGGGGAGCAAGCTGGACCCAGGCAGCAGAAAGAAGAGGAACAGGGACAGGAAAGGTGGCGGGGGTGGCATATATTGATACCAATCCCTTGTATTTTCCTCCTGTGGCAGCCGAATGTTGGCAAGAGGTAGAGGAGGAGAAGCCTTCTTTCAGCTGCTGCTGGAGGAAAACACAGATCGGTTCCACTGAACTCCACCCCTGCCACCCCTCCTGTCCAGGTTCTGGGGATTGGCGAGGAACGATCGCGGTTTCCGAATAAGCAAAGTGCCAGCTTGTTTGGACTGCACCAGGAGATATTCACCCGCTCCCTACTCTAAGCAAAACTAGAAACACGTTTTGGCTTCAAACACAGAGGAACCCTGGAAATAACTTTCCAGTCTCAGGGAACCCCATGCTAAAAATGACTATTTACACCTCATGATACATTAGTGTGACGGTCAGTGGAAAGAATGCTCCTTACACCTGTGGTCATTGGGAAGAATCCCCCCTCCCCCCTCTACAGATAGCTAAAATGATCAGTGGTGTCACTGGGAACTTTTCTAAGAGGCAGAAATTGCTCAAGGAACCCCCAGCAACCTCTGGAAGATCCCTAAGGTTCCCTGGAACCCTGGATGAGAAACCCTGCTTTAGATAAACTTCACCCTCAGGGCTCTAACTGTGTGGACCGAGCCGCATAGCAAAATCTTTAAAGGGATTCTCCTTTTTTATTTCCCATCTCATAGGAAATACATCTACTGACAGATGGCGGCGGCGGAGGACGCAAACTCAGAAGGAAGACTGGGTGAAGATGGAAGCGTCTTTAGCGGTGACAGCGCGCCGCTGGAGGGTTTCCTTCTAAGGCAAGTATTTCATAATGTGCTAGTATGCGATGCACAATATGAAACGCGATGTACTAGCACATTATGCCA
>BLSH010371540.1:66044-93949 GCA_018402905.1 Glandirana rugosa | reverse complement strand
GTCTTAGTGATAGGTCGGTACCATTCTCTGTTGGACAATAGGTCAATGCACATAGAAGTGTATTGCTCTATGTCCATAACAACAAGGTTGCCACCCTTATCAGCTGGTTTTATAATAATATTTGAGTTGCTCTTAAGACTTCGAATGGCATCCTTTTGGGCCTGGGAGATATTGGGATGAACAACATCTCCAAGGGTCAATTTTTCAATTTCATTACAGGTTTGTTGGACAAATGCCCATATATTAGGGTTGGAATTCAGATAAGGGAAGGCCCGGGATTTAGGTTTAAATGAGCTTGGGGCGGGGAAAGAGACCCCCTGTATGTGTATATCTACAGCATCATTGGCATTTACGCTTTCTGAAATTTGGGACGCGTTTGGGTCCTCCCAGAGGTCCATTAAGTCACAAAGTGCTTGCGACTCGAGGGCATCATAGGGTTGGCCCAAACTCGTCCCTGAAACATCATCAATAGGTTTAGACTCCTTGGTCCTATCCTTGAAGATAACCTTGTAGGTCAGTCTTCGGGCAAAGAGATGTATGTCTTTGATTAAAGAAAATTTGTCTGCATCCTGATTGGGGCAAAAGGATAACCCCATCTTGAGAACGTCAATTTCCACTGGGGTTAAACAGTGGGAAGATAGATTTATAACTTCTAAGTTGCTCCCTTCCGGGGAACTCACTGAGGTTGACTTAGTGTTGGACTTATCATAAGAACTTTTGGGGCGGCAGGATGTGGTGTCACATCCAGCTGCTTGCCTAAAAAAATAGGTGCCATTTTAACATCTCTAGATGTATTGCGTGTGATTTCTAAGTCTACAATTGATGGAGGTGACTATCGCTTGAGGGGATGAAATTTGAGTGGATGTACAAGAAGGCAGAGCCTGTGAAGTGGTAGATAGGGATGTAGCGATAGGGGCGGGATTTATAGGACAATTTAGCTTGGGAGTGATATTGGTGATGTATGTTGGGGGTGGGTGTACAGTGGGTATCAAATCATGTATTTGTGAATTAGGTGGGATTTGTTTAGATGCGGGTACATGAGTGCCATGAGTAGAACCTCGGGATCGTGTATCAGGGTCACCTTTCCGTTTCTTTGGGAATCTTTTGTTGGAAAAGTCTGGGTAAACAGTGGATAAAGTGGAAGATGGGGAAGAAGTTGGGGGAACATTAAAAGTAGGCTTGGTTTGTTGGGGTGATGAAGTGGTCTTATGTCTAGTAGGGTTTGGACTGACATTATTCCATTTATATGCATATCCATTATCATGTGCCATTTTGTCTTTTAGGTATTTATTTTCCTTTTTGTCTATCAGTGCTATTGTGTATGTCTCTAAATGATCACACAGTTCTAATTCCCTCTTTTTATAGAGGGGGGAATGGGCCGCTGATATATATTCATCCAACCACTTTTTAATGGAATTGTCTAACAGTGCAAGATCCTCCTCGTAGCGTTTGCATAGTAGGAGGAGCATGCCTTGTGAACAAGTCAATAAATTATGTTCCCAGGCCTTTTTAAGATTTTCATCAATCTTTTGAAGATTGGGGAAAATCTGAATACGTAAGCCCCAAGGGATTACTCCATTGTTTGAATACTTTTCAAAATACTTGCGGTGCCAATAAAGTCGTACTTTCTTTTCCAATAGTCTTTGTAACCGTAAGAAAGCTTGGGTAAGCTCAGAATCTGTGAGTTCTCTCTCATCCTGTGCCTTGTGAGCTCTATGCATAAGATCACTCCATGCTTCTCCACAAAATCCTGCCATGTCTATAAGATATATTCAAGAATGCAGATGTTAATATTTCAACATAATTTTTACATACAGATTGTATAATTTATTGCAACAATTCAAAAGAAAAAAAAATATAAAAAGAAAAAAGGAAAAATTATATAGCAAAAGAAGAGAGCAAATGATGAAATGGGGTTGTAATAATGAATTTAAAGGATAAAAAGGTGCCACCATGCCGAAAAGGGTGTGAATTGAATCACTGGTTAATGTATGAGGCAAGTACGTGTAGGCATGGTCGCACCATTCAATAAGCACCTCATCCCGAGTTATAATTAGAAATCTAAGAGGGGGATGTGGGATTGGGGGAAAGGAGAGGGGAGGGGAAACCGGGAAGGGAAAAGGGGAAGGGAAAGGGAGAATTGGGACTATTGCGGTGCAGATATAATTTTAATTGTAAGACAATGAAGATTTGATTAAAATTTTAGCATTTATTGGTTCAAGACAATGATCTCAGAGAGACAAATCTCTGGGATTGTTACATTTATAAAATAAATGCGTATAATGGATGTATATATACAGGTTATGTAATGGCATTGACATATAAGCTTTTACAATGCTGCAAGGGTCCGTGTAGCGTCCAACATGTTTCGCCTGTATGGCTTCCTCAGGGACTACCGCAAACCGACATTTTTATATATATGCTCTACTTGAGAAAGAAAACAACAATAAAATTTGATAGGTATCATGGCAAGTATACCTTGCACAGAGAGCATGAACTTGAGTAATGAAAATACATTACCTGCCACTGTATATAAAATACTCCAAAAAAATGCCCTGGACACCCGGTACCGATGTCACACCGGGGGGAGAGAACAATGTGCATCCACAGACTACCTTTATCGAAACCCTATAACGGCTATACTTCGCGCTACAGAGGGTACCTTAAAGGGGCCTTCCCCCACAAAAAGGTATGACCTCTTCCAAAGAATATATTCCATCTTAGAACTTCATACTCAAATATAAATTCATGATAAGGCTTGCATATTATACGAGAATTGTTTCGCTTGCTCTATATAGCACCATGAAGACCATCTAGGCAATTAGGGGCAGTCTGTGGACGGTGTGACGTCGGTACCGGGTGTCCAGGGCATTTTTTTGGAGTATTTTATATACAGTGGCAGGTAATGTATTTTCATTACTCAAGTTCATGCTCTCTGTGCAAGGTATACTTGCCATGATACCTATCAAATTGTATTGTTGTTTTCTTTCTCAAGTAGAGCATATATATAAAAATGTCAGTTTGCGGTAGTCCCTGAGGAAGCCATACAGGCGAAACATGTTGGACGATGCACGGACCCTTGCAGCATTGTAAAAGCTTATATGTCAATGCCATTACATAACCTGTATATATACATCCATTATACCCATTTATTTTATAAATGTAACAATCCCAGAGATTTGTCTCTCTGAGATCATTGTCTTGAACCAATAAATGCTAAAATTTTAATCAAATCTTCATTGTCTTACAATTAAAATTATATCTGCACCGCAATAGTCCCAATTCTCCCTTTCCCTTCCCCTTTTCCCTTCCCGGTTTCCCCTCCCCTCTCCTTTCCCCCAATCCCACATCCCCCTCTTAGATTTCTAATCATAAATACACTAACTAAAGTGACATAGGCCTGAAATTAGGGCATGGTGCTGAGAAATAAATGCCAAAATGTACATGCCGTCACAAGAGGGGAGGCTCTTCTCCTACAACACCCCCCCCCTCCCGTAGGTGGCGACAACATGAGCAGGAGTAGTGAGGAACTAGAGAGAAAGCGATGAGAGCAGAAACCAGGAATAGAGTGTCATAGGTAAAAGAGAAGGGGGAAGGGGGGAAAGAATAACTCGGACTTAGAAGCCCAAAAGGGGGAAATCAGACAAGACCCAAACAAGGTGATTAAAGTGAGGAGAACTCATATGAGATCCATGGTTCCCAAACTTTGAGAAATTTGGCATTTAAGTCATTCACAATAGTGGACATTCATTCCTGAAGCATCATAGTGGTTATACGTGTCTTCATCCCCTGGAAGGCTACATGTTGGGTTTTCCAGGCTTGAGCTATAGTCCATTCAGCCACAATAAAGAGATATGTGGCCAGCTTCTGCTGTGATGTGCATAAGCAAGGTATTGGACAATGTACTAGGGCTAACTTAGCGTCCCTACGGACTTAGATGGAAAAGGGTCTGAAGTAAGCCAAATACCCTAGACCAAAACCCCCACTAGTCTTGGGCAGGACCACCAAGTATGCATGACATCCCCCCGCTGTCCACAGTTGCAGAAACAACTATCACTACTCCCCGGGAAAGCATGAATTGTTCGGGCAAGAACACTGTTTTTTTTTTTTTGTTTTTTTTTTAAACGACTCGGATGTGGTAAAAAAATGCTTGGTGAATAGTGTCCAATGTTCCTAAACACAAAGCCAAGTAAACTCTCAAATGGTTTTAAGGAAAGAAAATAAACCCGCTAGAATGGCCCAAAAGATCAGAGTTCATAGAAGAGGCCCACGGAACCTTCAAGATTTGAAGACTGTGTGAAGAATGGGCCAAAGTCATAACTGAGCATGGCATGCAACTAGTTTCTCTATGCAGACAGAATCTTGAAGCTTTCATTACCAACAAAGGATATTGCACAAAGTATTAAATAAACATCAGTTAGCATGTTCAATTTCCCCCTGTGTCATTCCATTTTATTAAACATAATGTAATTTCTGAACTTATTGGTTTTGATTTCTTCATATGTACGGATTGCATGGGTTGTTACCGCTCGGTGAAAATGTCATGTCAATAGCACCTTTAGAAATATATTCACCTAGAAAAATGGTGACGTGTTCATTACTTATTTTACCATATACTGTATATTCTACAAAAAAACTTTGGCACTGCTAGTTTAAAAGAAAGTTTGATAAATGTAATGTCTATGACATTGAGTAATGAAATATTCTCTGCTTTATTATTGGTTACATTCTCACATTACAAGGCTTCTCCGGTTAATATATTGTGGGTGTGCTTTTATATTTTTTCCTTTCTGATTTGCTGCTGGTTTGGTTGCTGCTTTTTTCTACTTTAAAAGATTGAACCAATTGCCAGTGTTCACTATTTCTTTAAAAAGCATTGGGATATATGCTTAATACAGTGTATGTTTTCTAGAAATTCCTACCATGTCTTTATTCTGACATGTAGTAATTTCATGCACCCTTGGTTATAGTAAATAATGTCTACAGCCTCTATTATATCTCAGTATCAGGAAAGAGCATTGTGATGTATCTTTGACGAAAGAAATATATCTTCTGCCTCTGATTCTGTTCGATAATTAACTAAAAAAGCTACACCTGCATGACCTTGGCTGTAGGGTTTTCACTAAATTCTTTATTAACAATTGTAAATAGAAAACATGTTTGAGGGGCTTCCCATGTAAAAGAGCATGGGTCAAGTGAATGAACATGTTTTCATTATCTTCTCTGTTGGTAAAGCAATAATCATTTCCATAAACTTTATTTGGAAGGTAGACTGCATTCAACATGCTGTCTTTTTTTAGCTAATCTGGTAACCTATGGGCATATCACCTAAATGAGTAAATCAGGGAATCTCATTAGAGCCACACTACCCATACAATTTTTACAGTGATTGATGCGTAGCCTTCTGGTCTCATTAACAGCCAGGAGTGTTCATATAACAAGGTGAATGTCAGATAAGATAACACTAATCATGATTACAGCATAAACTGTAATGATGAAGAACTAGATTTGCAAAGGGGAAAATTAAGTGGAGATATTATCCAGATGGGTCAAATACACCATTTCTGCTAGCCATGCAGCTGGACATTATTTGAACTGGAAGTTTTGAGTATTTTAAAATGTAATTGAATCACTGACAAAGATAGGGCTTCACAGGACACCTTTACTTAATACCACACAGGATACAGGAAACAATAGGTGTCGAAAGATACATAGCTCTTACAGAACAGTAGAGAAGTGAACATATGTTACAATGCTTCCCCCTACTGGATGGAGAGCAGTATAACATACTTATACATAACACTCCTTCCCTCTAGACTCAAAGTCTTTGAGATAATTGGGAGGGCAAATATTTTTAAGGACCACTGTTTGAGACAGTTCATTGGGATCCTCAGTTGGGTGCAATTCTTTTTCTTGTGCTGTGTCAGAGAGACTCAGAGAAACTGGCTTTGCAACAACATTTCCTGGAGGAATAGCACCTGTATCAACCAATGGTTCACCATGATCTGGCATCACTGGAATCCCAGTACCACTAGAATCAGCAGCAGGTATGATTTCACCACTTCTTTCTCAGATCTGATCAATGTGCCTTCGTAATATTCTACCGTCAGTAATTTGTACTTTGTTTGAGAAAGGCCCTGTAGCCACAAACACCTTTGCCGGTGTCCAACGAGGCCCAGCAGCATAGTTTTTAACATAAACAGCACTGTCAGGCTCAAAGACTCTCACAGATACATTAGCAACCTTTTTAAAATGCAATTCTTGCTTTTCTTGTAACTCCGATATCAGATCAGGGTTTAAACGATCCAAACATGTTTTTAGAGGACAGTTGATTAGGAGCTCTACTGGGCTACAACCAGTGCTTGAGCATGGTGTCACATGTCGTCGCAGAAGGAAATCTGATTCCAATCTCCTTGAACAATTCTCCTCAAATAGTCTTTGGTGGTCTGAATCATACGTTCAGCTTGACCATTTGATGACGGGTGAAATGGTACAAACGTAATATGTTGAATAATATTACTTGCCATAAAGGTTTTGAATTCTGAGGAGGTAAATTGTGTTCCATTATCAGACACAATTGTATCTGGCAACCCACGTGTGGCAAACAGCCTCCTTAAAACTCTTATGACAGTGGCTGAAGTGGGGGATGGAACTGATACAAATTCCAGCCATTTTGAGAAGGAACTGACAACTAAAAAAAAAACCTGTCCTTGAAAAGGCCCTGCAAAATCTATATGCAACCGTGACCAAGGTGACCTAGTCACTTCCCAAGGATGTACTGAGGCTTTAGGTGGAGCATGACTGGTGGATTGACATGGTACACAGTTCTTTACCCACTTCTCAATAACTTCATCCATTTTAGGCTACCAAACATAACTTCTGGCTAATTCTTTCAGGCGGACTATTCCAGGATGTCCTTCGGGGAGAGCATGCATTACTTGAGCTTGCCCTGCCTTTGGAATTACCACTCTGTTTCCCCATAACAGGCAACCTTTATAGGCAGACAGTTCATGTTGGTGCACTAAAAATGGTGTGAACTTCTTTTCAACTTTTGATTTGGGCCATCCCCTCCACACCCAGTTGAGCACATGGGCCAGCACGGGATCTTTAGCAATCATACCAGTAATGTCTCTGCCATGTAACGGAGGGTTTGGAATGGATTCCAACATGAGAACCTCAGGCACAGGAGGGACAAGGAAATCAGGAGAAATCAAAGGCAGCCAGCTCAACCCATCAGTATGAGTGATATTCTTGCCAGGAAGTTATTCGAAATCACAGTCATAGGCATTCGGCATGAGTGACCTTCTGAGCATTTGTGGGGAAAGAATTTGAGGAGTGGGAGTACTTCTGGAGTACTTCTGGTGAACAGACCCAGCAAAGGCTTATGGTCTGTTACAAAGGTAAACCTCCACCCATATAAATAGTCATGACATTTTTTTACCCCGGACACAATAGCTAAAGCCTCCTTGTCAATTTGAGCATAATTCCTCTCTGTCATAGACAAGGTCCTTGAATAAAATACAATAGGAGCCTCAACACCAGTTTCCAAAACATGACCCAATAGAGCTCCAATGCCATATAGAGAAGCATCACAGGTAAGAGTGAGTGTTTTTTTTTTTAAATCATAGTGTACAAGTACACTGTCAGAAGATAACAGTTTTTTTGCAGCATTGAAAGCTGTAGAATGAACTTCAATCCACTTCCATGGAACATCTTTATCTAGTAAACAATGCAGGGGTTTAGCAACAGTGGTTTTGTCAGGCAGAAAAGAATGGTATCAATTAAGTAAACCTAGGAAAGCTTGTAGCTCTTGTTTGCTTGTTGGGACTGGAGCTTTATGAATAGCTTCAACCTTAGAATTAGTTGGATGGATTCCATGTTCTTCAATTTTGTATCCAAGGAAATGCACCCTGTTTACCCCAAAAACACACATTTCTTTTTTAAGTTTGAGACCAGCATCAAGAAAACGTTTCAAAACAAGTTGTAGTTGTGAAGCCAGAGGCTGAATGCAATCCGCTCCAATAAGAACATCATCAAAATAATGTAATACACTTGGAAGTCCAGATAAGCGCCTGTGGACGCTGTGTAGCCTGTAAGCATTTGAAGGTTAATAAAAAAAAAAACGGAAAGAATTTGTAGTGTGGGTAACAGGCAAGCAGTATGAGATACAGCAATTGATCACATGTAGTACAATTGGCTACAATACAACATGTTGTCTACATGTTAGAATGTGGGTGTGGGCTACAATATATATCGGAAAAACATTGAGACCTCTGCATGTATACCTCCAAGAACATATTGCCAATATTAAAAAGGGACTGGTGACTCATAATGTCTCTAGACAGTTTAAGAAATATCATAATCAAAGCCCTAAAGAGTTTGGAGAGTGGAAAGAGCAATTAAGCACTGGAGAGGCGGAAATTATATACAGCAATTAAGTAAAAGAGAATCCCATTGGATATACGAAACAAAAGTTTTAATTCCTGGGGGCTAAAATGTAGATTTTGATCTGAATTGTTTTATTTCAAATAGATAATAGTTTTTGGTTATTAATTACATCATGCAGTACCGGTTTGTGGGTAGACATATACTAATGCACATATATGCGCATTTTAAGTGAGTTTTTTATGTGACACAGTGTAGTCACCATAATGGCTTTTTGACTCTTAGGAATCGCCGTTATTTTCCTGTCCATATACTTCCGGGTCAAAGGATACTGTGGAGGTATAAAAAGTGGAAGTTGACGTCATTTCCACATCCACTGAACACGTTCCGGTGGAACGCAACGCGTACGGAAGAGGAAGTGACGTCACCCGCAGGCCGGTACTTGCAGAGTGGTGTGCACACACAATTGGTGATTGATCTGGATTTTTAAGCTTACTTGATTTTATCTAACCTGCGTGTAACTGAGCACTGGGAGGTAGTGCCAGGAAATGTAAGTGCAATATATTTAATTTAAATAAATTGAAGTTTGTTACGGAGAGCACTATATGGAATTTGTTTATTTTCTGGGAAATCCGAGATGAAGAGGCATTGGGAGGACCTAGCCTTACCAGGAGTTTCTCTGTGTTTCTGCACTGAAGGGTTTGCCTTTCCCAGATAAAGGCAGAGGTGAGAATTAAACCCTGTGATCAATGTTTTAAGGTGAGTGGCTTGTGTTACCGGTGGCGGACCTTGGAGCACTCTTCTTTCACCTGTAAAGTCGTCTGCATGCATTGAATTACACATGTTTGACACTATAGAAGGATACTTTTATGGATATGTTTATGAACTTGATGATGGACTATTTTCATTAATTTTCCTTGAGCGCTGCACAGTTGTATTTTTTTTATTCACTTAAGGGATTTGACTGTGTTTAACTCTGTGTTCAGCTGCTTGCCATTAGTTATCTGTCTGTGCTGATTGATCTTTGTTTTATAGTGTACGAGTACACTGTTAGAAGATAACAGCTCTTTTGCAGCATTGAAAGCTGTAGAATGAACTTCAATCTACTTCCATGGAACATCTTTATCTAGTAAACAATGCAGGGGTTTAGCAACAGTGGTTTTGTCAAGCAGAAAAGAATGGTAAAAATTAAGTAACCCTAGGAAAGCTTGCAGCTCTTGTTTGTTTGTTGGGACTGAAACTTTATGGATAGCTTCAACCTTAGAATCAGTTGGATAGATTCCATGTTCATCAGTTCTGTATCCAAGGAAATCCACCCTGTTTACCCCAAAAACACACATTTCTTTTTTAAGTTTGAGACCAGCATCAAGAAAACATTTCAAAACAAGTTGTAGTTGTGAAGCCAAAGATTGAATGTAATCTGCTCTAATAAGAATATAATCAAAATAAGGTAATACACGTGGAAGTCCAGATAAGAGGTCCTCTATTAATTTCTGGAATGTGCCGGGAGCAGCGGAAACTCCAAACTGCAAAAGTTTTGCTCAGAAAGCTCCTTTGTGTGTTAATTTTGTTTGTGCTTCAGCAGCATTATCATTCACAGGTAATTGTTGGTAAGCTTGTGCCAGAGTGGCAGAACTGGTTCCGGCCCGGACTTTCTGGTCCACTCAAACTCCTCTCCACCTGCATTTAATGACCAGGAAGAGAACAGAGGAGAGCTTGATCCTGGATCTCAGAGGAAGAAAGCTGAAAAAGCTCTGTGTGCTACTTTGGACTCTAAGAACAAGGTTTGCAATGTGCTTATTTTTTGTGGGTGTCGAGGACAGCCCCACACTGTATAGAGAGGAATCTGTTTGTTTAGTTTAGCGCCAGATGAAGAGGTTTTGTTTTCTGCTTTTGTTTGTGTTCTCAACTTGCAAACCTGAAATAATAAATCTGGCAAACCGCCAGATTTTAAAGAAACTGACATCCATGCTGAATCTTTTCCCCTGAAGTGACCCCCACTAGCTAATCTCCCACACGTGGTGGAGTTCAGAGTGGCAACCTTCAAAGATGGAGGAAATGTTGTTGCAAGCCAATGCAGCCCAGCAGGAAACCAACCGACAAGTCACAGAGGCTGCTGCAGCACAACAGGCAGCAGAACACGCAGCTCGGCAGGAAACCAATCTCTGGTCGCAGAGGCCACTGCAGCTCAGCGAAAGGAGAGTTGCCAGGCCATTGCAGCTCAGCGAGAAGAGAGTCGCCAGGCTATCGCAGCACAATAAGCGACTCAACAGGAGATGAACCGACAGTTTGCAGAGGAAGATGACACCTACGGATGACATGAAGGTGTACCTCACGACCCTTGAAAGAGTCACTCTTCGTGAAGGATGGCCAAAAGAACAGTGGGTGGGACTGCTAGCACCATTCTTGACAGATGAACCCCAAAAAGCCTATTTCGATCTGGAACAGATAAGGCCCAGGACTATGAGACTCTAAAGGCAGAGATACACGCACGGCTGGGGGTCACCATGGTGGTTCGGGCCCAACGCATGCATCAGTGGACATATCGCACCGACAAGCCACCCCGTTTGCAGATGTTTGACCTAATGCACCTTACCAGGAAATGACTACAGCCAGAGACTTTGAAAGGTCCCCAGATTGTGGAGCACGTGGTCATGGACCACTATTTATGGGCGCTCCCTGCTGCTTTGAGGAAATGATTCAGCCATGGGGACCCCAAAACTGCAAGCCAACTGGTGGACCTCGTTGAGAGATACACAGCTGCTGACGACTTTTTACGCCCATCTGCGCCCCACTCCAATGTCTCTAGAGGTGAAAAATCACCCGGCGGACCCGGTAAGACCATTCCAGGGTCCAGGGGCGAGGGGAAATTTGATAAAACTGATATTAAAATAAAAATAAAAAGCCTGGGGGCGGGGGTGTGGTCTGGACATGGCTGTGTGAGGATACGTTTTCTGAACGCTCCGGCTTGTTCCCTGCCTTCCTCGGCTAATATTGCCATATATTCCTGCAATATGCTCTCAGCAAAAAAACGCAAAACCAAGGCACACAATAAGACCACTAAAGCGGCAAGAATAAGCGGGGAACTGCTCCAGTACTTCAATGGCTCATTGGAGGCCTCTCTGTCAAACAAGATGGTGACGCCATGCGACTCCCAGCCCGAGGCCTTGGAGATTGAAAACCCACCGACATCCCCGGCTCCATCCCTCCTGTCGGAGCCATGCTTGGACACCCCAGTGGTGTTCCGCACTGACCCGCTGCCTACACCCCACCAACCGCTAATGCTACGTGTGGACGCGGAACTCTGGACCCTGTTGCTGGTGTTACCTACCAAGGTGGACGTGGCAGCCCTCATCAGTCGAGTGGAGGAGAACCATAAGAGAGAGACCCGCTGCGTCCGGCAAGATGTGTCCACCCTGACTGACTGCAGGGGAGGCCTCAGTAGCGGCTATGGAACAAAGACTGGCGGAGGTGGAAACCAGGCAGGCAGTTCACTCGGAGGAAGTAGCGGTGCCCCAGCTGCACCTGTAAGAGATCGAGGATGGGAGCCGCTGGAACAACGGACACTAATGGACACTGTGGCTGAGATTTTCCGCTGAGATGCTACCCCGTCTCAGATAGAACTGGACTGCATCCACCGTGCCCTAGGACCCCGCTCAACCGATCCCAACAGACCAAGAGCTGTGGTCTGTAGAGTCCACCACTACACCCACAAGGAGATCATTCTAAGGAAGGCCTGGGAGACCAGAGCGGTCGATTTTGACGGGGCCCAGATCAAAAGTTTGACGGACATCTCCAGGGCTACGCTGCAGTGACGGACTATGTTACGCCCGTTCCTGGATCTAACGCGCCACTTGGGGTACACTTACCGGTGGGGTTACCCCCTCTCGGTAGCGTTCCGCAGGGACCAGCACTATTTCACCCTCCAGAGGCCAGGAGATCTCCCTGCACTCTTTGGGTTCCTGGACACAGCCTACATCATGGTCCCAAACTGGCTGGCCTCTCTAGCAAGACAGCCGAGACAGGAGGGACCACCTGGCTTCAACCGGGGCCCTACTCCTCGGCCGCAGAGACCTCACCGCTAGCCAAGAGGCACTTCACCAGGGGACTCCCGTGAGGCCTGATCTGCACAGCGCTCTACAGACACAATAGCTCTTGCCAGGACATTCCTCAAGCCACTTTGGTGAGTTAATGGTTCACTTTTATCTGACTGTTCGATACTCCCTTTTGCCTTTTCTATTGAGCAGAGTGCATCCCTGGTATCCCCAGATCCCCGGGGTTCCCCTGACTCAACAATGTGCTTTTGGAGCACAATGAACAGTAACTAGGAAGTCTGGGACTGCGGGCACCCCCGCTCACTGAACCTCGGAAGCCCAGAGCTGCAAGAAGATGGGGGCCTCCTTGCTCATCCTGTTTCCAGACTCTTTGGAGGGGGAGGGCAGTGAGGTGAGGCTATTCCACCCCACAATAGACTTGTAGAGGACAAAGAGAGTCATCAGAGGGCCTCTGTCTCGGTGACTACCTCTAAGCTACTCACAAGTATACCTTTGATTCCATGATATACCTTTGTTCCCCTGGGATTTGACATTTCTGAGGGGACTGGGATACCCATGCCCTCACTGCATGGAACATGAACAGTAAGGAGGCTAGGGACAGGCTGAAGTGCAGCGACGGGGATGTTTCAGTTACAATCAATTTCGCACTCAAAGGCAGCGACATGGTCGTCTATTGGGGCAGCCAACTGCTTGGAAATAATGCTCATGGTGGTTACTGTGTTAGTTCTGTGTGTCTTATCCTAACACTAACAACTTATACTGTTGTTTGTTCAGATGTTCCTATATATGGTCTAAAATTTTTTGCCATTATCAGTGTTTAAAAACGTTGCCGGGGGGGGGGGGGGCGTCTTAGTGCTCCGGCCACCTGAGGGGAAACGAAGCGACCAGGACCGACCGACACCCTGCAAAACTCTCACCCTCCTCCATCCCAGCCTGCTCATCACACCAGGGATGTTGCGGAAGAGGAAGGAGAACCGGAGGCAGCAGAAACTGACGGAGTTCTTTGGCCCCTCCGTCCACAGAGAGCTCCAAGATGGCGCCGGCGCGGCTGCTCGGGCCGCGTCCACAAATGCAGACAGCCACTATACTGATCTGCCGGAGGACAATGAAACCCGCAGATCCCCGGGGACCTCCCCGACTCGTCGATCCTCACAGCCCACCAGCCCGACGTGTAACAGCCCAGAGAAGTCCCGAATGTGAATGGGAGATCCGACATGCGGCCTGGTGAGTCAGGGGCTTTCCCAATCCATCCATCCCCCCACCGCCAGCACATCAATAGCTGCTTTTCCCACTAGCAACCAGCCTGTAGTTGACACGCAGCTCAAAGAAATGCTGATATCGCTCCAGCAATCTTTGCATGCTGACTTCACCGCCCTCACACACAAGATTTCTATGGAACTTTCCTCCCTGGGAGATAGGGTGCACACCACCGAGAACGCCATCAGTGATATTACACATACTGTAAATGACCTGGTAGATGCAAATGAGGAAGGGGCAGAAGAAAGGCAATGGCTACGCGCCAAATTAGCTGATTTAGAAGACCGCAGTAGAAGAAATAACGTTAAGCTGAGGAGGATACCTGAAACAATACTACCCCAAGACCTCAACAAGTATGCCACTGACTTGTTCAAGGCTCTTCTACCTGACTCGCAACCTCTTAAACTGATAATTGATCGGATCCACAGGATCCCTAAACCGCCATTTCTCCCAGAAACAGTCCCCAGGGACGTACTTCTAAGAGTACACTTCTACACCACTAAAGACGCTATCCTGAGGAAAGCAAGGATCTTAGGTAAACTCCAGGAGCCATTTGAGAATATACAAATATTCCCTGACCTATCCAAATTCACCATGGATCTAAGACGGCAATTAAACACCATAACAAAGGCTCTCCGTAATCACAGTATCGGGTATAAATGGAGCCACCCAGCAAAACTCTCAATTGGCAGAAATGGGAAATCCTTCACAATCTCCTCCCTTGATTCAGGGATCTCTCTCCACAGGGAGTGGGGCATCGTACCTGATCCCCCACCATCAACCAAAGCGAAGGAGATTCGCTCCCAGGGCCCCAGGGATGGCACAAAGTGAATCGCAAGTCGCCACCTAAATTCTGATTAGGTCCAAGTTAACAACTTTATATCCACGGACTCCCCTCATGTCTTCTCCCCTCAATAAGGCCGCCACTGCTGTGTTGAACCTTATGAACATTCCCTCCACTATTGTCAAAGCAGCTGCACCTGTTTCCCTCTCCAGCTGCACAGTTATGCTTGTTGTTTTTCTGACTTTCTGTTGCTCTCTCTCTCCCCCACCTATCAACTCTGCACCCCCACCCCTCCGATCGGATGAGGAACCAAGAAGGAACCCCTCTTCCCTGAACAGGCCACCACAAAGAACTATGGATGAACACACCGCTCCTGACCGGCAAAGACTGGCAATTCTGAAAGTGAGTACTCGACACCCTGATCACTCTGCTCCACCACTATGACCATTAAGCTTATATCAATCAATGCTAAGGGCCTTAACCATC
The DNA here is from genome assembly GCA_018402905.1 of Glandirana rugosa. Classification (NCBI taxonomy): domain Eukaryota; kingdom Metazoa; phylum Chordata; class Amphibia; order Anura; family Ranidae; genus Glandirana; species Glandirana rugosa. The sequence goes on along the minus strand of BLSH010371540.1, from coordinate 78,982 downwards.
CGGCCAAAAGGGCCTCGCTTTGGCAAACATCACTAAAACTGGGAGGGGACATTATTTGCGTCCAGGAGACGCATTTCAAGGACACGGAAGCACCAAAATTTAAGCACAAACTGTTCCCCCACATCTTTCTTGCCAATAGCCCGGAAAAAAAAGAGGAGTGGCTATAGCCATAAAAAACACCGTTGATTTTGAACTAATCCATAAATTTGCAGACCCGGAGGGCAGATTCCTGATCCTCATATGCAAACTCAACTCTGCCTTAGTCACGCTCACCTGCATATATGCACCGAACTCCCACCAGCTTACCTTCCTCAACAAGGTTCTGAGGAAAATTCGCAAATCCCAACAAGGGATGTTGGTCCTCTGCGGAGACTTTAACCTAGTACCTGACCCTTCATCTGACTCTTCCAACAAGGGCACCAGACAGCGTACCTCACTGCAATCCTTTTTCAGAACAAATGACCTATATGACACATGGAGATGCCACCACCTCGGAGAAACCAACTACACCTTCCATTCCCTGGTCCACAACACCTACACAAGGATCGACCTGTTTGTAACGGACAAACAGACACTGCAGAGAGCCACGGGTTCTACTATAGAGCAGATAACATGGTCCGACCATGCTCCTATTACTCTCTCCCTCTGCCCTGCGCAATGCCCAGTAGGCCCCATCATATGGAGGGCTAATGTCAATCTGCTGAAATCCTCACCATATGCAGAGGAAGTCCAAAAAGAACTCATAGAATTTTTCAAATTAAATGTAGGCTCTGTGGGCAAGGCTTCAATTTTATGGCAAGCGCACAAAGCCTTTGTAAGAGGTATACTTATTAAGTTGAGTACAATAGCTAAGCGAAGGAGGACGCAGCGTTTAGATGAAGTCACTGACCAAATTAAAAAAGCAGAAGACCAAAATAAAAGAAATCCCAACGAATCCCTCAGATCAAAACTAACCAATCTCAGGCAAGAATTCCGCACGCTTCTCCTAGATAACTATGAGAAAGTGCATAGGAAGTTCAAGGCCATATCCTACTCCACTAACAACAAGGCGGGGAAACGCTTGGCAGAACGCCTCAAAGCAACCCGAGTCAAGGCCAAAATACCCTTTATGTACCACCCCCACACCAAGGCCAAGATAATTGACCCTCAGGGAATTGCAAATGCCTTTGGATTGTACTATGAATCGCTCTACAAGCTCAAATCAGACCCACAAACACCCCAACCATCCACAGCAGACATACAAAATTTCCTTTCACAGATAAACCTCCCCAAGCTGACCCCTGACCAGCTTCAGAAAACCTGCTCCCCATTCACAATTCAGGAAGTACAACGCCAAATAGACTCTTTACCCAACAACAAGGCCCCTGGCCCAGATGGTCTTCCAAGCGAATATCTCAAACAGTTTAAAGATATATTAGCACCACACCTATGTGACCTATACAACAACGCTGCCTCCTCCGCTAGCTTCCCGCAAGAGATGCTGAAAGCACTAATAGTAACCATCCCCAAACCTGGCAAGGAACCCACATCCCCACACAATTTTCGACCCATCTCTCTACTTAATGCTGATGTGAAAGTGTATGCCAAAATTCTAGCCTCTAGACTGATGGAGATTATCCCCCAACTGGTACATAGAGATCAAGCGGGCTTTATCAAAGGTCGCCAAATGACAGATGCAACCAGAAGACTAATTAACATTCTCCACTTGGCCAGATCTACAGAAACGCCTTCTCTGCTCCTATCTCTGGACGCAGAGAAGGCGTTCGATAGAGTCCACTGGGGATACCTCCGGGAGACCCTTGCCAGGTTTGGATTTGAAGGGAATATATTGCAAGCGATAATGGCACTGTACTCTTCTCCCTCAGCCAATGTGCTAGCAGCTGATGCGATATCTTCAACTTTCCACATCACTAATGGGACCCGCCAGGGATGCCCCCTCTCCCCGACCATATATGACCTTGCCATAGAACCCCTAGCAGCCCACGTTAGGAACACAGTACAAATCACTGGACTAGAAGTAGGAAAGGTCACACATAAAATCAGCTTATTCGCTGATGATGTGATCCTCATCTTAACCAATCCTCTCTCCTCGTTGCCGGCTATCCATGATCTCTTACTTCATTTTAGTACGATTTCATATTACAAAATCAACACGACTAAATCTCAAATTTTGAACATAGGAATAGACAGTGTCACTAAAGCCATCCTTTCAACAAAGTTTCCGTTCAGTGGACAGATCACTCTATCAAATACCTAGGTATCTCTCTTACCAGCAACCCTGATAAACTATTTAAAGAAAACTTCCCGCCCCTCAGACAAAATATCACATCATCACTCGACCACATTATTAAACAAGAGCTCTCATGGACGGGCAGACTAGCCTCATTCAAGATGCTGGTACTGCCCCAGGTGCTTTACACGCTCAGATGCCTCCCCATCCCCATTCCCCAGGCGTTTCTGAACTCCCTTCAGGGACTACTGGGGAGGTCCATATGGAAGAACAAAAAATCTAGAGTTAATAGGACCTGGCTCTATAAACATAGAACAGCAGGAGGGTCAGGACTTGCAAACCTCACAGACTACTACCATGCGAGCATACTCGCCCAACTAAGAGTTTGGTTTGACTCTGAGAACACTTCACTTTGGGGCCAACTGGAAAGCCAACAAATCCCGGGTTACAACTTAAAAGCCTGGCTACTCAGTCTAGCACCCCAAACCCAAATATTCAAGTCCCTCTCACCCACAATTATAGCCACAGTTAAAATTTGGAAAAAGTTCACCTCCCGCAAATGGATAGCTGCCCCCACCACTATACCAAATATACCTATTGCCACCATCCAAAGGCTTATACCAAACTTCTCCCTTCCATCTTGGACCAACAACCCCTCTAATCTCCTCAATGAAGCCCTGGGTACAGATGGGGTCAAATCCTTCCAACAAATGCAGAGAGAACTAGGTATATCCAATAGATACTTTTACCAATATCTCCAACTACAACACTACATCAGAAACAACCCTCACCTCCGCACCCCAATACCCATCACGGCCTTAAACACTCTCCAATCTCACAACCCCCACACAAAGGGCATGTCTCTTTTTTACAACTTAATTGGAGAGAAGTCAGTATTTACCCACACTTTCGCCATACATAAATGGGAAGAAGACCTCAAAGCCCACTTCAATGCATCACAGTGGGTGACAGCCCTACGCACCACATATAAGAACACCACCTGCGCCTCCCTATGGGAACTCACTCAGAGCATCACACAACGTCGGTATCTCACACCCCACAGAATGTCCCCCTCGGTCCCCTCCCGCTCCCCACTGTGTTGGAGGGGATGTGGACAACGGGGAACCTTACTCCATATTTTGTGGGAATGCCCCTGTATTCTCACCTTTTGGGCAGAGACGTTCCAACTATTATGCAGCGTCACTGGTATCCCAATCAGTAAATCACCCGTTCTAGGCCTCTTAAACCTTAACATCGAGCACATCCCAACCTTACTCCACAAACCTTTCATCCACATACTCTTAGCAGCCAGAATAAATATAACCAGGAGATGGAAAAGCTCTACCCTCCCTTCCCTATCGGAGGTCATACAACAAACACAGACACATTATATATATGAGATGACATTGGCGGCCGACAGGAAGGAATATCTCAGTCTAGCCCACAAATGGCTCCCATGGGTGGAGTGGTATAAGAAAACCAAACAACCGTAACCTAGTTCCTCTCCGACACCCCCCCTCTTCCCTCACCTCCTCTTTCTTCCATTCTCTTCTTCCATCCTTTCTTCTACATACAGTCATAAGTTTTTAGTAGCATCACCTGCAGCACAGTAGCTCACAACAATGCTTCACCTGCTAACAACTATTTCTCATAAGGTCCTAGTCTCTATCCCGGAGCACAGTTTGTTCCCAGTGGGGTGCCTGGGTCTAGAGACAAGAGACCTTGTAAATGTGTATGGATATTAAATGATGTATACTTTACCATATGAAAGTCTTTGTAAACTCTCAGGGACACTATGCCTGCTGTACTGTGATGCCCATGTGACACTCTACTGTTTTACTGTTTTATTGTGAATTCTGAACAAAACAATAAAAACCTATTGAAATTAAAAACGTTGCCGGGGAGGGTGGGGGGGGCGGGGAGCTCTCCCGCAGTGCCTAGTCTAACCTCATCATAGGCAGGTACTGGTCTCCTTTTGTAGGTACGTCTGGTGCCAATGGCAAATTTTGCTTTTGCCTAAATAGAGACCTGTTCTCTTCCTCTCACCCTCTTCTCCATTCTTTTCTTCCCTTTCTCTCTTTCACCTCCCATTTCTACGCTTCTTCCCCTTGCTTCTATTTTTTCCCTAGACCGCCCTTAACCTCGCGGGGAGGAGATGGATGCCATTAAATTCTTGTCCTTGAATACCAAGGGCTTGATCACACCCGAAAAAAACGTTGTATTCTTCTTTCTGATCTCAAACAAGCGCAGATATATATAGAGTATAGGAAACAGTACAAGGCTTAGCGAAAGAGAGTCCAATGATGACATTAAACAAGTACTGTGAGATAAGTCCACTTGTGCCACAATGTTTTCACTTTTGAACATATAATTACAGGATTGTCCACATATGCAATGTTCTCACAATATGACACCCCGTGCGTTGGTAAACAATGTGCATCCACCACCTGATGTATGGGGGCTTACCAGACCCAGCTATATTGAAAGCAATGGCTTTTTCCCAGCCTGGGGTATAAGATGACTGAGCCCGCCTATCCAGATGGTGCCTTAAGCTCCTCCAATCTATTATGTCCTTAATGTATCAGCCAGGGTAGGATCACAGATGCGACCATACGTCCAATATACTCCCCAGTGTTCGGACCTCACAAGGATGGTATATCACCCACAGAAAGAAAAGGGCTTGGATAGTGAAGTACCGTAAAAACAATGTTTATTGCACAAAAGATAAAGGGTACTCACATAGCAGCAAAGAAAACAAGCATATACCGGCCGGTTCCCGACTCCCGGGCAAAGATCAAAACAGTGGTGACATCAGCGCGCCCTCCCGACGTACGTTTTGTCACAAATGATGTCGTCTAGGGCAGTGTTCCCCAACCCTGTCCTCAAGGCCCACCAACAGGTCATGTTTTCAGGATTTCCATTATTTTGCACAGGTGATTTGATCAGTTTCACTGCCTTAGTAATTACCACAGCTGATTCATCTGAGGGAAATCCTGAAAACATGACCTGTTGGTGGGCCTTGAGGACTGGATTGGGGAACACTGGTCTAGGGGAATAGAGTGCGCCGCTGCATCACCAGTAGTACATATACCGGCCGCCCCCTCAATCTGTGGCGTGAGCAGCCATGACAGTTGTGGGAAAAATTGCCAATATTCCCTCATAACTCGCATTAAGTTAAGGAGCCAAAGAATATAAAAGAAGAAAACAGAACGTGATTAAAAGCTCCTTAGCCAGACCATATTAGCTAGCTAAGTTGTCATATGTCCAGATCCAGATGCCAATTAAATTATAAAAGGCTTCAATGGAACTCAGGTATGTCCGTGTGATTTCACCAATCAGCATCTGTCAGTTAAGCTAGGTGGTAATACACCGGACATTTTTAAAAGTCTATAGTAAGTACAAAATATAAAAAATAATAGATTGTAGAAAAAAATAATAATATATATATGAAAAGGTAATGTGAATCCGACAAAGGATAAATGTAAAGTACAAATTTCAAGTTTAGAAATGCCCCTGATGATAGACCCTCCACGCCAGTGGGGTTCATAGTGGTCAATCTCTAAAAACAAAGTCTTAGAAGGGTCCCTGTTGTGATGATCCCTATAGTGCTTGGATACAGAGTGGTTCTTAAAACCAGTGAATATATTGGTTATATGCTCATTGTAAAGGACGCTTGGTCTGGCTTACATACTGCAGCCCACAAGGGCACTGCAACATGTATACTACATCCTTCGTATTACAAGAAATAAAGGATCTAATATTAAATTGGGCTGAGCAGCTGGTAGATATAAAGGTTTGGACCCTCATAGCAGTAGAACTAAACTTGAAATGTCCTGGATATATAAGGTTAGATCCTATACCCCTTATGGGCTGAATGTAGATGTCGATACCAACACTTTCATCGATAATTCGTATGCCTAGGAATATTCTAGTCCCAGTTGTCTGGTCATTTTTATTACCCTTGGTTGATTGTTCTATGTTCTTCTCTCTCCCCTCTGTTAACTTACCAGCTAAGCTCCTTTTGGTAGGGAATCCCTATTACATGTATATATAGGCATACCATATTGATCTTAACTCTTGTGCAAACAGGGATACTTTAATATTCCTTATGTCTGGGAGTTCCCACCCTAGGGGTTACAGTCTATACTTATATAGGGATCAGCCTGATGATTGAACGATCAGCAGATAGGTGACCACGGTCAAATTTGTCTTTAGAATAAGTATTGGTAACCGGGTTTTTATGTACATTTAACATATATGATATTTGTGTATTACACAGTTCATGTTTTTTGTAAACTTGTACTGAGGCTTGGGCTGCCCCCGATACTGAATAATTAATGAATGAATCATTTTTTAACATAAAAAAAAAATATATACTATATTTTTTATCCAAATTTGTACTTTACATTTATCCTTTGTCGGATTCACATTGCCTTTTCATATATATATATATATATATATATATATATATATATATATTATTATTTTTTTCTACAATATATTTTTTATATTTTGTACTTACTATAGACTTCTAAAGATGTCCGGTGTATTACCACATAGCGCGCCTGTCATAACTGACAGATGCTGATTGGTGAAATTACACGGACATACCTGAGTTCCATTGAAGCCTTTTATAATTTAATTGGCGTCTGGATCTGGACATATGACACCTTAGCTAGCTAATATGGTCTGGTTAAGGAGCTTTTAATTACGTTCTGTTTTCTTCTTTTATATTCTTTGGCTCCCTAACGTAATGCGAGTTACGAGGGAATATTGGCAATTTTCCCCACAACTGTCATGGCTGCTCACGCCTCAGATCGAGGGGCGGCCGGTATATGTAGGAGTGGTGATGCAGTGGCGTGCCCTATCCCCTAGATGACATCATTTGTGACAAAACGTACGCCGGGAGGTCGCGCTGACGTCAGCACTGTTTTTATCTTTGCCCGGGAGTCAGGAACCGGCCGGTATATGCTTGTTTTCTTTGCTGCTATGTGAGTACCCTTTATCTTTTGTGCAATAAACATTGTTTTTATGGTACTTCACTATCCAAGCCCTTTTCTTTCAGTGGGTGATATACCATCCTTGTGAGGTCCGAACACCGGGGAGTATATTGGACGTATGGTCGCATCTGTGATCCTACCCTGGCTGATGCATTAAGGATGCAATAGATTGGAGGAGCTTAAGGCATCATCTGGATAGGCGGGCTCAGTCATCTTATACCCCAGGCTGGGAAAAAGCCATTGCTTTCAATATAGCTGGGTCTGGTAAGCCCCCATACATCAGGTGGTGGATACACATTGTTTACCAATGCATGGGGTGTTGTGTTGTGAGAACATTGCATATGTGGACAATCCTGTAATTATATGTTCAAAAGTGAAAACATTGTGGCACAAGTGGACTTATCTCACAGTACTTGTTTAATGTCATCATTGGACTCTTTCTCTTTAGCACAGCCTTGATTTTAGTACTGTCTCCTATACTTTTTAGTATTTGGTTGCAGCTTGTTTTGGACAATAGCGCGGTTTATTTTTGCCTTATTCAGATATAGCGTATATCCAGGAAACTCATTTTAGAGACGACCGACTCCCCATTCTCAAAAATTGATTTTATCCCCAGACCTACCATGCCACTAATGCAACAGCCAAATCCAAGGGAGTCTCGATCTTACTGTCCAGCAGAATACCTTGGAAGCTCAGGGACATCCTTAACCACTTCAGCCCCGGAAGGATTTCCCACTTTAGGACCAGAGCATTTTTTGAGATTCGGCACTGCGTCGCTTTAACTGACAATTGCGCCGTCGTGCAACGTTGTACCCAAACAAAATGTGCATCCTTTTTTCCCAAAAATAGAGCTTTCTTTTGGTGGTATTTGATCACCTCTGCGTCATTTCTGATCGCCGCTATAAACAAAAGAAGAGCGACAATTTTGCAAAAAACCCAAATTTCTTACTTTTTGCTAAAATACAAATCCAAAAAAAAAAATATAAAAAAACTTTTTTTCCATCGGTTTTGGCCGATTTATATTCTTCCTCATATTTTTGGTAAAAAAAATTGCAATCTGTGTTTATTGATTGGTTTGCGCAAAAGTTGCAGCGTTTACGGACGATGAGAATTAATTTCTGGGGTTTTAATTTTTTTATTTTTTACTAGTAATGGTGGCGATCTGCGATTTTTAGCGGTACTGCGATATTGCAGCAGACATGTCGGACCATTTTTACAATTTTTGGGACCATTGGCATTTATACAGTGATCAGTGCTATAAAAATGCACTGATTATTATGTAAATGTCATTGGCAGTGAGGGGGTTAACCTGCAGGGGGCACTCTAAGGGTTAACTGTGTTCCCTGGGTGTGTTCTAACTGTGTGTGGGCTGCCCTGGCTGGTGAAAGGGGATGATCACGGCTTCCATATAGGGGAAGCCTGTGATCACCGCCCTTTTACCTCTATGAGAACGGAGATCCGTGTTTACTTACACGGACCTCCGTTCTCTCACTGCGGGGGGGCCATCGCGGGTAGCCGGCGGCGATCGAGTGTGCTGTGCCCGCTCCCTGGCCCCCCCCGGACACAGTGAACATGCTAGCGCGCCTCCGGCGGCAAGCGAGCACTCACAGCACTAGTTATCGCAGCCGCTGTCATATGACGGTGGTTTGTGATAACGAGCCACTCTGTCGCCGTCAGACTGCGGTCGGCGATCGGCAAGTGGTTAAGGATCCCAATGGCCATTATCTGTTTGTTAAAGGTCTGATTGGTGAAGAGATAGTGACCCTGGGGACAATTTATGACCCAAACACGCAACAAGAGACCTTCATCACACGTATGTTGGAAATTCTTTCGGAATTTACAGAAGGACAATTGATATGGGGGGGGGGATTTTAACGTCCCATTGCGCCCTTTGGTAGATACCTCCTCAGGCAGTTCCTCTCTGGCACACGGAAACACATTGCACAGTTATTATACAGGGCTCAGTTGGTTGACATTTAGAGACTGCAACATTCCGGTGAACATGACTACACATTCTAGTCCTCCCCCCACAAAACATACTCCAGAATAAACTTTTTTCTGGTCTCTCATAGACAGCTCCAGGCAATAAGAATCACTCGACCAGGACCAGGTTCTGGCGACTAAATGAAAGCCTTTTGCAGACACCTGAAGGTAGTGGCAGACGTCACCAAGGAACTGACCCACTACTTTCAGACAAATGACCAAGACGACTGTGATCCGGAGATTCTGTGGGAGGCCCACAAAACGGTGATTAGGGGAGTGTTTATCAAACATGGGTCTCGTATCAAAAACTAAACAGACAGCTGGACTCTCTTAGCTAAATTACATAATGTAGAATCATGACACAAACATGCTCCTACCCCGGCTTCAGAAACCGAACTCCAACTGCTGCGCAAACAAATTACTGACCTGCTTCACTACAGAGCTAAGGCAAATTTGCAAATATGCCGAAAAGTCGGTTACGAGTCCAGTGACAAGTACAGGAAACTGTTAGCTAAACTGGTGAGGGAACAACAACTTTCTAGTTACATCCCCATGATCACTACCCCCCAGGGACAGAAGGCAGCAATCCCCAGACAAATCTCTCAAGCATTTAGTAGCTATTTCACCACCCTTTATAATTTGCCCGACTGAACGCCACCACTAAGCGAGATAGAAGAATATATCGAGAGTTCCCTTCTTCCCTCAACTCCGGAAGAGGCAAGAGCAGAATTGAACTTCCCTATTACGATGAGAGAACTGCAACAGGCTATGGGCTCGACAAAACCTGGCAAGGCCCGGGGCCGCACGGTCTTAACCTACCCTATTACCAAACACATCTACCACACCTGAGCCCCTATATGCTTAGGCTGTATGACTCCATTGGCACAGGTAAACACTTTCCGAGGGATACACTAAAGGCACATGTATCGGTTATCCCAAAAGATGGGAAAGACCCCACACAATGTAGATGCTACAGACCGATCTCGTTGCTCAACGTTGATCTGAAACTCTTTACCAAAATTCTTGCTACCAGGCTGGCCCGACACATAAAATCTCTAGTTCACTTAGATCAAGTGGGATTCATCTCAACAAGAGAGGCACGTGACAATACAACCAAAGTGCTTAACCTTATCCATGCAGCCTCCTCGACACACACCCCGTACATCCTTCTTAATACAGACACCGAAAAAGCATTTGATTGGTGAACTGGAGGTTTATGTTCGCAGTGCTTTGGCATATAGGGGTGGGGGAGACTATAATTAATTGGATATCCGGAGTATACTCTAACCCGACAGCACAGGTAAAAGCCAATGGCATACTTTCCAACACTTTCCCTATTAAAAATGGTACACGACAGGGATGCCTCCTGTCACCTCTTATTTTCGCCCTATCCTTGGAACCCTTCCTATGTAAGGTTAGACAGAACCCCGATATCACCGGTCTGTTGGTAGGATCCACCCAACATAAAATATCAGCCTATGTTGATGATTTGTGTTTTACTCTTACTAACCCAGTCATATTGCTCCCTAATCTTCTTAGAGAATTTGAATTGTATGGGTCCTTTGCGAACCTGAAAATCAGCCTATCAAAATCAGAGGTGATGGGAGTGGCAGTCCCACCGAGGCTCCTCTCCACCCTCCAATCCACCTTTAATGCTGGACCTCAACAGCATTAACATATTTAGGTACCCAAATACCCTCTAATATAACACGCATATATGAAATCTACTGACACAGTGGCACAAGGGTATTCATTCCTGGTTTGGCAGATGCAACCTACTGAAAATGTGTACTCTCCCCAAGTTCCTCTACCTGTTTCAAACCCTCCCGATCAGAATTCCCTTGTTATAATTCAAGCAAATACAATCACTGTTTACTCGTTTTATAGGGGCCCATAAAAAACCCAAACTACCCCACTCGCACCAATCTTTACCTAAACATCTTGGAGGAATCACAGTCCCCGATAAGAGAAAATATTACAGAGCACCACACTTAGGGAGGTACATAGATTGGTGCCGAAATATAAACTCTAAAATATGGGTACAACTAGAACAACAGCAAGTTTATATTCCTTTGAAAGGCTCACTTTGGTGCCATAGCTGCTTCCCAACAGAAGTAAATACAGACCCTCTCATAGGCACCACAATCTCTCTCAGTGCACAGATCTTGAAACAGGGGACTCTTACGTCAGTAGACTCTCCTTTATACCCCATTCTGGGAAATCCAAAATTTACACCGGGTCTTTGCAATAGGGAATATCATACCTTGTGAACAGCAGGCATCTCTCACGCTTTGAATTTTATACAGAGGGATCATTGTTCCACCATAACAGACTTAATTAACAATAACGGACTATATTTTGGCCAGCACTCAGACTCCATCACTTTCTTCATTCTCTTCCTAACCCCAAGGGATTTAGCCGAGACTTGACAATATTCGAGACTTACTGCTCGGACACCGATCCACTACCGAGAACCCTATCCAAAATGTATGCGTTGTTGGGCTCTCCCAGTGTACAACCAAGTTTGCCCTGGATATCCAAATGGGAAACGGATCTTAACTGCACTTTTACGGACACGCAAATTCAAAACATTATACGCTTCTCCACAAAGTCGTCCATCTGTACCAAACTGCAGAAAACAAACTTTAAATTACTCACTAGATGGTATTTCACTCCTGTGAAACTCCATCAATGCTACCTCACCACATCTGAGCAATGCTGGTGGTGCCACGGGAACAGAGACACCATATTGGACAACAGTCCGAAGGGTGGTCCAAAAATTCATGGAATACCAGGTTCCAAACGACCCAGCTTTCTTCCTGCTTCACGCATCCACCATATCACCTAAACTTATAAAAAAATCCATCCTACGACATTTGACATTTGAATAACGCAGCTAAGGCGTGTATCCCACGCTGTTGGAAGAAAACTCACCCCCCGTCTATAGTAAGCTGGCTACATAAGGTTGAATAAATCAATAAGATGGAAGACTTAATCCTCACATCGCAACACAAATGAGAACGTTATACCAGGACTTGGGGATTGTGGAACTTATTTCTAATGTCAGATGAATGCAAGGCTTTATTGGACCCTGCGGCCCAACCATGAATATGCTCCCCAGGAGCCTGAATCAGATGGATGGACATTGGTGGTCTCTGGCTCCCCCGACTCCCCGCGAGTCCCTCCCCCCTTTTCCCCACCTCACATCGCTTCCCCCGTCCTTTTTCTTTCTTGCTGCTCACCTTGCAATTTCCTCTTTTAGATAACTGTGCAGATACCAAACAGCCTAGTATGTAAAAAGCTAACAATGATTCCTCAGTAGTGTTGAGCGAACCCGGACTGTAACGTTCGGGTCCGTACCAAACTTTCGGGTGTCCGTGGCACGGACCCGGACATTTCAAAAATCGTTCGGGTTCGGTCCGGGGTTCCAAGCGAGTTGTGATGACTCCTTAGTAACAATCGAAAAATGTATGATCCGACAAACCATAGACGTGTCAATAGATTTTCTCCTTTAACGTTCCACTCGTCGTTCTTTCTTTTTCCTGCCCCCTTCGCTACACTCCACCCCTTTTCCCCCCTCCCTGAGCGCCCCTCAGCCCCCTCGGTCTCTGGTGGTTACAGGTAGGTAGACTAAGTCCGAGGACCCCTCGTATAAGTACCAACCCGGCGTCCCAGGTTATTTCGGAACGTAAGTAGACTGTAATCTTTATTCAAGGTGTTAGGGG
>BLSH010371540.1:30505-48036 GCA_018402905.1 Glandirana rugosa | reverse complement strand
TCAACTAAGGTGGGATAAGTTTAGATTTTTGCAGCTTCATTTGTTTTATTCTTTCTACTATTAAGTTTGGCTTTGCTGGTTCATTTCTTAACCCCTTCCTTACTGGGCACTTAAACCCCCCTCCTGCCCAGACCAATTTTTGGCTTTCAGCGCTGTCGCATTTTGAATGACAATTGCGCGGTCGTGCGATGTTGTACCCAAATAAAATTTGCGTCCTTTTTTTCCCACAAATAGAGCTTTCTTTTGGTGGTATTTGATCACCTCTGCGTCATTTCTGATCGTCGCTATAAACAAAAAATGAGTGACAATTTTGCAAAAAAGAACAATATTTTTAACTTTTTGCTAATGTACAAATCCATTAAAAAAAAATTATTCATCAGTTTTGGCCGATATATATTCTTCTACATATTTTTGGTAAAAAAAAAATCGCAATCGGCATATATTGATTGGTTTGCGCAAAAGTTATCGCGTCTACAAACTGGGAATTGATTTATGGCATTTTTAATATTTTTTTTTTTGACTAGTAATGGCGGCGATCTGCGATTTTTATTGGGACTGCAATATTGGGGCAGAAATGACAGACATTTTTTACACATTTTTGGGACCAATGACATTTATACAGCGATCAGAAATTTAAATATCCACTGATTACTGTATAAATGTCATTGGCAGTGAAGGGGTTAACCTGCAGGGAGCAGTGAAGGGATTAAATATGTTCCCTGGGTGTGTTCTAACTGTGGGGAGGGCAGGGCTGGCCGGGACATAACAGATCTAACTGATCCCAGTGACAGGGATCAGTAGATCTGGTATGTCCCCTGTCACAGAACGGGGAACCGCCGTGTTTACATTGGCGGTACCCCGTTCTGAGGCTACTAAAACAGATCGGCGGGTCTTGGGCTGTCATCGAGTCTGCCCGAGCCACGGGCACGCTAGCCAGGGGGCGCGCGAGGAGCGTGCACAGGGGACGACGTCCATGGATGTCATCCCGGCATTTCAGATCCGCGCTGGAGCCGTACTTCGGCAATAGCGCGGATCTGGAGTGGTTAAATTAAGACGCTGAACCCCTAGAGATCTTTGATCTCTCTCATATTATTCAGGTAGGTATCCACTCTTCAGAGGTTGTCCGCTCTGTCCCTGGGTAAAAATGCTTGCTGTTGTCACCTTGTGTAGGTAATTCAGTAAACTCCGGGGCCCGCCAAGGCCCATCCTTGTCACTCCAGTTTCCAGTTTCACCTACACTGACTGGGCAAGCACGCTGTAAAAGCAGCAGATGGTAATGGGGGGTGGGACCCAGGTCAGCTTTTGCATCGGGGCCCACAAGCTTCAAGCTGCGCCTCTGCTGGAGATATTTATAGATGTGTCTTTAAAACACAAGTTCTGATTCTTCACTCAAGCTATTTCAGGTGTTTCTGCAGTGTCCATTCTCGCTTTTTACCTGGCTGTTGCTGCAATACCAGGAAGAAAACCTGGGATACAAATCAGCAACCGTTGCAGGGGTAGTGCTACATACTGTAAAAAACAGTGATTACCTGAAGTACATATACAAAAAGGAGAACCAGTGTTATTAGCACAGAACTTCCAAGACAGAGTTGTTAGTACTAAGAACTATGGGAAGTCTGTAAAGCTTCTGTAGGACCCTCTAGCTAGGTGCTAGTGTAAATAGTTTTTTTCTGACAGTGTAGGTAAATTTGGCTTGGCTGGCAGTCAAGCCTGTGTTGAATCTGGGTCAGGGTGAGTGACTCAGGAAGGCTGAATGACTCATCAGACAGCAGCTCTGGCACCTCCCCCTACTTGCTGGAACCTTGGAGAAGCTTCCAGAAGGATGTGGAGAACTGTGGGAAGTAGCCAGGAGGACTAGTGAGAGAGGCAGCTGCAGTCAGGTGGGCTGGCATTGCCTGAAGAAGTGGTGCTGGTATTAGTAGCCACAGGAATGTAGTTGGGCACTGGATTTTCTGTACACAGCCAAAGGGGCCCGCGGTCCCTGCCTGTAAATGGCTTCTGCTTAATCTGTTTAAGTGCCTTTTTGTCAGATTCATCAGTGTTCCAGCTGAGTCTGTGTCACTTTTGTCTGCAAGCAAGTGAGTGCTGGAGGAAGAGAGATAAGTGTATATAGACTGTAAATAGCTAAGTTGTCTCTGAAGAGTTATAAAGTCAAGCGAGCAGGACTTCCGGTTCTGGCACCACATGTGAGGGAGCGAGGAACAGCGGCTTCCTGAGCAACTCACATACAAAAACGGCCACAAGCCTGCAGAAAACAACACATACACTGGCCAGCCACCTACAGTTACCCGGAGCTGCAGCACCATCCCCGTCGGAGGATAAGTAATCTGCCATACCTCAGGCATGAGCGGCCCTGCTCTCTCCCACCATCACAGCCGCGGGGGAGAGGGCGGTAGCCGCAGGGATAACACAGATAAAGAAGGAGATGAAAGAGCAAGCTAAGCGCTTGTCAGAACTCGAGCACTGCATGTCAGATCTGGAGGATGAGATACAAAACTCCTTTACCTCAGACCAAAAAGCCCAACAAGTGCAGCAATACATTCTCGATAAACTCGACAATCTCGAGAATCGATCGAGAAGAAACAACTTGCGGGTCATTGGACTCCCAGAATCTGTCCAAGCTAAAGAACTGCATGACATCTGTGCCACACATATCCCTAAAGCTCTGGGCCTAGCCATGACCTGCCTAGAGGAAAGAGCCCACCGCCTAGGAGCCCCATCTGACTAAAGGAGCACCCCCAGACTGGTGATTGTCTGCTACTTAATTTACTCTGACAGGGTGAACATCCTGATATCCTTGAGAAATTCAAAATCATTACAACTGGATGGTCACAAGCTCTTGCTATTTGCGGACTATTCGCAAGAAGTTTCTCGCAGGTGAAAAGCTTTTCACCCAATATGCTCCGCTCTTTATCAAAAGGGGCTCAAATTCACCTTAGTATATCCACCAACACTCCGCTTCACAAATTCAAAAAGTGAATCAAAGTCTTTCTCTCACCCAGAGAAGGCTCAGCAATACATACAATCCTACCTCCATATACCAATGGATACTTCGGCACCTGAAACCCTTTCCCATTTAAATGCACCAAGGGACCAATGCAGCCCGAGGAAAGATTCAGCAGCAAAACTCCACATTCTGACTCATCTGGATGGCATAACACGCGCTGAAACAGTTCTGAACTCCAACTCTCAAGACCCATACCCATGGCGTAGTCTGATAGAGCGACCCAGAGTCATATCCTCCAAGACTCTTCCCCCAGCTTAAGGTTCAGTTTTGTATAATTGTTTAGTATGTTTAATGCATGACATTGTTTTCTTAACTATCCCATTGGTTAATTTTCTTAGAAATGCGCACAACCTTATCGTGGGATGAATCATACTCCTTCGGCCTAGCATGCGCTTCCTTTCTACAATCTACCACTCCTTAGCTATACCATCAGGCCTGCTGCCTCAATATGCTATGGGAGTCCACAGGCGAAAAGCCCTGCATCCCCTGGTAACGCTGTTCATAGATGGAGAAGACACATGTGGAAAAGAGTGGAGGTCAAGCTGCTATGGATATGTCACCACTCTTCTTACCTGAGACTTTTTGCTTTCTGTGTTGTTCTGTCCAGCCCCCCTCCCGGAGAACCCAACTCCAGGCAATCCCTATCGGGCCCTACTGCAATCCCTATATCACACTTAGCTACTGAGCTTCTGATCTTGATCACATACAGTATCTCACAAAAGTGAGTACACCCCAAACATTTTTGTAAATATTTTATTATATCTTTTCATGTGACAACTAGGGATGAGCTTCAAGTTATGCTGTTTGTTTGTTCGGTGTGAGCCGAACATTATGGGGCATTCGCGGCAACTTCGCGTGCCCCATAATGTTTTAAAATGTCGGCGGAATGCTGCCAGTTGATTGGCCAAAGCATGCACATGACCTGCATGCTTTGGCCAATCAGCGGGAGGCCTGCTGTGAGAGTTTTGATTGGCTAAAGGCAGGATGTTAAGATTGTTAAGATCTTTTATTAAGATGTTAAAAAAAGAAAAAAAAAGATAGCTAACTAGATACGTAGTTAGAAATCTGTCAGTTAGTGCAGACAGGTTAGTGTAGGAAAAAAAAAAAGATTATATATATATAAATATATTTTTATTATTATTATACAGGATTTATATAGCGCCGACAGTTTGCGCAGAGCTTTACAATATTAGGGCAGACAGTACAGTTACAATACAATTCAATACAGGAGGAATCAGAGGGCCCTGCTCGTTAGAGCTTACAATCTAGGAGGGAAGGTTAAGTGATACGAAAGGGCAATAACTGTGGGGGATGAGCTGATTGAGAAACTAAGGAGTGTAGTTGTTAGGTGGTGGCAGGATAGGCTTCCCTGAAGAGAAAAGTTTTCAGGGATCGTCTGAAGGTGGATAGATTTGGGGGACAGTCTGACAGATTGGGGTAGGGAGTTCCAGAGGATGGGAGAGGCTTGGGAGAAGTCTTGGAGGCGAGTATGAGAGGAGGTGATGAGGGAGCTGGAGAGCAGGAGGCCTAGGGAGGAGCAAAGAGGGCAGTTAGGTTGGTATTTTGAGATTAGGCTGGTGATGTAGTTGTGAGCAGAGCAGTGGTCTATTTAGGTTTTGTGCTGCCCTAGGCCTGACTAAACTCGTGCACCCCCTAATTTAAATATGATCCACCCCTTCCTGGCAATGTCACACCCCTTCCTGTTTAAGACCCGCCCTGTCTCCTGTAAACCACTCCCCTTCCCCTTTAGGCTCCACCTCTTCCTTTCTGTACATTGCACCCAGGTTCCCATCAGCTGAACACGCACAATTTCAAACCGGCAATGCAGTTTGACTTCGGGGGTGATTTGACATACATTTGTGTGGGTTCATACACAGATGTCTATTCAAATCGCCCCCAAAGTTGCCAAAAGTAGTACAGGAACTACTTTTTGGAATCGGTGCGGCACCACAAACTCAGCGTCGCATTGATTCAAACGGTGCCATTGCCAGCAATAGCCGCCGATTTGGCATGCGATTTGACATGTCAAATCGCATGCCAAATTAGCCCAATGTGAACGTGGGCTTAAAGTGGGTACCAAGTGCAGCCTCATCAGTGCCCATCAATACAGCCTCACCTGTGCCCATACAGGTGGTGAGGAGGGAGCATATTGCTACCTTCACAGCCTGTCAATTGCCTCTGAAAAGAAATGTGGATTGCTTTTCAGAGTGCAATCTTTTTCAATAAGAGCAGCAGAGGGGGGCATTATTGTACTTGTCTAGGGAGGAGGTGGTGTTTAAACTTCCCAGCCTATAGTGTGCATGTACTCCGATTTGCCACCTGTCCTGCACACCTTAAGGCTACTTTCACATTGAAGCGGTAGACGCGGACCTGCTGAAGAGATATGTGAACTGGCTCCATAGAGAGCTGGTCAAAATATCCTGCTATTGCCAATTGGATGCGGGGAACCTTCTTCCAAATTGCAATAGTGTGAACCCAGCCGAAGGCTGGGTTCCCTGCATCCAATTGACAATAGCAGGAGATTATGACCGGCTCTCTATGGAGCCAGTTCACATATCTCTTCAGGAGGTCCAAAATTCAGGCTGAAATTGGACCTGAAATGGTGAACCAGCATGCACTCCCTGCTGGGAGCCGCTGTGTGTTCTGGTGTGAATCCAGCCTTAAATGTAGTTAGCAGGATGGACAATAAAATCCAGACTGATCTATAATGAGAAATGACACTTTTCTTCATATGTCAGAAAGCAGCATTAGCCAATAGCCATACTGCTAGCTATGAAAGGGTGACCAATATATGCAAGCAGACACTAAGGTGTTACGTGCCATTTATATCAGAAGCACCAGTCTGAAGATATAAAGAGTAAAGAGTTAATCATTTAGGGAAGTAGCAGTGTCCATTTAAGCAGAGAAGAAAAGCACAATCCTCTCCTAGCACCAGGGACAGAGAGGGTTAATTACCCGAGTCTATTTTAGATAACAGAGGATAGGAGAAACAAAGTGGGAAAGCTGGAGCACAGATAAGTGGGGGCATGAGGTTTGCAAGGAGAGAGGATCGGCATCTTACTATCACCTCCAGGTCACATATATACATTATGTTCAGTAGCTGGGTCCGCTGCTGAAGCCACAATCCGACCTTATAATCCTTATATCTCATCATAGGCAACTGGGGTCACGACATGGGAGAAGACACTGACCAGCTCTCTCTCTGCTCTCTCTCTGCTCTGCCGTCTGTGTGCAGAGGAGGGGGAGGGGGGAGCTGTTGCCACACGCTTCTATGTGAGATGATCCAGCAACCCCGGCAGTGAATGGGCTGGCTCAGGAGGAGGAGTGGGACTTTTTTGCATGTGGGGGAGGCAGCTCCGCCCCCCGCAAAGTGCCGCCCTAGGCCTGGGCCTTGTTGGCCTAGGCCAAGACACAGCACTGGAGCAGAGTTGTGGATGGCTTTGTAGCTGATTGTTAGTATTTTGAATTTAATTAGTTGGGCGAATGGCAGCCAATGGAGGGAATGGCAGAGAGGGGTGGCAGACGCTGAACGGTTTGTAAGGTGGATGAGTCTGGCAGCAGCATTCATGATGGACTGGAGGGGGGATAGTCTATTTAAAGGTAAGCCAGTGAGGAGGGGGTTGCAGTAGTTGAGGCGAGAGATGACCAGGGAGTGAATCAAGAGCTTTGTGGTTTCATTGGTTAGGAAGGGACGTATTTTAGAGATGTTGCGTAGGTTGAGGCGGCAAGCCTTAGAAAGTGATTGGATGTGGGGCCAAAAGGAGAGTTCAGAATCCAGGATAACACCAAGCACCCTAACATGTGGGGATGGGTGGATGGTTGTGCCATCACTCTTGACAGAGAAGTCAGGGGAAACTGCACGTGGGGGAGGAAATATTATGAGTTCGGTTTTCGACAAGTTGAGTTTGGAGAAGTGGTGTGACATCCAGGCAGATATGTCTGTTAATAAGTTGGCGATACGTGAGGGGACTGATGGAGTAAGTTGGAGGGGTGGAGAGGTAGATTTGGGTGTCGTCAGTGTAGAAATGATATTGAAAGCCGTGGGAGGCTATCAGCCAACCTAGGGAAGAGGTGTATATTGAAAATATGAGAGGTCCAAGAACAGAACCTTGGGGGACCCCAAAAGAGAAAGGAAGAGGAGAGGAGGAGGTAGAATTGTACGTTACACTGAAGGTGCGATGGTATAGGTAGGACGAGAGCCACTGAAGAGCACAGTCACGGAGACCGAGGGAGTAGAGTTTTTTGAGGAGGAGGGGGTGGTCGAGAGTATCAAAGGCAGCCGAAAGGTCCAGGAGTAGGAGTACAGAGTAGTGTCCATTAGTTTTTTGTGGTTAGTAGGTCATTTGTGAGTTTAAGAAAGGCAGTTTCTGTGAAGTGATGAGGGCGAAATCCAGATTGAAGGGGGTCAGAAGGTTATTCTTAACAAGGTGGTGACTCAGTTGGTTGTAGACTAGGCGTTCAAGGAGTTTGGAGATAAAGGGGAGCAAGGAGATATTGCGCAGATTGTTAAGATCGGTAGGGTCCAGGGATGGCTTTTTGAGCATGGGGGTGACCAATGCATGTTTTGGGGAGCATTGGGGAAGATGCCAGAAGAGAGGGAGAGGTTGAAGATGTGAGTTAGAGAGTGCAGTATAGAGTCAGAGGGTGAGCGTAGTATTTGAGAGGGAATAGGGTCCAGTGGACAAGTGGTTAGGTGGGCGTTAGAAAGTTAGAAAGGAGTTTAGCAACCTCATTTATAGTAACAGGTTTGAATAAGGATAGTGTTGATTGTGCTTGTTTTATATATATATATATATATATATATATAGATATAGATATAGATATATATATATATATATATATATATATATATATATACAGGGTGGGCCATTTATATGGATACACCTTAATAAAATGGGAATGGTTGGTGATATTAACTTCCTGTTTGTGGCACATTAGTATATGTGAGGCGCGACTTATGTGTACTTTTCTTTGCTGCACGAGCTTGCGGGGACGGTGGCGCTTTACATTTTTTTTTTATTATATTTTTCCTCTTAACACTGTTCCTTTTAAATAAAAATCTGATCACTTTTATTGCTATCACAAGGAATGTAAACATCCTGATATCCTGATGTGATAGTTGTGATCGCCAAAAACAGCGATTCTGAATACTGTCATTTTTTAAAAATCTGCGCCTTTAGCCACTGAGCAAACCGGAAGTAAGCTTGTAACGTTATATGGGTGTATCCTCGCGCTACTATGGTCACACACTGGGGGTGGGACTAGGTTGCTGCTGTACCTAATATCTGACGATACAAAATAAGGTCTAAAAGGAAAAAATGGTACTGCGCAGCCTATTGCAGTGTGCTAGTATGTGAACCTTGCCCCTAGTGGTTCTGGGGCTTATTACCACACAATTACTCCTGTTGTCAGTATTCTACTTCAATCATAATGTTGTAGGAGTATAATACAAATGAAGTGCACAATGAGCATTACTGTCTTGCTCTGGTAATACTAGACACGTATATAAATAATAGTAGCCATAAAACACAGACCTAGTAAATAAGTGACGTGATGATATAGTAATAAAATCTTGCATAAAATAAATTATAAAATATGAATGACTGCTGTATTGCAATAAAATAGGAAATAATAACGAGTGCAAAAGTATCAAATATCAAGAAAAAAATGTCCTTTTTCAAATCAAGTGATAAAAGTGATAAATTAGTGACTTGTGCTCCAAAAGTTCATAAAACGATTCGTGCTCCAAAACTGGTGTGGGAAGCCTCTTTGTGCAGGGGGGTGGTTGATAACCCCAAAAAGGATTCCTTTCTTAAGGTGCTTCAACTGGATCAGTGCTCACAGAACTCTCACCTGAGCAGGTTAGGACCTGTGCGCATCAAGGTTTCTTTACGGGTTCTGCTCTTCCAATTGGGGTGCGTTTTTCTCTCCAATCGCAATCCTTCCGTATGGTCAGCCAGTACGACCCACCGGTCGTTAGACTCCTTCTATGCGATCCTTAGCAGAAGTTACTTTTCTTCTGCAAGATGTCTTTGACATTATAAAGTTGTAAAATTCCCATCAGCTCAATGCTGCATCATGTATACCATTCAGAGACTTTTTGGGTCTTAGCAATAGAAAGTGGCTCCGCTAACACTTCTATGGACGCCTGTTTTAAAAATATGACAGTATTCAGAATCGCCGTTTTTGGTACTGAAGAGTACATGTCACCATATATTACTATCAAGGGATGTTTACATTCCTTGTGATAGCAATAAAAGTGATCAATTTTATTTTATTAAACAGTGTTAAAAAAAATAAATTAAAATAAAATAAATAAAAAAGTAAAAAGAATTTAAAGCGCTACGGTAACCGCAAGCTCGTGCAGCAAAGAAAATGCAAAAGTAAGCCATGCCCGCATATGAAAACGGTGTTCAAACCACACATGTGAGGTATCGTTCACCAGAGTATGAGCCGTAATTCTAGCAAAAGACCTCTTCTGCACCTCTAACCTGGTAACCGTAAAAAAAATTTTAAAGCGTTGCCTATGGAGATTTTTAAGTACCGGAGTTTGTAGCCATTCTGAAAGTGTGCGCAATTTTCAACCCTAACATGTATGGTATCTATTTACTCAGCGGAACATTCTCTTTCACAATATACAAAACAATTGAGCTAACTTTACTTTTGTCTTATTTTTTAACTCAAAAAAGTCATTTTTTTCCAAAAAAATTGTGCTTGGAAGACCGCTGCGCAAATACCGTGTGACAAATAGTATTGCAACAATCGCTATTTTATTCTCTAGGGTGTTTGAAAAAAAATATGTAATGTTTGGGGGTTCTAAGTAATTTTCTAGCAAAAAAATGATTTTAACTTGTAAACGAGTGTAAAAAAGGACTCACTTAAGGGCTTAAGTGGTTAAACTAATTTACAATAGCAGGACCCATTCCTGCGTCCAACAAGAGTAACTGCAAGGGGTTACAGTGTTCTGGCACCGCCAACAACCAAGGCCCAATTTTTGGCCACTTATTTGACTGGGGGCTTTCGTCAGAATTTGTAAACTAATTTACAACATTAGGCCCAGTTCCCCCCGTCCAACAAGAGTAACTGCAAGGGGTTACAGTGTTCTGGCACCGCCAACAACCAAGGCCCAATTTTTGGCCACCTGTTTGACTGGGGGCTTTTGTCAGAATTTGTAAACTAATTTACAACATCAGGCCCAGTTCCTCTGTCCAACAAGAGTAACTGCAAAGGGTTACAGTGTTCTGGCACCGCCAACAACCAAGGCCCAATTTTTGGCCACCTGTTTGACTGGGGGCTTTCGTCAGAATTTGTAAACTAATGTACAACATCAGGCCCAGTTCCTCCATCCAACAAGAGTAACTGCAAGGGGTTACAGTGCTCTGGCACCACCAACAACCAAGGCCCAATTTTTGGCCACCTGTTTGACTGGGGGCTTTCGTCAGAATTTGTAAAGTAATTTATGACATCAGGTCCAGTTCCTCCATCCAACAAGAGTAACTGCAAGGGGTTATAGTATTCTGGCACCGCCAACACATAAGGCCCAATTTTTCGCCACCTGTTTGACTGGGGGATTTTATCACAATTTTTTAACTAATTTAAAACAGCAGGGCCCGCGCCAAAATTAAAAAAAAATTATGTGCTTGTCCCCCCAAAATCCAAACCAGGCCCTTCAGGTCTGGTATGGAATTTAAGGGGAACCCTGTGCCAAAATTAAAAAAAAAATAACGTGCAGTTCCCCCCAAAATCCAAACCAGGACCTTCAGGTCTGGTATGAAATTTAAGGGATACCCGCACCAAATAAAAAAAAAAAAAAAGACGTGAGGTCCCCCTAAAATCCAAACCAGGCCCTTTAGGTCTTGTATGGATTTTAAGGGGAACCCCACACCAAATTTAAAAAAAATGGCGTGGGGTCCACCCCAAAATCCAAACCAGAACCTTATCCAAGCATGCAGCCCTGGCATGGCAGGAGGGGGTGGCGACAAGTGAGCCCCCCCTCCGAACCATACCAGGCCACATGCCCTCAACATGGGGAGGATGCTTTGAGGTTGCCCCCAAGCACCTTGTCCCCATGTTGATGGGGAGAAGGGCCTCATCCCCACAACCCTGGCCGATGGTTGTGGGGGTCTGCGGGCGAGGGGTTATCAGAATCTGGAAGCCCCTTTTAATAAGGGGGCCCCCAGATCCCGACCCCCCTCCCTATGTGAATAGGTTTGGGGTACATTGTACCCCTACCCATTCACCAAAAAGGAGTTTAGTGTAAAAAAAACAAGGGGCAGTTTTTGACAAGTCCTTTATTTTGTAAAATAGCCCTTTCTTCTTTCTTCCTCCATTTTCTCCTGGCCTAGTCCTTCTTGTGGTCTTCTGCTTCTTCTTTTAGTTTTTTGTTTCCTGTCTTTGTCTTCAATCTTCAATCTTCATCTTCTTCCTTCTTTCACCGCCGCCGCTCTCTCCGCTGGTGCAGTCCAGCCCCTGCGTATCTTGCAGAATGGGCTGTCTTCACGATGACAGTACGTTTATAAAAAGGGGTGGGGCCACCCAGTGACGTAACTGAGTAAACCCACCCCCTTCTGACGTCATGTGATGTCAGAGGGGGCAGGTCACCCATTTATATCACTGAGTGGCCCCACCCCTTCTTATAAAAGAACTGTCATCGTGAAAACCGCCCATTCGGCAAGATGCGCAGGGGCCGGACTGAGAGAGAGCAGCGTCAGTAAAAGAAGAAAGAAGATGAAGATGAAGATTGCAGATTGAAGACAAAGAGAGGAAGCAAGAAGACTAAAAGAAGAAGCAGAAGACCAGAAGACGGACTGGGCCAGGAGAAGATGGAGGAAGAAAGAGGAAAGAATAAAGAATAAAGAGCTATTTTACAAAATAAAGGACTTGTCAAAAAACTGCCACTTGGGGGCATGGCCTGGCACTGGAGGAGAAGAAAGCAGGGAGACAGAGCTCCAAAGCATCCCGACTCAACCCGCTTACTTCCCGGGGAAGATTATCTTCATCCAAGGTAAAGAACACCTATAACCTTCCCCCGCACCTCCCGGAGCCCTCCTCCGGCCGGCGGCGGCCGAATTCAGACCACAAGCCGGCACCGCATCTCAGGCCCCAAGTCTGAGCAATCTTCTCCCCACAAAAAGCTGCCTGTGGATATAATCCACACCCGAGAAACAATTCCAGCGGATATTCCCTCTCCCACCCCTCACTAAGTGGCCGCTCACTCCAGCGGATCGCCCGGCACGCTACTGAGATCATACCCGCCACGCGAGTCCCAGGCTCTATTGTGGCCTATAGTTTTCATCCGCGGCGGCCACCTTGCTACACCCGCGGCCGGGAAAAGAAAGTAAAAGCAGCCCAAACCGGGTCAAACTGAGCTAGTGGAAGCAAGAATAAGCGAGCTACTGTTCAAAGCAACCCAAAGCTTTCTCACAAGTGGCCATCAGGATTAAAGAGCCCTGAATCCCCTGCGGAGCGGCCATATTGCTACACCTCAGGCCCTCCTTCAGCCAGAAACAAGAGTACACATAGCGCAAAACAATACCCAAGCCTGCAAGTGTTGATCCCTTATGATACACTACCACCTTGACCTGAGTGAAACCCTTTGAGACATCATCACCACACTCTGACCCACGACCCTGATCCGCACAGCATCTACTACTCACAAAAATAGAATAATAGCACAGGCAAACATGGCAGCCTAATCCTAGCTCTGAAGCACAGCCCGGAGCACTATCACCCCTTGAGAACGATCACCATCTCCTGGAATCAACAACTCACACAGCTCCTCAATACTAAATGGCAACAAGGAAACGGAAGGACGATCACCACCCAAAAAAACTCACGGCCTTCTTCCATAGACCAGCACCCATGGACAACAGTGCCTAGCTGAGCAACGAGACAAGGAACACTCCACCGTCGGACTCATACACAGATCTACCGGACGCAGACCCCATAATAGAAGCAGACGCACCACTTTCTCCACACCCAGAAGACTCCTCAACAACAAACCCCACCACGGGTAGCCCAGCCAAAGCCAGGATGAGGCTGGACTCACCATCCAACCCAGCGCTATCTGGCAACAGAAGCCCTGCCCCCAATAACCCAGAGGAAGACCTACATACCTCTATAGAATCCTTCCCAACGTCGGGCCAACCCATACTCGACACTACTATGAAGGATATGCCACTCTCATTTCAAACCTCACTGATGTCCAACTTATCGGGCTTATTCACTAAATTCAGCAACGAAATTCACCACCTGGACGACAGAGTGTCACACATCGAAAATAAAATGGAAGACTGCACCAGCACCATCAACAAACTAGTGGACGCATATGAAGACACCAAATCCGACAACACATGGATAAAAGCAAAGTTAGCTGATCTCGAGGACAGATCTAGACGCAATAACATCAAACTCCGCGGAGTTCCAGAGACAGTATCCCAGCAAAATCTTCAAAAATATGCTCACGACCTACTCTCTGCCCTAATACCAGGACTATCCCCGGTCGAAAAAACAATTGACCGTATCCACCGAATCCCCAAACCCAAACACCTAGCGGACTCAATCCCTAGGGATGTGCTAATGAAAATCCACTTCTTTCCAGTGAAAGAACAACTACTCCTAAGAGCCAGGCAACGCAACACCCTGCCAGCTCCCTTTGACCAAATTCAAATCTATGCTGACTTGTCGCAGTTCACCTTACAACAAAGAAGACAGCTGAAGTCCGTCACCAAGGCACTAAACAACCATAAAATTGTCTATAAATGGCGCTA
The DNA here is from genome assembly GCA_018402905.1 of Glandirana rugosa. NCBI lineage: Eukaryota > Metazoa > Chordata > Amphibia > Anura > Ranidae > Glandirana > Glandirana rugosa. The sequence goes on along the minus strand of BLSH010371540.1, from coordinate 34,260 downwards.
TCCAGCCACTCTCCTAATTACTCACAATGGTTCCTCCCACTCAATCAACCACCTACCTGAAGGCCTACGACTACTCAAGTCCTGGAATATTATCCCGGATCCACCTCAAGAATCAATCAGCCACCCCCCTTCCAACAGGTCCCATCCAGGAGCCCATCCCCACAACAACAAACACAGACCTAACGACTAAAGGGTCCACCATTGTCGCCACAATCTCCAGCCTGCCCAATGAGCCTACTATACAAAGAGCTCAGAACTTGTTCTTATTTTTTTTTCCTTTTTTTGCAGTTACAAACTCTTCCCCTGACAACCTAGCAGCTACACCTGCATCAGCTGCTCGTTACCAGCTAACCTCAGTTGTTGAAAGGTCCTAAAGTTGAGAACCATTGAGTTGAATAACTTTGTCCTCTCTTATGTTCACATTGTTCTTATGTTCTCTTTCATACTGATACTCATCGCGACTCAAGTGCTACATTGCCTCGCAGCAATTGATCCACCCTAACCACCACACCAAGAATCTTTTACAGGCTCCTTACGCCAACAGCATACCTACAAAAAGCAAAGACCCCGAGGACCCCTGCCATCACACACCAATAAGATAACAGCGAAGAAACACTGTACCAAAACTCAACAAAGCAAGTAGTGCTCCTACCATACACTCCAAGCCTCAAAGATGACCATCACAGTCCTATCCCTAAATGCCAGAGGATTAAACCACCCGGCAAAAAGGACATCCCTCTGGAAGACAGCCTTACAACTGCACAGTGACGTAGTATGCGTCCAGGAAACGCACTTCATGATAAACAACTCCCCCCAATGCAAGCACTCATCATTTCCTCATGTATTTCAGGCCAAATTCTCTAAAAAACAAACAGGAATTATGATCGTGATCAGAGACTCTGTGTCCTTCCAGCTTCATCAGAGCATCATAGACCCCAATGGTCGATACATCATCATCATCATCTGTACCATTAACGCGAACAAATACACCCTGGCATCTATCCATGCCCCGAACCAGAGACAGATCTCATTCCACAACAAAATTATCAAAAAAATAAAGAAAATCCAACAAGGCCACATACTCCTCTGTGGAGACTTTAACCTAGTTCTGGACTGCCAACTGGATTCAACCTCCAAACCTAAAAGAACCTTACCATCACTGAACCCACTCTTAAAGAACAACGACCTCTACGATGCATGGAGATGCGGTCACACAGAAGAAAGAGACTATACGTTCCTATCTCAAAGACATAACTCCAATTCAAGGATCAATCTATTTATCCTAGATAAATGGCTCTTACAAAATGTGCATACATCTGAGATCCATGCGGCCACCTGGTCCAAGCACGCGCCAATAACCATTACACTACTAGACAAAAAAACACTTTCCAATTCGTACCTGTGGCGCATCAACAATTACATGCTACAAATACCACAACATGCAAAATTGATATCAAGCAAACTTGAAGAATACTTTATCAACAACACAGGCTCAGTGGCGGACCCGATGGTTGCATGGTGTGCTCACAAAGCTTATATAAGAGGTATCCTCAATCAACTAGGCGCTAGATTAAAAAGAGAGAGATCGCAACGTATAGACGCTATATCAAAAGAAATCAACATACTAGACATCTCAAACAAAAAATCACCAACCGCAGATACAACATCGAAAATCTTTAACCTACGCCAAGACCTGCGAGATCTAATGCTCCAGTCCCATGAAAAATCCCTACGCAAACTATAAGCTACTAACTTCACGACAGGAAACAAAGCAGGGAAAGCCATGGCCAGAGTAATTAAAGGCCGACGCGAAAAATCAAAAATCCCATATCTATACCACCCAGATTCCAACAAAAAACTGATTAACCCTAATGAAATAGCGGACGCCTTTAGTAGGTACTATAGTACTCTCTATAATATCCAGAATGACAACTTAACACACCAACCCTCTACTGAGGAAATCAACTCCTTCCTAGATCATATCACACTCCCCAAGCTAACAGACGATCAACTGTCTGTATTAAACAAATCATTCACCCTAACAGAAATATACCAAAGTATCGGCCACCTGCCCAACAACAAAGCCCCAGGGCCCGATGGCCTGTCGGGAGAATACTATAAAACATTCCTCCAAATCCTATCTCCCCATCTACTCAATATCTTCAACAGAGCCACATCTACTTCTCTCTTCCCACCTGAAATGTTAAATGCTACAGTCATCACCCTTCCGAAACCCGGGAAAGACCCTGACTCACCTAAAAATTTCCGGCCCATTGCATTACTCAACATTGACCTAAAGATATACGCTAAACTTCTAGCCAACAGACTAATGGATATCCTTCCAGCCTTAATAAACAAAGACCAATCAGGCTTTGTTAAAGGCAGACAAACCTCAGATGCCACCAGAAGGTTAATAAATCTTATACACTATGCAGAACAATCAGGAACGCCTTCTCTGCTCCTGTCCCTGGATGCAGAGAAGGCGTTCGATAGAGTACATTGGAAATACCTCCATTCGGTACTCCAAAAATTTGGCTTCCAAGGAAGCATCCTCAAAGCAATAAGGGCACTGTACTCATCCCCATCGGCCCAAGTGTTCACCTCAGACTGTTTATCCAAACCATTTGAAATCACAAACGGAACACAACAAGGCTGCCCCCTGTCCCCCCTGATTTTTAACTTAACAATAGAGCCCCTCGCAGAACACATAAGAGCAAACCAACTAATTACAGGCCTCAGAATTGACGCCCAAGAACATAAAATAAGTCTGTTTGCGGATGACGTAATCCTTCTATTAACAAATGCATATACGTCACTAGCTGCAGCACAACAAACGCTGAACTGGTTCAGCAGGATATCGTACTACAAAGTAAACGAGACCAAATCCTTTATCCTAGGAATAGGCATTGATAGCGTGCAATCCAATATGCTCCAACAAACTTACCCGTACACATGGGCAGATCATAGTATAACATACTTGGGAATACAAATAACAAAGTCCACCAAAAACCTATTCTCGTCCAACTACATCCCATACCGAACCAAACTCCGAGCCGACCTGCAAAACTTATCTAAATCTGAATTCTCATGGGCAGGAAAACTTGCAGAATTCAAAATGATGAAGCTCCCCCAACTCCTATATCTCTTCAGGTCTCTCCCAATCCCTATCCCGCATTGTTACTTCAAGTCCTTACAATCACTTTTGTCCACCTACGTATGGCAAGGGAAGAAACCCAGAATTGCTCACAGTAAACTTATCAAACACCGAACAGCGGGAGGCATGGGCTACATAGATTTCAAAGATTACCACACAGCAACTATTCTCTCACAAATGAAAGAATGGTTCCTTCCCTCTCCTGACACACACTGGGGCACCATAGAAGCACATTACATGCACAAGAACACTCTGCAGTCATGGTTAGCAGGCACACTACTAAAAACAACCACCCCCTCATATATCCCCCCCCCCATGACGGCATCACTAAATGCCTGGAAATCTCTAACAGCACAGAACCAGTCATCAGAAAAAAGTCACATAATAAAAACCCCGGTACAAGCTCTAGAGAACGCCATCGACAATGTATCCCTCGTTAATTGGACCAAGAAAGGCATTCACTACATTGAAGACTTGTCCACTTCGCTCGGCCCAAAATCGTTCTCAACCAGTAACCCACCATCACTCATAAGACTCTAATTAACACTCTTGCTAAAACCCGGCTCGCTTCACCTGTTCAGAAGTTACATCACTTACGGAA
>BLSH010371513.1:54827-66392 GCA_018402905.1 Glandirana rugosa | reverse complement strand
TGTCCTATGTAATATATTATGTAACATATGTATGTCCTGGGTAATACATTATGTAACATATGTATGTCCTATATAATATATTGTGTAAAATGTATTACATAATGGATCCTGTATGTATGCAATGTATTATATAATGGATCCTGTATGTATGCAATGTATTATAGAATGGATCCTGTATGTATACAATGTATTATATAATGGATCCTGTATGTATACAATGTATTATATAATATATCCTGTATGTATACAATGAATTATATAATGGATCCTGTATGTATACAATGTATTATATAATATATCCTGTATGTATACAATGAATTATATAATATATCCTGTATGTATACAATGTATTATATAATGTATCCTGTATGTATACAATGTATTATATAATGTATCCTGTATGTATATAATGTATTACATAATGGATCCTGTATGTATATAATGTATTACATAATGGATCCTGTATGTATACAATGTATTATATAATATATCCTGTATGTATACAATGTATTATATAATGTATCCTGTATGTATATAATGTATTACATAATGGATCCTGTATGTATATAATGTATTACATAATGGATCCTGTATGTATGCAATGTATTATATAATGGATCCTGTATGTATGCAATGTATTATAGAATGGATCCTGTATGTATACAATGTATTATATAATATATCCTGTACGTATGCAATGTATTGTAGACAGATGTACACAGATATGGGGCCCCCAGGATAAAGACCCCCTTCCATAAGGCCCCATATGTGTGTACTGTCAGTGGGAAGGGGTTCATCCAGTTGGAAGCTCCTGATTGGTCACTGGCTTTCCCTGGGTGACATTCCTAGTTCTTTCTCACACAGATATTGATCAGCAATTGGTAGGAAATGGTCATAATAGACGGTAACTCACCATGCTGTGCTCTCCTCTCCTTGAGGTCATTTGCGGGTCCCATCAGACCAATCAGTGTAAAGACATCAATGGTGACATCCAGAGCCCCTTCTTCTCCATATGTGTCTATCAGGAGGTCCTTGGTGGTGATCCAGTCTGCATTTTCTAGTCTTCCTCGGGGGATGGGACGTTTATCTCCATAGGAGAAATCAGACAATTTGTTCCTAAATCTCTTGAAGTCACATCCTCTCAGATCCTCCAGAGAATATATGATAAGATCCCCGGGGGTTTGTTTCCTATTACCCCCCACACCAGGAGCCGACCCTGCAGAGAGGACAATCAGTAACCATAAACATTCATCCTGATTGGAGGATTACTGACACATGACAGCAGATAAGTCTATACTGACAGCCAATGCTATAAGAATCATATAGAAGGGAAAGGAAAGTATCCCCCAATCTGTCTATATGAACATTACCCTATGGAGGGATTGGATTCACTGTAATAATCTCACATGATTGCCTCCATAGTGATAATTTATAATGAATATTGGGTGCAAACACCTAGGGGACTATTTATTTAAAAAAATCACCTTCATGAATTATCTTCATATTATGTCTAATATATTTATTTCCTATAATCATCAGCTCCATCCAGTGGTCATAGCTTACTGGTTGAGGTATTCCCAGAAAACATTATGATGGCCACTAGATGGAGCTGCTGATCATAGAAAGTAAACCTATTAGACACATTATGGGGATTGTTAGTGATGACTGTGCATATGACACAAACTCATAGTAAATATTTTATATAGACCCCCTAATGTAAATGTATGGATGATAATTTTATACTTCATGCTTATTGATGGTTTCATAGTAAACTAAAAGAAACTATAAATCCTTTGACCATTTCCCACCCAGCCAGTTGGTTGGGACATTTATCGATCTGGGTAGATCTGGGTAGAGGTCATGTGATGTCCTCCCGGGCTGTGCTAAAGCGCAATCTCTCACCAGCTGTGTCCACTCCATGCCATCCATTGTGTAGTATTGTGTTGTGATTAGCTGTGATTGGTCACACTTATCACATAGTACAGGCAGGGCAAATCATAGCCTTTCTGTGCCATGTGACTAAATGTGACCAATCACAGCTAATCACATCACAACGCACTGAATGAATTGGTTTTATTCAGAAAAAATTGTTGATTATAAACAATCATAATGTGTAAAAAAAAATTCTGATCACTTCCCTAAAGTAATGCAGTGTTACTATGGTAACACTGTGTTGCTATGGTCAAAGTGTAGAAAAAAATGTAAAAAGAAAAGAAAAAGTCATAAAAAAAGAAAAGAAAATTATTAAAATTGAAAAAATATATCCCTGATCACCGTCACACCCATTATATGATAATGCTGCACTGGTGGCAATATGTAAAAAAAAGTGTTTTTTTTTTAATTTCTTCATTTTTAAAAAAAAATTGTGACAAAAAATAGAACTTCAAAAAGTTTCTCATGCTTTTTACTTACCTTGGACCGTCTGCTTTCCAAAAAGAGGTGATTTGGGGGGTATTTGTACTGGGGAGTGATTTGGGGGGTATTTGTACTGGGGGTAATTTGGGGGGTATTTGTACTGGGGAGTGATTTGGGGGGTATTTGTACTGGGGGGTAATTTGGGGGGTATTTGTACTGTCCTGTTGTTTTTGGGCCTCAAGAAATGAGATCCCCCCTCAGTACATCGGGACTGATACATTTTCAGTAATATACGATAGTGTGTGGACTCTATAACTTTCCTACAGGATAAATAATATACACTGATTTGGGTTATTTTCACCAAAGTAATGGAGCAGAATATATTTTGGCCTAAATTTATGAACAATAAAAATAAAATTTTGTAAATAATCTAATAGAAATAAATGCTTTTTTTTATGTTTGGTCTTTTGTGTTTATTTAGCAAAAATAAAAACCCAGAGGTGATTAAATACCAAATATGTGTGTGAAACAAATGATAAAAAAGTCACATGGGTACAGTGTCACATGACTGCGCAATTGTCATTCAAAGTGTGACAGTGCTGACAGCTGCAAATTAGCCTGGGCAGAAAGGGGGGAAAGTGCCAGGTATTGAAGTAGTTAAAAAAATCTGAATAAATGATGAGTCTGATCAGTGTGAACCAAGAACTCAGATTTCCCCCAAATCTCCCAGCAGTATGTGTCATGTGACATGGGGCTGTTTTCTCCTTAGGATTATAGACAAAGGATTCCCCCGACCACTACATAAAAAATTGGGGTCCTCCAGTCATTATGGATCAATGGACCATCTCAGAAGATCATTTCCATCAATGATAAATAAAATCTGAAGACACGGGAATGTGATGGTGGAATTGATGAAAGCTCCTGAACTCTTCTAATGGGTGGACTGACCAAATGTCTACAGGAAATGTCCAGACTACGGTGACATAAGATGTCCTATCATCTAATTCCAATCTCTGGAGATGTGAGATGGAGGAAAACATTGGAAAGGATTGTCAGGATCAGCAGTCATACCTTGTGAGGAGGAGGATGAGGAGGAAGAGGCCGCCATGACATCAGGAGATGACCCGAGATTACATCACCTGGAAGGAGCACAAACAATAATAAACTCATTTGTAGTGCGATGAATGCAACCAATATGGAGGATTTTGTTCCCCTATGGGAACAACAATTGGCTGACTGATTGTCCAATCAGAATAGATTATAATTGGATGGACTTCTGTCATTTACAATCCATAACTATGAGGGTCAATCAGAACTTTCACCCCAGCATTCATCTGATTGGTACAATCAGGGTTCACAAAGCAATGTTACCCTGTTTAGGGTCACAAATTATATAGACTTGAACTTTTAGGTGTCACCTCCACAAATTTGTGCCATTCATAGCCAAGACTGATACTAATCAGCACCAAAGTATCAGCCAGTAAGATGTCTACAGAGGGGTCAGGTGATAAAAAGGAGAAGACCCCAAAATGGAAGCTGCGTGTGGTCAGCAGAGACCTCCATTTAATAATAAGATACTTCCAAGAGAATTCTTCAGGAAGGTCGGTATTTATTCATTATAAAAACAGATTAAAACACCAACAACTCATTGCGTGGCTATTTAGTGGCCACTTTGTCAGGGAAAGGTGTACAGCACACTAATGGGTGGGATCTATGTGTGTCCTTCAGCCCAGGCTATACAGTATACTGATATGTCAGGGTTTTCAAATATTAAATTATAATTATTCATATGAATTCTGAAGGAGATATGAAGAATAACCTTCTGATAAACCACAGGTTACACATTTTAAAAGTAAAAATACCCTGTGAGTCGGCTGTGAAAGGAAAGTTTGCATAGAGAGAAATTAGTTACAAGGACACATTTAATCCAGCAGACGTTGGGTTATATCGATTGTTTCTAAGATTGGATGGCCTCCAATCTTAGAAATAAACTGGTCCCTAACATATATAACCCCCTAACAAATAAGCCACCTTCCTGGGCCTAAAAGGATTTTATTATTGTAATAGATGTAAGGCCTGCAGGATTTCAAAAAGGGACGGAAGGTGAAAGAAGTACTGTAAGCTACTATAACGACCATCCCAAAACCAGGCAAACCAGCAGAAGACCCAGCCAACTACAGGCCAATTTCCTTGCTAAACACAGACACAAAACTGTATGCCAAAGTTCTTGCATCCCGCATAGCCACAGTAATCTCACATCTAGTACACCAAGATCAAGTAGGGTTTATGAACGGCAGGCAAGCGTCAGATGGCACTAGGAGATACATTAACCTGCTTCAATAGGTGGAGCGCAGTCAGGCGCCTTCTCTGTTCTATTTAGATGCGGAGAAGGCGTTCGACAGGGTTGACTGGAAAAATTTAAACGTAGTCTTAGTGAAATTTGGCTTCTCGGGCCTCCTTCTGGAAGCTATAATGGCCCTCTACTCAGCCCCAACTCCTAGAGTTATCAACTCTGGTATCTTCTCCAACCCTTTCAAACTTTCCAATGGTACAAAGCAGGGGTGTCCCCTTTCTCCATTAATTTTCCCACTAATAATGGAACCTCTAGCTCATTCCATACACTCTAACCCCTCGATACGAGGCATAACTATTGGCAACTATGGAAACTCAATTACCGCTGCGCCACCCTACTGAAATATATCTGAAAGCATACTTTAACAATGTGACATAGTATAAAGTGACAAGTGCTGTGCTATATATGACCAAAAACTTATACCACATACAATAAATTAATTATTTAAATAGTCCATAAAAATATAGATAAAGTGCTCAGTGCTGCGATAGGTGCTCCAAAAAGGTGCTCAATATATAATCCAAAGTGCTCATTGTCAGCCCCCACTTGTGGCCCCACTCACCAGAAAAAATGGACCCCCAGCTTTTCAGTCTGGGGGTCAAAGCAGACTTATTGCTGGTGGTGGTCCGATGGAAATGACAGTGAAGATGATCGTTCCTATCGAGCTGCTATGGCATCACTTCTCCACAATTTCTCAAGGAAAGAGAATGAACCTCCATAGTGAAGTACTATATATAAAATGTATTTGTGCAGAGTAAGATTCTACTTACAAAAGATCAGTACAGGCTCTGTGCGCCGTCTGGCTCTGGCGTGCGTTCCACCACCGGAGGACGTGACATCAATAAGTGCGGAGGACCGGAAGTGACGTCTGGTTTAGGCACCCAGCAGATCCATTATGGACCGATATACAAAAGGCTTTGAATAAAACATCCGACCTGAGTTCCTTACACTACGCCAATGTGTGGAAACCCTTGGATCTTAAAACTATGCCACCCACAACAAAAGCTTCTATAACAGTGTGGAGATGAATCACACAATCCTCCCATAATTTCTGTAATCCCCCTTTGATAGATATCCCCTTCACTACTGTAAAGCACATCATTCAAGACCTAAGTATAATGGAATGGGATATTAAGGGAGTGAAGCAGATTCAAGACTTTTATGATCAAGGGAAGCTCCTAACCCCTAATGAGATTAAGAACAAATGCTCTCTCCCCCATCTATGCACTTTAACCTAAACCGTATATATAGATTTTTAACCGCATCCCCTCCTCCAACATTAATAATTCACCACAAATATGGCGTCTCTACACACTCCCACCAAAAACAATTAGAGGTACTTCATTAATATATAATTTGTTACAAGATAAATCCACACTTCATAAAACATCAATTATGCAGAAATGGGAAACAGATTTAAATACGTCCTTTTCAGATGCACAATGGTCCCTAGCTATTAAATATACCTATAAAATAACACACTGCGTTAGTCATTGGGAGCTAGCCTTAAAGATAATGCATAGGTGGTATCTCACCCCTTATAGACTAGCAAAGATTTTTAGATCAAACTCTCCATTATGCTGGCGTCAATCTGGGGCCACTGGCACCATCAAACACATCTTTTGGACTTGTAACAACATACGTAGTTACTGGAGAAAGATTTTTCAACTTATCTCGAAGGTTACTGGGGTTCTCGTTACCGCAGACCCAGCTTTGGCATTGCTAAACCTGGGTATTGACCAAATCCCATTCCCCTTTCGAGGAATAGTTGCTAATATATTCTTAGCTGCCAAGCTGGTACTCACCAGATACTGAAAACGAGACTTAGCCCCTAACCTATCAGAAGCTATGAATACGGTTCAGCAACATTATCTGTATGAACGCTCATTGATCTATAACACAACCTCCTCTCGAGCCTTTGCGCGTACGTGGAATCCCTGGGTCTCTTGGTATTCCACCAAGACCCAAGGTCCCAATTCCCAACCCCCTTAAGTCTCTCTGGGTTCCCCCTCCCCACACCCTTTCTGTTCTGATTCTCACACAACTGATGAGGTAAACACACTTACGTGTTGTGTCTCACTTGCTATATAATAACTGCCTGTATTACTGACTATATTATATAAACTCACTGTCTGTTGGTAGAATGTATTATGTTCTGTTGTTGCTATTACCATGATGTTTTTTTATATTTCTTGTCACAAGACAATGTACAATGATGTTGGCGGCTGCGTTCGCTTATATGAATAATTGTTTCCTTTTGAAAACCAAATAAAAACCTTCATAAAAAAAAAATAATAATTGTCTCTTTACCACATGACCACTGTGTCCAATCACAGCTGGTCACAGAATGTCAACAAATCACGGTAACAAGCTGTTATCGGTTCTCCTCCTCATACACTGATCGTGTGTGAGGAGGAGATTGTGGTAACAGCTTGTTACCGCTTACGGTGTACACCAAGCACACTGATCCCCCCAGTAATAAAGAGTACCTGTCACCACCCCATCAAAGTACCTTTCAGCACCCCATCAAAGTACCTGTCACCAGCCCATCAGAGTACCCAAACACCTGTCACCAACCCATCTGAGTACCCAAGTACCATTCACCAGACCATCTGAGTACCCGAGTACCTGTTACTAGCCCATCTGAGTACCCAAGTACCTGTTACCAGCCCATTTGAGTACCCAAGTACTTGTCACCAGCCCATCTGAGTACCTGACTTTCTGTCACCACCCCATCAAAGTACCTGTCACCAGCCCATCAGAGTACCTGTCACCAGCTCCTCAGAGTACCATTCACCAGCCCGTCTGAGTAACTGAGTACCTGTCACCAGCCCATTTGAGTACCCAAGTACTTGTCACCAGCCCATCTGAGCACCAGAGTACCTATCACCAGACCATCTTAGTACCTTAGTACCTGTCATCAGCCCAGAGTACCTTTTACCAGTCCATCAGAGTACCTGTCTCCAGCCCATTAGAGTACCCGAGTACCTATCTGAAGCCCATGCCTCATAAAATATACAGTCAGGTCCATAAATATTGGGAAATCAACACAATTCTAATCTTTTTGGCTTTGAAAATGAAACAAACAAGATGTGCTTTAACTGCAGACTTTCAGATTTAATTTGAGGGCATTTACATCCAAATCAGGTGAACGGTGTAGGAATTACAACAGTTTGTATATGTGCCTCCTACTTTTTAAGGGACCAAAAGTAATGGGACAGATTAACCTCCCTGGCGGTATTCCCCAGTGTGGCTCTGGGTGGAATTTCAGTACCATTAGCGGTAACCCCGAGCCACACTTGGGATTGCATCGCTGGATCCTGTAAGAGGTTACTTACCTTGTCCCCGGGATCCCACGATGTATTCCCGCAGTGTACGGCGGCCGGATCTTCCTCCCGATGCTCTGTGTGCCCTGACTTTCGTTCCCTGCGAGTGACGCGATGCAGGGGGGTGGAACCGGTGGCAAATTCAAAAAGTATAAAGCACAAACACATTGATACATTGTAATCCTATTGGATTACATTACTAAATAAAATAAATTGACCTTGGTTTGCCCCCCCAGTGCTTTCTCCAGTGCCCTTGCCTGCAGTTTTACTGTACTTTGTGTCTGGAAACTGCAGAACGACCATGGCATCAAAAAAGCGCGCCTCCACCTCAAAAGCAGTATATGACCTGCTGGAAAACAGCGACAGTGATACAGAATCGCTTGCAGAATTGACTGATAGCGATTCGTGGGGAAGTTTGTCATCAGACACAGAAAGCGATTTCAGCGATGATCCTGCGACTGTGCCCAGCGATGTGCAGACTTGGTGCTCGATTGACTGTAGTACGGAGCACTTATCGCCCCCAAGATTCCCCTTCACTGGAGCACCTGGTATCAAAGTGGATGTTGAGGATGAAAACCCCTTAGCATACCTCCAACTCTTTTTGACCAATGAGGTTATTGAAAAAATTGTTATGGAGACGAATCGGTACCAGGAGCAACAAGCTGCTATGCATCAGAGGTTTTCAAGGAGCAGAAAGTGGGAACCCGTGACCAAAGAGGACATCTGGAAGTTTCTTGGCCTAATCATTCTTCAGGGAGTGGTGGGGAAACCCCTGCAGAAGTGGTACTGGACAACCAACAAATTACTGGCCACTCCTTTTTTTGGCACGGTCATGTCGGAGTACAAATTTTCACTGATAATGAAATATTTGCACTTTGCAAATAATGAAGAATTTGATGAGACTTCTCATCCAGCTCCAAAACTCAAAAAGATTTGGGAGGTTTATTAAATTATTCTGAAAAATTTCCAGCAGACCTATGTACCCGACAGAGACATTAGTATTGACAAAAGTCTAATGGCCTACAAAGGAAGACTCAGCTGGATCCAGTATATGGCGTCAAAGAAAATCATTCATGTTATGTGAATCAAGCTCTGGTTACATATGGAATTCGGTCCTATACACCGGGAAAGCAACCAAATTCAACGAACGATTCAGCAATTATGGAATGGCTACCGCTTCGGTTCTTACTTTGATTGAGCCATTGCTGAATCAGGGCTACTGTGTAACCACAGACAATTTTTATACTTCTCCAGAACTTTATGAGTTCCTTCTACACAACAAGACGGATGGTTATGGGACCGTTCGGGCTAACCAGCGTGACATGCCGCCAACCTTTGGCAATAAAAAGCTCAAGGCAGGAGAAATAGTTGCCTGGCAAAAAGGCAAAATGATGGCACTGAGATGGCGCGACAAAAAAGATGTGTGCCTTATGAGTACCATTCACAACACCACTACTGTCAAGGTACACACAAAAGGTGGTAAAGACGTAATGAAACCACATTTCGTCATGGATTACAACAACACAATGGGAGGTGTGGGCAGATCTGACCAGGCCATGACATTCTATCCAGCGATGAGAAAACAACAAAAAAAAATTACAAAAAAATATTCAGGCATCTTCTTAACCGCTTGACGTCCGCCCGCCGTCAAATGACGGCGGAGCGGAGCGGCTCTCGTTCCGGGTGGACGTCATATGACGTTGCACCTTTAAGCCGGGATTGCGCGTGATCGGGCACGCGCATCCCGGCTCTGTCGGTGTCGGCATGTCCCCAGGACACGCCACGTCACCGACGGGGGTGAACAGCCATTGAGCATGGCTATTTACCATGTGATCGGCCACGACGAAGTCACGGCTGATCACAAATGGCACTTCCCCGATTCGCACTGCGCATGCGCGCGATTGGGAGCGCGCTGCGCGTGCGTGTTGGTGGAGGCGTGTTCCTAGGGAACACGGCCTGTCACCGACACTGGTATCAGCCGCCAGCTGATACCTTGTGATCGGCTGTGATCTACTTCACAGCCGATCACATGCAATGTAAACAGAGCGGTAACTCACTGTTACCAGCTCTTTTCTCCTCACACAGTGTCCAGTGTGAGGAGAGAAGAGCTGGGATCAGTGAGTTACTGATCTGCATAGTAAAATCACACTGACACACCCCCCCTGCCCCCCCAATGCACCTGTCACCCCAACAGTAACCCCATATGCCCCCATAAAGTGCACCTGTCATAATAAAGTGTACTTGTCACCCATCAGTGACTGTGGCCTGTCACCCGTTACCCGTCATTGACCGTGGCGTGTCACCCATCAGTGACCGTGGAATGTCACCCGTCACCCATCAGCGACCGTGGCTTGTCACCCAACACCCATCAGTGACCGTGGCGTGTCACCCGTCACCCATCAGTGACTGTGGCTTGTCACCCATCACTGACCGTGGCATGTCACCCATCACCCATCACTGACGTAGCCTGTCGCCTGTCACTCATCACTGACCATGGCCGTCACCCATCAGTAACCACTGCCAGTCACCCGTGGCGTGTCACCCCTGACCCATCAGTGACCACCACCAGTCACCCATCACCCATCAGTGACCACCACCAGTCACCCATCAGTGACCACCACCAGACAGCCGTCACCCATCAGGGACCACCGCCAGTCACCCATCACCTATTAGTGACCACCGCCAGTCACCCGTCATCCATCAGTGACTACGGCCAGACACCCATCACCCACATGACCAGTCACCCATCAGTAACCATCGCCAGTCACCCAATAGTGACCACCGCCAGTCACACGTCACCCATCAGTGACCACCGCCAGTCACCCGTCACCCATCAGTGACCACTGCCTGTCCCCCGTCACCCATAAGTGACCACCGCCAGTCACCTGTCACCCATAAGTGACCACCGTCAGTCACCCGTCACCCATCAGTGACCACCGCCAGTCACCCATCACTCATCAGTGACCACCGTCAGTCACCTGTCACCCGTCATGCATCTGTGACCACTACCAGTCACCCGTCACACATTAGTGATCACCGCCAGACACCAGTCACCCATCAGCGACCACCGCCCGGCACCAGTCACTCATCAGTGACCACCGCCAGACAAGCGGCACCCATCAGTGACCACCACCAGTCACCTGTCACCCAGCAGTGACCTCCACCAGACACCCATCCCCTATCAGTGACCACCAACAGACACCCGGCACCCATCAGTGACCACCGCCAGTCATCCATCACTTATCAGTGACCACCGCCAGTCACCCATCACCGTCACCCATCAGTGACCTTCACCCGTCACCCATCAGTGACC
This sequence comes from Glandirana rugosa, assembly GCA_018402905.1. NCBI lineage: Eukaryota > Metazoa > Chordata > Amphibia > Anura > Ranidae > Glandirana > Glandirana rugosa. The sequence goes on along the minus strand of BLSH010371513.1, from coordinate 55,045 downwards.
ACCACCAGACACCCAGCACCCATCAGTGACCACCACCAGTCACCCATCAGTGACCACCACCAGTCACCCGTCACCCATCAGTGACCACCACCAGTCACCCATCAGTGACCACCACCAGACAGCCGTCACCCATCAGGGACCACCGCCACTCACCCGTCACCCATCAGTGACCACCAAACACCCATCACCCATCAGTGACCACCACCAGACACCCAGCA
>BLSH010371513.1:20800-34276 GCA_018402905.1 Glandirana rugosa | reverse complement strand
GATTTGTTTACACAATTCTGAGGATACAAACCGGTTATTACAAATGAATAATAGTAACCTAACATAAAAATGTTATACAAGGGTTTGTGATATGGACCCACTACGGCCGGAGGAGGAGGAGCACAGATCGTCTTCTGTGCCGGAGGGGACTACAAGCTCCCTTCCCACCTCTCCCTACCCGCTTGGAGTCTAGGTGGGACATCCTTCTCGTCCGACCATATCATGGTGTCAAATACGTGTATGTGTAGTCTACGACGGCGAGGTCTGGCAAACCTGAGGAGATGCAGCTGGTGGAGCTGTGTAAAGAGATTTACACAGAGGCCAACCCAAAATATGTGCGGCAAAAAATACAAAGCCTTCGCACAACCTTTGGCAGGGAGGTGAAGAAGGTAGAGGAGTCCAAACGGTCTGGAGCGGCAGCATCTGATGTGTATGTGCATAAACTGTGGTACTATACCAGCCTGCTCTTCCTACAGGGTGGATCTGAGGTTCGCCCATCCCTCTCCACCCTTCCCTCGAACATCAGGGGAGGCCGTGTCTTCTGCTAGACACGAGGAGGAGGAGGCCGGCATCACCCAGGTATAGTGTTTGGGAACATATTGTAAAAATACAATCCAATGATAATAAGTAAACATTATTGGCCAAACATAGGAGTCTTAACACATTTGTTTAGAGATCCAAACACAGTTGTGGCCTAAAGACATTCAAAGTAGAAATCCAAATGCTGGTGCCCGAATGCTAGTGTTTGCCGTTTCTAAATATTCAATAAGCAACAGTAATGAAATGTTCATTGGTTTGGATTCATCACCCACACAAACAATCATATTCTAATAATTTCACTTTTTTAGACTCAGGAAAGTGTCACCGAGGAGGAGGCAGCTGGGCCATCACAGCCCTGCATGTCCCGAATTCCTCCCCTGGAGGTCGGGAGGGGACGGAAGAGGAGGGCCCAGGATGCTGATGAGGTGGCAGAAAAATTTTTCAGGGATGCCAGCCAACTGCTACAAAGGGACCCCGATGAGGTGGAGGCATTCGGGGCACTGGTGGCCACAAAAATAAGACAAATGGACTTGGACCAAAAACAAATGGCAGAACAAATCGTGCTGGATGTCATGGTTAAGGAGGTGAGGGGCCAGCTTAAGCCCACAAGTAGGCTTGTGGACGACGAGCCACCACCACCTCCACCTCCTCCACCACCTGCCCCATCACATCCCTTCCCACAGCACCACCATACACAGTGGCAGTATTATCCCCAAGGCCCCCAACAACCCTGGTCTGAGGAGTACGGGCAGTACCCCCATTGAGGCTTTTTTTTTTTATAATTTTATATTATTTTGTATTTATATTTTTTGGGAATTTTACCCATATTTGTTTTGACTCCTTACCTTTGTTTGATGTTATATTTTCTTTCCAGATAATTTCATCTGATTATTTAATTTATATTCTTTATGATTTTATAATAAAGAATATTTAAAATTACAATACTTGCCTACATTTATTTAAGAAAATGGAAATGTAGAATTGGGCAATTATATTCAAAATCAAAGTTAAAACAAATTGCAAAGAACCACAAACACGTTCAATTCTAGGAATTCACATATTTCTGAGCTTAGAATATTGAGGAAATGGTAAATAGAAGAAAAGAGATTGAAATTAGTGCAAATTCTAGTAATATCACTACAGTACAGCTGACTTTTATGACATTCGTATCATGTGTACCACTAGCAAGGTGCATCTTCATTATTATCCCATTGAAAAAGATGCTAATGTGCGCCGCATTTCACTATTTGAATGGAATTGGCAAAATCAAATCGAATCTGCAACTGTGAAACAGAAGCCTAGTTGTACACGAACGGACACTTCCGCCCGTTCCGGACTTGGCGCATGGTGTTTAGCACAATACAACTTTGTTGAACACAGCTGCTCTACACACGACCCAACGGTCGTATGCGAGCTTGTTGACACGACCAAGTTTTCTAGTCTGCACATACAACTCCCACGAACGACCGTCATATGTTCAACTGTTGAAAGTGCCGCCACAGACGATCGATTCTGCATGCAACGGTCGTAAGTGCGGCGTGTTGAACACGATCGTCGTCCCGTGTGTACGAGGCTTTAGGGTCCTTTCACACACACGGACCGTTCATCAGTTTATCAGTTCATCAGTTCATCCGTTTTTCATCCATTTTTTTCATCCGTTTTTTTCATCCGTTTTTTTCATCCGTTTTTTCATCTGTGGTCGTCAGTTTTTCATCAGTTTTTTTTTACATTCACTACCAATGCAAAAACGGATGAAAAACTGACCGTTCGTCCGTTTACATCCGTTTTTCGTCCGATCCGTTTTTTTGACGGATGAAAAATGGGACTTTCATCCGTTCAAAAAAACGGATGCTGACGGAAGCGGATGAAAACGGATGCAAATACAGGATCATCAGTTGTCATCCGTTTTTCCATAGAGATGCATTGATGTCCGTTTTTCATCCGTCAACGGATGGATGAAAAACGGACAAACGGTCCGTGTGTGTGAAAGGACCCTAACTTTCACAAGGACCAAATAATATACACTTATTTGGGTTATTTTTACCAAAGATAGGTAGCAGTATAAATTTTGGCCAAAATTTACAAAGAAAAATTACTAATTTGCAAAATTTTATGACAGAAACAAAGAAAAAGGCATTTTTTCAAAAAATGTTCAATCTTTTTTTATTTATAGCACAAAAAATAAGAAAAACCCTAGTGATTAAATACCACCAAAAGAAAGCTCTATTTGTGTGAAAAAAAGGACGCAAATTTCATATGGGTACAGTGTTGCATGACTGAGTAATTGTCATTCAAAGTGTGATAGCGCTGAAAGCTGAAAAATGGCCTGGGCAGGAAGGGGGTTTTCGTGCCCGGTACTGAAGTGGTTAAACAGTGTTTGTGGAACGCATTCATTCTGTTAAAAAAAATCGACAAGCCGGTGGTTCATGCGGACTTTGTTTGGAAAGTTGCCGAACTTATATTTCTCAAGCACCAAACACCAACGACTGTAAATAGATCTGGACGTCATGCTGCTGGCGTTGTGAACCCAGAACGCTTGACTGGTCAGCACTTTATGGACCACATTCCACCAACGGAAAAGAAATCTGCACCCAAAAGGATGTGTGTGGTTTGCTGCTCTAAGTGTGACAACCCTGGAAGGAAAATACGAAAAGAAACCCGCTTCTATTGTCCCGATTGTGACATTGGACTTTGTGCTGTACCATGTTTTAAAATTTTCCATACCCGGGACATTTACTGAAGCAATATGACTACTAATATTGCATCCTTGTTTGACCAAAAAAAAATGTCAGTGTTTTTGATTATATTATTTACTAAAATGTATTGAATAAAAAGTATTATTATTATATTATTAGTTATTATTTATAGTTTTTTTTTTACCCGAGATGTCTACTAGACTGTTGTTTGGACAGATTTAAGTGAGTTATTCCTAAGAATTACAAGCCTAAAATATAAAACGCCAAATTTCCATGCAAAATAATGGTACCGCTTTCAGCACCAAAAATCTGAAATAATCATCCCGCCAGGGAGGTTAACAATCATAAATCAAACTTTCACTTTTTAATACTTGGTTGCAAATCCTTTGCAGTCAATTACAGCCTGAAGTCTGGAATGCATAGACATCACCAGACGCTGGGTTTCATCCCTGGTGATGCTCTGCCAGGCCTCTACTGCAACTGTCTTCAGTTCCTGCTTGTTCTTGGGGCATTTTCCCTTCAGTTTTGTCTTCAGCAAATGAAATGCATGCTCAATCAGATTCAGGTTGGGTGATTGACTTGGCCATTGTATAACATTCCACTTCTTTCCCTTAAAAAACTCTTTGGTTGCTTTCGCAGTATGCTTCTGGTCATTGTCCATCTGCACTGTGAAGCACCGTCCAATGAGTTCTGAAGCATTTGGCTGAATATGAGCCGATAATATTGCCCAAAAGACTTCAGACTTCATCCTGCTGCTTTTGTCAGCAGTCACATCATCAATAAATACAAGAGAACCAGTTCCATTGGCAGCCATACATGCCCACGCCATGACACTACCACCACCATGAGGTGGAATGCTTTGGATCATGAGAAGTTCCTTTCCTTCTCCATACTCTTCTCTTCCCATCACTCTGGTACAAGTTGATCTCGGTCTCACCTGCCCATAGGATGTTGTTCCAGAACTGTGAAGGCTTTTTTAGATGTTGTTTGGCAAACTCTAATCTGGCCTTCCTGTTTTTGAGGCTCACCAATGGTTTACATCTTGTGGTGAACCCTTTGTATTCACTCTGCTGAAGTCTTCTCTTGATTGTTGACTTTGACACACATACACCTACCACCTGGAGAGTGTTCTTGATCTGGCCAACTGTTGTGAAGGGTGTTTTCTTCACCAGGGAAAGAATTCTTCGGTCATCCACCACAGTTGTTTTCCGTGGTCTTCCGGGTCTTTTGGTGATGCTGAGCAGGAGCAGCAGGAACCTCTCCCTGTAGCAGTATGAGATGATTTTAGAACAATAATCTGTCCCTCACAGCACAGATAGGACTGGAAAGCCGCACTCTGAGGACCAAACTCCAATTTATTAATAATCGGTATAGACACAAGTATGGTTAATCAATTAATTGAAACACCTGAAACAATTAAGACAATTAAATGCACTGTGGGTATGTTACATCCTTTGGAAGGGAAGAGCAGAGTAAGGGAACTGTGAATCTAGATAATGTAAAAACACACCTGTAAGCTTCACCCCTTAGTGTAACCCAAACTCCCACATTATACAATTAAACAAAGAAAAAGAAAAGGAAACAGAAGAAAATATGATAAAAAAAAAATATGTCAAAAAGAATAAATACATATAAACAAAAAGTGCATGTATAATATACACAATGTAATTAAATGAACTGTACTCATATTATCACTCGCTTTCATATTGATGTATATACGTATATTGTATCATATCATATCGTATGACATTCACACCCCCAAATAAAACCACTAAGGGTAGAAAAATCCCCCTGAGGTTTTCTAAAACACCACTACATATCATGCAATGGATAAACCCATAAAATAACTGGCTACCCATTGAACGATTATCCTGATCTATCTTACAATATAATTTAAATATATATATCTGATACCAGATTAACATTAATCAGTGAATAGATAGATGAAGACCAACATTTAAGCAAAGGGTGGAATGACCTCCGGCATCACCATGACTGGAAGAAAACCATCATGGGAAAATTCTCTACAAATATAAATGAAAAATGAAAAATTATAATTTATGAACCATAAACAATAATACACCCAATAAATGGCTGCCAGTCCTACAGTCACCGGAGTCATATATACCACCCTAAACACAAAATGTATCAAAAATGTAGGTATTATTGTAGGGCTACTAACAACTCTGTATGAGCTGAACCGGCAGAGGCAATAGAAACGATGAACCGAAGGGCCACAAAAAGACACGGAGTCGCAAAAACCACAAATATATGGATCACAGAAAAATCGCATGGGGATGATCTGTCCCTCACAGGAGCAGCAGGAACCTTTCCCTGTAGCACTAGGAGATGATTTTAGAACAATAATCTGTCCCTCTCAGGAGCACCAGGAACCTCTCCCCCTAGCACTATGATGAGATGATTTTAGAACAATAATCTGTCCCTCACAAGAGCAGCAGAAACCTCTCCCTGTAGCACTATGAGGAGATGATTTTAGAACAATAATCTGTCCCTCACAGGAGCAGCAGGAACCTCTCCCTATAGCACTAGGAGATGATTTTAGAACAATAATCTGTCCCTCACAGGAGCAGCAGGAACCTCTCCCTATAGCAGTATGAGATGATTTTAGAACAATAATCTGTCCCTTACAGCAACAGCAGGAACCTCTCCCTCTAGCAGTATGAGATGATTTTAGAACAATAATCTATCCCTCATAGCACCAGCAGGAACCTTTCCCTATAGCACTATAAGATGATTTTAGAACAATAAGCTGTCCCTCACATCACCAGCAGGAACCTCTCCCTATAGCACTAGGAGATGATTTTAGAACAATAAGCTGTCCCTCACAGTACCAGTAAACTGTATCTAGTCCAGTATCAGATGGTTTTAGAATGCTAATCTGTCCCCTCGCAGCAACGCCAGGAATCTGTCTGTAATGCAGGATGAAATGATATTAGATCAATAATCTATCCCTCACAGTGGCGGCAGCATCTTCTCCCTACACTAGCCTGAGACGATGTGACACGCGGCATACGTGACTCCAGCTCATATAGAGGCTGGGCCACATGATGCACTGGCCAATCACAGCCATGCCAATAGTAGGCATGGCTGTGATGGCTTCTAAGGGCAAACCAGTGAAACACTTGTTGATTGGCTGCCCTGCAGCTATTCAACAGGCGCCAGAAATAGTCTGGGTCACATGATGCACTGGCCAATCACAGCCATGCCATTAGTAGGCATGGCTGTGATGGCTTCTAAGGGCAAACAAGTAAAACACTTGTTGATTGGCTGCCCTGCAGCTGTAGAAAAAAATACCGGAATACCGAACCCAAACTTTTTTCAAATGTCTGGGTTCAGGGCACGGACACCCCAAAGTCTGGTACGGACCCAAACTTTACAGTCCGGGTTCGCTCAACTCTAATTAGGACATATCACAGGCAGCTCCATGCAGAGTATTGCACATATTACATGTCACAGGCAGCTCCATGCAGAGTATTGCACATATTATGACATGTCACAGGCAGCTCCATGCAGAGTATTGCACATATTATGACATATCACAGGCAGCTCCATGCAGAGTATTGCACATATTGTGACATATCATAGGCAGCTCCATGCAGAGTATTGCACATATTATGACATATCATAGGCAGCTCCATGCAAAGTATTGCACATATTATGACATATCACAGGCAGCTCCATGCAGAGTATTGCACATATTAGGACATATCACAGGCAGCTTCATGCAGAGTATTGCACATACAGGGTCCCAGATAGTTTATACAGTCACCAGATAGGGGTTCCAGGTGCCCACCCTCCCCCAAAAGTCAGGACCAGTCCTGCACTTACCCCATCTAATAGGCAGGCAGGCAGGCAGAAGTATGCAGAGATCGGCATGCAGCCAGCGGCTGTTGATTGCAGAGACAGCGCTTGCGGTGAGCGTGCTGAAGCCTGGAGGTCTGGCTTCTCTCTCCAGTCTCCATGGCCGGAAGTGACGCAGAGTCTCCTCCAGATCAATCACCCTTGTCTATTGGAGAACGATGATTGATTGACATTACCAGGAGCCAATAGACGGCTTGAAGGGCAGAGCAAAATGCCTCAACACAGGATTAAACCCTGCCATTGAAGCGTGATGCCTGCAATCATGTGATTGCAAGGACATCATGCTTCCCATAGTGCACTGTGTCCAGCGCCCGAACACTGTGCATGTAAATTTAAACAAACTTTTTTTTTTAAAGGGGACATTTTTTTTCTGGGGGGGGTGGCGCCCAGGCACCCCCTATGAGCGGGCCGCCACAGATAGATAGATAGATAAATAAATAGATAGAAGGAATGCACACAGATCCCACCCATTAAAGTGCACTGAACACCTTTTCCTGATAAAGTGGCCACTAAAGAGCCATGAAACACGTTGATGGTGTTTAACCTGTTCTTATGATCAATAAATACCGACCTTCTTGAAGAAAAAAACTTGGAAGCATCTTATTATTGAGTGGAGGTCTCTGCTGACCACACACTGCTTCCATTTTGGGGTCTCAGAAACCCCTCAGAACAATCAATATTACAAGGTGCAGCGCCTTAATGCATTGAAGGTAAAACTCTCAAATGAAAAGTCCATCAATATAAAGGAAGTAGGAAAAAAAAATCTTGATTAGAATCTTGCTGTCCCAGTGTGACTTTCACCATCCAGAGAGGAAACCGACCACCACTTGTGAGTAATAAATACCGCAATCACCAACTCCAAAATCTGTCTGATTTAAGCAACACTCCCCATCAGCAACAGCATCCCTTGATGGCCTTCCAGCTCCATCCATCCACCCTTGGTCTTCTCACTGTAGCTACAACTCTGCACCACTAGGGGGAGTAAGAATGCCGCCATGCCACTGTATGGGGAGAAAGTGATCACCGCATGGAGCCAGACACCAGAGGGGCCGGATATAGTGAAGTATTTTATTGTGACAACTTAAAGCAAACATAAAGTCCATAAAAACACATCCAGATGCTTGTAACAAAAACAGCAGTTGTGCATTTACATAGATAATCGCCAGAGATGGCGGTGTGATGTTGGTGTATAGCCCTGCCCAGACACATTTCATGCCAACCCATGCCTTCAGTGGATGTTAGTGAGCCAAAAATAAAAAATTGAGCCCCCTTAACCACTCCCACTCTAGAAGGTTTTACCCCCTTCCTGACCAGGCCTTTTTTTGTGATATGGCACAGTTATTTTAACTGACAATTGCGCGGTCATGCGACGTTGTACCCAAACAAGTTTGAGGTCCTTTTTTTCCCACAAATAGAGCTCTCTTTTGGTGGTATTTTATCACCTCTACGGTTTTTATTTTTTTGTGCTTTAAACAAAAAAAAAACAATTTGGGAAAAAAACAATATTTTTTTACTTTCTGCTACAAAACATCCAATAAAAAATGTAAAGAATCGAATTTCTTCATAAATTTAGGCCGATATGTATTCTTCTACAAGAAGATATTTTTGGTAAAGAAATTCCCAATAAGCGCATATTGATTGGTTTTCGCAAACGTGTCTGCAAATGATGGGTTAGATGTAGGGACTTTTTATTTCTTTTATTGTTTTTACTAATAATGGCAGCCATCAGTGATTTTTAGTGGGACTGCAACATTGTAGCGGACAAATCTGACACTAAGTGACACTTTTCGGGGACCAGTGACACTAATACAGTGTTCATTGCTAAAAAATATGCACTGTCACTATAGAAATGACACCGGCAGGGAAGGGGTTAACACCAGGGGTGATCAAAAAGTTAAGTGTGCTCCTAGGGAGTGCTTTCTAACTGTGGGGGGGAATGCTGACACTGGAGAAAAAAGCAGTAATTTGCTGCCGTTTTTCCTGTTCAAGTCCTGAATTTTGGTCGGCTTCTTTGCATTTATTTTTCTTATTGTTTATTGACTAAGGGAAGATAGCTGCTATGACTGGACTTCAAGAAAATGGCGCTTGGTCGGATTCAGTCTATACATGTGTTCTTTATGGCATGTGGACTGAGAGAAAAGGGTGGCAGCTGTGGAATTACAACAAAATATCACCAATATTTTTTACATTGGACTCTGGTGATTGTATGACAATTACATGGCTATTTAAGGGGGCTCAATTTTTTCTCTCCATACAATGACATGGTGGCATTCTTACTCCCCCTAGTGGTGCAGAGTCACAGCTACAGTGAGAAGACCAAGGGTGGATGGAAGGTTAATGGATGAAGCTGGATGGCCATAGAGGGATGCTGACCTGTATTCCTTACAACGCACTATTTGCTGATCTGTCAGATTTTGGTGTAGGTGATTGCGGTATTTATTGCTCACAAGTGGTGGTCGGTTTCCTCTCTGGATGGTTAAAGTCACACTGGGACAGAGAAGATTTTAATCAAGATTTTTTTCTACTTCATTTTTCCCCTTGGTCACTGGGTCTGATCACAATAATGAGGGGCAATAAATTTCAGAAAACCCTGACGAGCATTGAGTGTGACTGACCACACTCTGCATGGAGACCGGCATATCCCCCACATGTGCTAGGATAGGTTGGCTGACCCTAGGACAGGTACCCACCAACCTTATGGATGTGAGAATACGCTTACTACACTTTCCCCATACATAGAACTGAATAGAACCCTTAGAAGGTTCTATCATGGAGTTTTATCTCTTCTTCTCCTGACTCATTTAGGCCAGGGGATACTTCAGGTTTGGGGTCACCTGGGGAAGGGTGGTGAAGGGTTAAGGATCAGTTAGGGGTGAAATATAAAGATTTATTTTTTACTCAATTTTATCTCCAACATTTTGTAATACTCAGCATTGTATGGAGTCCACAAATTCATCTGGCCATCCATCCCTTCCAGTCTATATCATGTCCTTCCAGTCATCATCGTAGAGTTTAGAGATTATAGGTGACAGTGTGCTTGGACCTGTAGTTCATCACAGCTGGATAATTATTAAGAAAACATGGAAGGCATATGGCCTGGCGGATTGTCCTTGGTAGAAACGATTTATTAAAATGACATAAGTAGGAAACATACATGATTGTAGTGGTTAAAAAATCACATCATATCAGTCCAAATGGTACCACCTGTGTCCAATATGGCTAACAGGCGGTGTAAATGGCTAACGCATTTTGAGGAAAATCCTCTTCATCAGAGCCTTAATGGTCAAAGTCAGGTCTGCATGTGGTGAACTGGTTTAGTGCTATGACCATGGGGAAATTGTTCTACTCCACTCATAGGTTAGTCCTTGTTCATCACAGCACACCAAAATTTATTGGTGTTGTACCTCTCCTTCTGCATATTCTCCGGTCAATTTACAAATAGGTGCAAGCTAGAGTACACACACGCAAAGCAACTACCTGCTCTGCACTCTGGGAACTGACGCAGAATCTGATCCAACGCAGATATCACACCCCTCAGAAAATTGCCACCTTCGACCACACTCAATCCCCAGACTGCTGGAGGGGGTGCGGAGAAATAGGCACACTCATTCACATACTATGGGAATGCCCAAAACTAACAGAATATTGGTCCAGCGTATTCAACACACTCTCCAAGATCACAGGCACCACAATGCTCCTCACACCAGCCCTAGGCCTCTTGAATCTTGAGATCAACAAAATACCTGCTAGATTACATAAAATCACCACGCATGTCCTCCTAGCGGCCAGACTAAACATCACGAGACAATGGAAGGACACAGGGGCACCCCAGACCTCACAGGTAATCAAGCAAGTACAGGACCATCATTCATACAAAATGACTTTAGCCCCTGATAGGGACTCCTACAACAAACTGTACAGTCTTTGGCAGCCCTGGGTGGAGTGGTATAATAAAGCAACACAAAAATGCTAAACGCAGCTTTGCTGAGACGTGTCTCTCTCTTCTCTCTCCTTACCTATCCTTCTCTCCCTCACTTCCTTTTTCTTCTTCCTGTTCTATTCATCCTATGCACCTCCTTTGTTAAACTACTAACCCTACTTCATGCGATCCAGAAAGGTTTGAACTTGTAAGATAAACTTACAGCTGATGAAAAGTGCACCCTGCGTAGACAGACCCCCCTCGAGCAACACCTAAATTATGTTGGGAACCACACAAGTCTCCCAAACATGGGGGGGATTGGCACCACTTCACCAGGACACAGCAGGTTCCCATAGGGGTGTCGGTGGAGTGGGGGTCGAGCACCACCCCCCAGATTATATCATACACAAATGGTCAAGTAGAAGCGAGGTGGGCCTGAACGCGCAGATGCACCTAGGTACAATAAGAATGTTTAGCTATACTATGTTTCAAAAATTGTTCAACTGCCAGTCCAAGTATAGGATTGACAACAGAGTATAAAGGATGTAATAAGACCTTTCTGTTTGTACACGTTTGATAATGACATGTATAATTGTTCAGTTGTTATCACCTACTTACGACCTTAATAAAAATTATTGAAAGTTAGAGTAAACACACGGAAAAGACTGTGCTGGCCTGGAAACAGGTGTACCGGCTGGGTAAACCTCCCACAAGATTGCTGGCAGTGGGAATCCCAATGGTCAGAAGACCGGCACGCTCCGTGTGTGGAGGAATGTAAATCGATGCAAGCTGACAGCGGAACCACACTGTGTATCTGTCCAAGCACACTCCACCCAGTAACATCTCAACAGAAGCTTTATTTACCCTTGGGCCCATCACACAGCGCAGGAGATTTATCTGTGTAAATTTTGATAATTATTATGGCTGGACACATACATGATATCAGTGGAGGAATGCTGAGACTTGAATTAAACCCCATTAAACAGTGTCAGTGGAGGGAAGTTGGGACTTCTATTACCCCATGATAGAAATTGAGCAGTGCTGTGAGCAGTGAGCAGAGTTCCCATTTCCTGCCGGCTCTCAGAATTTGGAACTCTGCTTTGATTAGAGCAGTCAGAAGAATGATTGGTGGGGTCTCACCTTGTTATATCTGCCCTTTCATCCTCCAATCAGATTGTGCATTCCAACAATGAAGAGAGCTGAAGATATTTCTAGAAAGGTGAAGAGTCTGATCACAGGAGATTCTAGAAGAGAAAACCTGGAACCACGGCTCTGGCAGCGTCCAACTTCTTCTTATCCTATGAAGACCAGAAGTGAGCAAAGAGGTTATTCTGCCTTGTTGTCCTTCCAGATATCAGGAGGGGGAGGGGTGATTTCTAGTAACATAATACACCCATATAGAATGTTCAGATGCCATTCATCTCTAACACCACACGGCGCTGGGTGTGTCCACATTCCTCATTCTGTATAACAAGCTGAACAAGCCTCACCCTGAGGGGTCTGTTTATGAAAATATCCACAGAGCTACCAGACCAGCAAACTTCATGTCTATCTGTCCCAAACAGGGTGCTGAGTGGGGCCGGATCTATCCTGTCTGATGTGGGGGTGCAGACAATGGGAGGTCAGCAGGGCAGTGTACAGGGGGTCAGTAGGGCAAAGGATAAGGTTAGCAGTTTGTAGAGCAGTGTACCGGGGTCTGCAAGGTGGAGGGCAGGGGTCAGCAAGGCAGTATAGGGGTTCAGCAGGGTGGAGGATGGGTCAGCAGTAAGTGACAGAGTTAAAAGGTCAGTAGTAGATGATGCAGTGTTCAGGGGTCAGTAGATGATGATGCAGTGTTCAGGGGTCAGTAGTAAGTGATGCAGAGTCCAGATTTTGCCTAAAAGTGAGAGGAGCTTAAATGGGAATTATAATACTGGATCTCCAGTCACTGTATACTTTGTACCACAGTCCTTGTGGCCATAAACTACTTACTATGTCACAAGTGACAGTCTCACAGATACACATAAACCTCAGAACAAAGGATCATTTTCACCACTTCCCAACCGCCATATGCAAAATTATGGCTGCGTATACCGCCAACCCTTCACCACTTTTACTAGGAAACAAGACTCCAAATACACATAGACACTCTGACAGTGAACACTGTATCATTCATCAAATACCGGTGTTCCTGACACCATGTTTCATATGTCACTGACCTCTAGGTCATAATATTAAGGGTAAATTCGAGGAGAGTGAAAATCCGTTTTAGACCTGAGACGTAGTGAATGATGACTGGGGACTTGTGACGTAGTAGTAGATGACTGGGGACTTGTGACGTAGTAGATGATGACTGGAAAATTGAGACAGTGAATGACGACTGGGTAGGAGGTGGGACGACTTGGGGATATGACGGAACGACTGGGGACGGGAGGTGGAACGTCTGGGGCCATGTGACGA
>BLSH010371481.1:156265-170640 GCA_018402905.1 Glandirana rugosa | reverse complement strand
GTGCGTGTCAAGTTTAGGTAGAGACCGCGGGCCGGAGAGGAGTCTCGAAACTCTCAACGAGAGTTGACTAAAGACCGTCAAGGGAAAGGGAAGGGAAGGGAGACTCGTACGGTACGACGGATTCTAATACCTCCTCTACCCACTTCGATTTCGTGATCCGTGCCTCGCCGTCTCCTCCTCCTTCAATTTAGGAGGAGGCGAAACTTACGACCCAGGAGCGGGAGCGAGACGCAACCCCACCCCTGCACTACAGTTACCAACGATCTACGGTCTACGATCTACGGTCCGTGGTACCGGGATCGTTGGTTACCCGTCATCTCGGTCGTCACCTCCACTGAGTGCTCCGTGCCTAGTGCTTTAGCTTCACCCATCTCCTCCATAATCTTAGGCAGCATGGCATGCTCAGAGGGAAGGGAAGGGAAAGGGAACTGCCAGAAATCAGTTGAGAGCAACTCTCAAAGCTCTGAGGAGAGGCCGGGCGCCAGAGATGGATTTGAACTGTGCGTGTCATGAGGGAGCCACACACTGCAGAGACCCATGCAAAGAGGAGGGGTTCATGCTGGGACATGTAGGCCACATCCCCCAAAAGTGAAGGACTACAAGTCCCAGCATGAGACCTTTAGAGCTGAGCATGTGACACCCCCCCAACTAGTGAAGGACTACAGGTCCCAGCATGAACTCGTGAGAGCTAAGGGGTCACATCCTTAGATATCAGGGGTTCATGCTGGGACTTGTAGTCCTTCAATTTTGGAGGTAGTCTCATCCTTAGATCTAACGGGTTTATGATGGGACTTGCAGTCCTTCACTTTTGGGGGGAAGGGTCACATCCTTAGATCTCAGGGGTTCATGCTGGGACTTATAGTCCTTCAATTTTGCGGTGAGTCACATCTTTAGATCTCAGGGTTTCCTGCTGTGACCCTCCCAAAAGTGACTGACTACAATTCCCAGCATGAACCCCTCAGAGCTGAGGATGTGACACCCCCCCAACTAGTGGAGGACTACAAGTCAAAGCATGGATGCCTGAGATGTGGCCCCTTAGATCTTAGGGGTTCATTCATGCTTGGACCGCATAGCCACCAGAGACCCCACATGGCATAGTTTACAGATTATGGGGTGGGGATCATAAACAGGAAGGGGTGGGGCAAATTTAGATGGGGGGCACCTGATTTTAGTCTTGCCTAGGGCAGCACAAAACCAAAATACACCACTGTCCACACACACATTCTAACTTTGCAGCCTCAGAAAACCTTTTTGGCATTTGTAAAATGTTTTGAACATCCAAATTGGGATTTTAAAGGCAATTAAAAAAAAAAAAAAGAGGGTCTATGTATTGTTTAAAAACAATTTTTTTTTATTTAGTTTACATTTAAAAGCTATTTCACTTAATGTGAATGTCTGTTTAAAAAACACATACAGTGTAAAGCGTATATATACACACAAGAAATGGATTGATCATTGTACATAATTGCAAAAATTGTTGAAATTCCTGAAGTGGTATTCCCAACTACTTGTTGTTGCATCACAGTTGTACTGATGATTTTTCAGTAGATTGGGATATCCAACGCATTTCGAAATAAAAAGATATAAATAATTTCTTCAAGGATGATACCACTTCTGAAATACAGAATAAATTGTATTCTAAAATCAATATTATTTAATACAGGAAAGAACACGAAGAGCAAAGAAGAAAACCAACTGTACACTGTTCATATGCCTACATTTAAGATGAATTACCTTGGCAAAAGTACCTTTTCAGTTAGCATGGGGATCTCCCAACTAAACTATTCTGACTTTGATATATTAGGATATACACCATCCCCTCCATATATATTTTTGTTCTTTGCCCTTAGTCTCAAGATACGTTTTTGGCATCTATCATTGGAGATTCATCCAGCGATCCCTGCATAACACGTATGACCATATTACATGGATAACTGGGAGATCCCCATGCTAACTGAAAAGGTACTTTTGCCAAGGTAATTAATCTTAAATGAAGGCATATGAACAGTGCACAGTCGGTTTTCTTTTTTGCTCTTTGTGTTCTTTCCTGTACTGAATAATATTGATTTTAGAATACACTTTATTCTGTATTTTAGAAGTGGTATCATCCCTGAAGAAGAAATTATTCATGTCTTTATATTTCAAAACGCGTTGGTCATCCCAATCTACTGGAAAATCATTGGTACAACTGTGATGCAACAACAAGTAGTTGGGGATACCACTTCAGGAATTTCAACAATTTTTGCAATTATGTACAATAATCAATCCATTTCTTTTTTTTTTTTCAATTTAAGTATTTATTTAGTTTTCAAAATACAAATGTACAAGGCATTATAGAGTGTATCTTTCACATCATAAACATTTTGCTTATTTTTACAATCTGTATTTGATTGAACATTGCCATTGTGTATTATTCATATAGGTCATCAACATATTATCATTTTTGTAACTTGTCCGAATAGCAAACATGTAAACCCTATTTACCCCGATGAGAACAAACTGTAAACAGGTAAAGACATATTTGTATTTATTCCAGAAGAACAAAGAGGAAAGTTAGAGAAAGAAGTTCATTAGAAGTTATCACCATTTCTTTTAATATCAGGGGTAATTTACTTAGCTCAAATTTTCTCAATAATTGTTACTGTCTTTTAAGTATTTTGAAGCCCTTGGGTGAGATATCCAATAATTCCATATTTTTTAAAATTTATTGGAGGATCCTTTTTTATGGGCTAGCATAAGTTCTAAATGGGCGTAAGAGTTTAACTTTAAAAGGACCTCAGACAGGTTAGGAGCTTTGTCAGATTTCCAGAGTTTGGCTATTGTTGTTCTGGGTGCTATTAAGATGTTTTGCTACAATAGTCCTATAGTTTAATGGATGATCAATCCATTTCTTGTGTGTATATATATATGCTTGACACTGTATGTGTTTTTTTTTAAACAGACATTCACATTAAGCGAAATAACTTTTAAATGTAAGCTAAATAAAATACATTGTTTTTAAACAATACATATACCCCCCTTTTTTTTCAATTGCCTTTAAAATCCCAATTTGGATGTTCAATACATTGTACATTGATGGTGGCAATCACACACCTAGTTATGTGAGTCGTTAATTACTATTAACTTTTTGGCATTTGACCTTTTCGGGAGTCCCCACCATATGCTGATTCCTTCCTCTGATCTCCTACATCTCTACATGACTCAGCAATGACTTGTGGGTCATAGAAAAGAACCAGCGTGTGGTAGGGGACACAGGTAACCGACACCCCAGAAACTGTCAAATGCTGAACAGGCTTCTTTAGGGTTCAGTGCTGGAATGTAGGGTAGGTAGGAGTAACCTGTCGGTGAAGAGTTGAGTATACACTGTCCTATATTGTATCTTCATAAAATAAATGCAGCGCCAAAAAGTGAAGAGAAACCACTTTAGCTATATGCAAAAAAATGGAATAAAACAGTTTTGAATAAATAGTGTCACAGTCCTAGTGTCTCTTTAAAACCCAATGTGAACTCTAAAGTCCTATACTTCGGGGAATATTCTTAAATATTCAAGGTAGACCCAAACAAGAGGAAGAAGGACATTCACTTTAGAGATAGGTTGGAATTCTTTTGTAAAATGCACCGCCTGGCGAACATCCTAGTAGCAATCCATTTAAAGTGAAAGATGTGAGCTTACCAGACTCAGATAGGTAATGCGCATAGGTCATAATCCACTCCTGCAGGTAATGGTGTCAGCAGGTCATCATGGGCAGCAAAACGGAAAATCTCCAGGCAGCAAGGTGCTCCACAGGATTGATCCAACACTTTAGAAGCCCTCTCAGTATTACCCTTGATGTCCTAATTTCAGAGGTGCTGTAATATGCCCATTTCAGTATATCCTATATTACAGCACCTCTGAAATTAGGACATCAAGGGTAATACTGAGAGGGCTTCTAAAGTGTTGGATCAATCCTGTGGAGCACCTTTGGAAATGTTTGGAGTCCTTGCTGCCCGGATATTTTCCGTTTTGCTGCCCATGATGACCTGCTGACACCATTACCTGCAGGAGTGGATTATGACCTATGCGCATTACCTATCTGAGTCTGGTAAGCTCACATCTTTCACTTTAAATGGATTGCTACTAGGATGTTCGCCAGGCGGTGCATTTTACAAAAGAATTCCAACCTATCTCTAAAGAGAATGTCCTTCTTCCTCTTGTTTGGGTCTACCTTGAATATTTAAGAATATTCCCCGAAGTATAGGACTTTAGAGTTCACATTGGGTTTTAAAGAGACACTAGGACTGTGACACTATTTATTCAAAACTGTTTTATTCCATTTTTTTGCATATAGCTAAAGTGGTTTCTCTTCACTTTTTGGCGCTGCATTTATTTTATGATTTTACCTTTGAACAATTTCTTGATCTTTTGTTTTATGCGAGCAGCCACGATTAATACCATTTTTATTGTAATCTTATTGTAATCTGATTTTTAATAGTGGGCGCGGATAATTTTTATACATTTTCTATATTGTATCTTGTCTGGTTGGGGATTTTGGGCCATCTGTACATTTGGTTGAGGTCTGAGCTGAAGGAGCTGACTGGTATTCACCAGCGCACCCAGCATACGGTGATGGGTTGCAGAACAGCTCCCAGGTTGCGTCCATTGTATACACTCATGCAGATGGCAGCTGACCTAGAAAAGATCCAGGGCATATTACAGAATTATTAATCTCTTAAACTGGGACAGGCCAGAGGTCATGTAGGCCATGAAAAAATGCTGTCAGACAAGTTTGACAAGTCTAGGATCTGGAACACTGGTAACAGAGTGACATGGAATGTTCTGGGGTCACATGAGACATAGGGTACCCTGAGGGTGCAGGGGACGCAGGAGCTACAGGAATGCTGGGGTATGCTGGAGACACTGGGGTCTCAGGAACAAGGAACTCTCACTGGAAGAGGGAAGGAAACTTACTGCTTAGACAAGGTGTGGGTGACTAATAAGCCCTGGGAGGGGATTGACCACGTAGTTGATAATATCAATAAGTAGAGTCCAGACGATGCCTAAAGATCTCAGTCCTGTGCAGGGCCAACGTAGGAACAGACCTCATGTTTGTAGAACTACAAGTAACAGAGCATTTACATTTTTAACGGCATGACATGGTCTCTTTATAGGAAATCTGTACTGAAAGAATTTAGGCTGGACTGCGGGATAAGTAAATATTGCCTATATACAGTACATTCATTGTGTGTATTCTTGAATCTTGGTATGCTATGTGTATTTCTTCCAGATCTGTGCAGTAAAATAGCATGAGATGTCCTGTAATAAAGACCGGTCACTGCTGCTCCCTCTCATTGTGCAGGGTGACTGGTCTTGTCTCCGCCCCCTCCTGTAGTTTTCTGTAGTGGGTGGAGTTGCTTGGTTCCTTCCCACAGCTCTGCTCTCTGCACAGGCCATGTACAGCACAGTGGTGATATTACTGCTACTTTTACAAGGTAACATCTGGATTTGCAAAGGCATTTGGTGCACATAAAATGGATTTATATCCTTTGTGAGTATTGCAGAATATGTTTAACCACTTCCCGCCTTTAGGATATACCTGTACGTCCTTGGGTGGAAGCGGTTAGCAGTCATGATCCTGGTATCATTTTTTTAGAGCCAGCGATGCTTTTTTTTTGTAAAATCGATCAATCAACTATACAGCCGCTTAATCACTTTACAAGCAGGGGACGGACCCACCCCCTTGCTGCACGCCACCGTTCCTGGGTTCTTCTGTTCCACCGAGGAGTCTGAGGCCAGTGTGGGTGGTCTTATAGAACCCAGATCTCTCAGTAAAGAGCACCTGTCACTGCCCATGCTATCACAAGGGATATTGTTCATCCATTGTGACAGCAATGAAACATTCAAGAGAGAGTGCAAAAAAAAAAATGAAATAAGATAAATAATAATAAAAAATTGACAGCGCACACATACGTAGATCCCACACGCATATGTAAATGGTGATCGCACTGCACATGTGAGGTATTGCCATGAACATTTAGCAATATTTCAAGCACCAAACCTCGTTTTTAACTCTAAAATGGTAACCTGTAAAGGCTTTTGAAGCATACCCTATGGAGATTTTTAAGAAATCTTTTGCCATTCCACAGCCATGCACAATTTTAACCACTTCCTTACTGGGCACTTAAACCCCCCTCCTGCCCAGACCAATTTTTGGCTTTCAGCGATGTCGCATTTTGAATGAGAATTGCGCGTTCATGCGGCGTTGTACCCAAACTAAATTTATATCATTTTTTTCCCCACAAATAGAGTTTTTTGGTGGTATTTGATCCCCTCTGCGTCAATTCTGATCGCCGCTATAAACAAAGAGAGATGATTTTGAAAAAAACCCAATATTTTTTCCTTTTTGCTATTATAAATATCCAAAAAAAAAATTAAAAAATAAAAATGATTCAACAGTTTTGGCCCGATATATATTCTTCTACATATTTTTGGTAAAAAGAATCGCAATCGGCGTATATTGATTGGTTTGCGCAAAAGTTACCGCATCTACAAACGGTGGGAATTGATTTATGGCGTTTTTATTATTTTTTTTTTTTTACTAGTAATGGCGGCGATCTGCGATTTTTATCGGGACTGCGATATTGGGGCGGTTATGTCTGACTTTTTTGACACTTTTTTGGGACCAATGACATTTATACAGCGATCAGAAATTTAAATATCCTCTGATTACTATATAAATGTCATTGGCAGTGAAGGGGTTAACCAGCAGGGGGCAGTGAAGGGGTTAACAATGTTCCCTGGGTGTGTTCTAACTGTGGGGGGGCGGGGCTGGTTGGGACATAACAGATCTAACTGATCCCAGTGACAGGGATCAGTAGATCTGGTATGTCCCCTGTCACAGAACTGAGAACCGCCGTGTTTACAACGGCGGTTCCCCGTCCTGCAGGTCTGACAGGGGAACGCGAGTCTCGGGCAGACATCGAGTCCGCCCGACCCGCGGGCACGGCCACGCAGCGTGCGGCGGGCGCGCGCCGCCGCCTGTGAGTGCGCGCCAGGAGCGCGCACATGGCCAGGATGTCCATGGAAGTCCACCCGGCATTTCAGATCCGCGCTGGAGCCGTACTTTGGCTATAGCGCGGATCTGGACGGGTTAAAGCATAATGTGACAGACCATCCAGCACCCAGCTTGGGTGCTTCCATCACGATACAGCTTCCTCCAGTCAGGAACCAGGTATTACACCCAAGGACTTGACGACACTTAGGTGCAAACTGGAACGCTCTTTATTAAAAATTCACACAGAATATATAGCACACAAGATCAGGTAAGGGCCTGATCACATTATCCTAAGCAATTAGTAAATCTAAGGGACAGCTAACATAAACAGTATGCTAATCCGCATCTAGGAAATAATAGCTGACATTGATCTAATTAACATGAACTAATTAACAACTAGTCACCTAGACAAGCCTAGGTGACTCAGGTCATAGTCCACCCAGACAGTTTGCACCAGTATTCCAGAAGACCCAGAGTTGTGCAAATCTCATTAACCAACTTTCTTTTCACATCTATCTTCTCACTGAGTTTTATGTTGGCAGAGACCATCATGGCTTCTTTTACAGTTAAATGAAATAATGCCCTTTTGCATTATATAACAGGACATCTTCTTAAATTCTCATAGCTACCTCAAATGCCAGGGCCCATAGTTAGTAGGCAAGAGGCTACCCTGCAGTCCCCTCCAAAAGCCCCTGTCCTGGCTGGGTCTGTCACTCATGATGTTAGGTATCTTTTTATTCGGAGTAACATCGTTTTTTATTTTTCCAAAAACCTGTTGTGTCTGTGTGAACTAAAATTCATTAAAGTTTATTTTTTCCTGAAAATGTGCATAAACAGACATCATGTGGTCTAGAAAATTGCAACAACCACCATTATTATTTTCTGAATGGACTTTTGCTTTCAGAAAATATATAAGGTTTGGGAGTTCCAAGTAATTTTCTAGTAAAGAAAAATGCTGAATTGTACATGTATGTGAGAACTGGCTTGGGCAGCTAGTGGTTACATTAAAGTTTAAAGTTTTTGTTCCTGAGGTTCATTGACTGGTCTCCTGCACAGGGATAAAGTTATTAGTGAGCAGCACATAGCCTGTGCAGAGAGCAGAGCTGTGGGAGGGGCCCAGCAGCTCCACTCACTACAGGCTGCCTGTGTAAATAAACAGGAGGGGGCGGAGACAAGACCAGTCACCCTGCACAAGGAGAAAGAAGAAGTGACTGGTCTTTGTTACAGGAAGCCAATAGTTCTTATTGGATTACTGCACAGGTCTGGAAGAAATACATAAAGCACACCAAGGTGTCGAAAAGAATACACGACGAATGGATTTAGACAAAAAGATTGGGAATTTTCTTTTACTGTCACTCTCAGTGAGAACACTCGCCAGGATAAATAAAGGGGAAAAAGGGGACTTTAGTTCTGGTGACATCCAGCCAGCCAGTACACAGTTATTGCAGCCAGCCAGCCCAGCACACAGGTATTGCAGCCAGCCAGTACACAGGTATTGCAGCCAGCCAGTACACAAGTATTGCAGCCTGCCAGTACACAAGTATTGCAGCCAGCCAGTGCACAGGTATTGCAGCCAGCCAGTACAGAAGTATTGCAGCCAGCCAGTACACAGCACAGCAGCACATACCTCAGGCCCAGGGGATGGGAGTCGAGTTTGGCAGCTCTCGATCACATGGCCGGGAATCACAGGCATGTGTGCAGTCCAACTTAGCACCAGCACATCCGCCAGTCTCGCCCCTGCCCCCACTCCTGACCAATCAGTCACTGTCTGGAGGACAGTGATTGAGGCCAGAGCCAATCAGTGAATATATGTGCGCTTTGCTGGTGCACATTTATTCACTGTAATGGCCGACCAATAGGCTTTAGGAATTGCTGTCAGCAGACAGCAAGTTACCCAAAAAAGCTGGGACAGCCATGTACCGGCGGCCTATTTTTTTTTTTTTTTTTTAGAAACTCCAGCGGGGAGGTGCATGCACTGGCGCCCTCTTTGGAGCAGCAGCCACAGTATAAAACTGAATGGGAAATTTCCCCAAAGGCACACTCAAAAAAAAAAAAACCCTCACTTGATCTATCCAACATGAAAAAAAAATTAACGTTTTGGTTTGAGTTCTGCTCAAATGATGTTAATGGTTTCCTGTGTGTTTCTTTTTCTTCTCCCACTTTATGTTTCAGAAAATCCGTGTGTAGTCTAGATGTCTCTGCCCGAGTCCCCATTCAGTTGCTCTTGTCTTCATTTCCTTTTCTCTCTAAGTTCAGTTCTGCTTTTCCCTTCTTACTGGTGTATCGATCGCCTTTTGTCCTGTGTGGTTTTCACCAGTGTAGAGCACTCCCGCCACGCAGGGCTGAGGTTCATCAACTGGCTCTTTGGGGTCCCTTTTTTCTTGCTTCTCTTCCTTCTCTCTCTACCACTAGGTTTTCTGGGTTTCCTATTTTGGGCTCCTCTGCAGAGGCTTCGTCGTCCCTTCTCCTATCAGAACTCCAGAAAGACTCCCACTCCTCCAGACAAGATACTTAGCGGTGACTGTTCCTTCATCTTCATCAGCGCCAACCTCTGCCTTCTGCCCGATGGCTTGGCACGTTTCAGTAACTTAAACCACACGCAGCGGCGCAGTGCTGCAATTTCCCACCTCCTATGTTCCTCTTCAGAGCCTGCCAAGAATAACTGTGAAGACATGGTGTCAATGTGTAGCACGGAAGATGTCCTGCCTATGATGGAGATACCTTATAAGACAGAGAATGATTCCAGCGCAGAAGGAGATGTGCCATTTGAAGTGTCCATCGTTTTCCCCAAAAATGCCGACTTTGTGTGCCTGCAGGAAGTGTTTGATGGACGAGCTTCACGCAGACTACGCCGTTGCCTTGGATCAACCTTTCCTCACATTTTATATGATGTTGGACCCTTAGGACCTCGTGGTTGTGGATTTAGTTTCTTCAATAGTGGATTATTCCTGGCCAGTCGGCACCCATTCATGGCGGCCAAATATTATTTCTACCCAAATGGGCGTGGGGAGGATGCCTTGGCTTCCAAAGGTCTCCTCTGTGTCAAGGTAAACTCGCATAGTAGAACCTAAAATGGAATTAAGAGTCAAGTAAAGTGTTCTTAGAGTTATGAGGCCTCTTATTTATTTTACTTTATTTATTTCAGGTACTTATATAGTGCTTTCAATTTACGCAGCACTTTACAATATATATTGTACATTCACATCAGTCCCTACCCTCAAGGAGGTTACAATCTAAGGTCCCTAACTCACATTCATACATATGCTAGGGCCATTTTAGAAAGGATCTAATTTACCTACCAGCATGTCTTTGATAGACCAGGTAGAGTAGCTCTATAGTCAGAGATAACCTTTTTAGTGAAGTAAGTTTCTTTTGGTGATTTTCTTTCTGTTTAATTATGGAATATTTTCATTGTAGTCTGTACTACACCGTTGATTGCTCAGTTCTCCCCCTCTGCTCTGAGCAGAGGGCTGTGACTGTCAGTCACCAGCTCTCTGCTCTCTCCTCCAGCGCTCACTGGAGCACTGGGCTGTGGAGAGGGTGGGAGGGGCTGGCTCAGCCTCTCTGTGGGTCGCTGAGAGGCTGAGCCAGGTGCCACTCCAGGCTTCTGGGTGGATCCTGACCATATGGTCAGTGTCTTTCCCAAGCCTGGACCAGTTTAGCTTCAGCCTGCTGTCAGCTTAAAACTGATCACAGGAATGCGAACAAACTGCACTGTCATCCATAAGAGCAGTATAGCCAATACTTGACCATACTTCTTCTTTAATTTGAGAATTTTTACTAAAACTAAATCTGTAAAAGCAATAAATGTAATATTAGATAAAGGAAGATATAGAAAAGGTGTAAGCGTGTTCTGAATCTCTAAGTCACCTATGGTAAAGAAAAAAATATAGCGCCCAAGATGTTATTGGAAAATGCACGGGAGAAGATTATATCAAACAGCTGCCACTGGTAATGGTGATACACCAAAAACCACTGATAAAAGGAAACCTAATCCTTATCCAAAGTTTTAAAAAACTGATCAATATGTGTAAAAGTAATATGCTACTGTTAGCTACAAGCCTTGAGTATGATCCAACCATGCATGGTGATGTCAGCCTCCTACTTGCTCCCTACACGTTTGTCAGTCATTGTCCCTTCCGCTCCGTGAGAACGTCAAATGACAAAACGCATAGGGAGGGGATTTCACTTTTCATTTATTTTGTCATATACATCATTGCACTTTATAATATCATTGTTTTTTTTAACTTAGCTCATTTAGGTTTATAATTTCACATATAAGTAGCATATCATTATATTGATCAGCTTTTTGACACTTGGGATAAGGATTACAAACTAGCGCCGCTTGTTGTTTCCTTTGCTACGTCTCCTATATCTCATAATACACAAAGGTCTGGGTTTTATATATTTTTTTTAATTGAAATTTTAGTCCAGTTCCAGTCTGCTACAGCACACAGAATTCAGATGATTCTCAGCGAGTCTATCCCGTGTTATATCTTCTCTCTGAGATACATTGAGGGGGTGTTCATCTCTAATCTTCAGTTTTTGAATCCTCTTTCCATACAGGTTCACATTGGAATGACAAAAGAAAAGCAAAGAATTGTGGGATATATAAATTGCACGCATTTACATGCACCAGAGAGTAAGTTAATTCCAAATGGTGAGGTTGCAGGTCCCAAAGGCGCTGTCCCTCAAGCTGTGTAGGGCTGGGTGGTTGGAGTGTCAGCAGCGGGGACTGGACACTATGCTGCCAATGACATTGCAGGTTCCAGAGGTACTCACTGCGAATCAGGGATATGAGTGTGAGACGCTCAGGCTGTATGGGAATGAAGTGCTGTGCCCACCCCTGAAAGTGCTGGCCCCGTCACTCCCCGTGAAGGAAGCTCATCTATGCTCCAGGCAATGGTAGAGAGTGATTAGGTGTCCCAGCAGCCACACATCAAGTCAAGACCTGCTGTGCAATAGTGAATGGAAGCCTCAGCCTGGACCCCTGCCAGGCCACGCACCCAATACATTTCACTCTGCCCACCAGACCGTACTCATGATGATGGCTCTGGTGGGCGGAGTGAAACACTTTAGGGGCATGGCCTGATGGAGGTCCAGGCTGGGACTGCCATTCACTATTACACAGCAGGTCTTGAATTAACATGCGACTCCCAGGACACCTAGTCACTCAAGCTGTGTAGAGCTGGATGGGGGGGTTGTCAGCATCAGGGACTGTTGCCAATTCCATCACTGGTCCCAGAGGTGTTGCCACTCAAGCTGTGTAGAGCTGGATGGGGGGGATTGTCGGCTTCAGGAACTGGACACTATGCTGCCAATTCCATCGCTGGTCCCAGAGGTATTGTCACTCAAGCAGTGTAGGGCTAAGTGGTGGCATGTCAACAGTGGGGACTGGACACTATGCTTCCAATGACATCACTGGTCCGGTCCCAGAGGCATTGTCACCCAAGCTGTGTAGGGCTGGGCAGGGGGGGGTGTCAGCAGCGGGAACTGGACAGTATGTTGCCAATGAAATTACTGGTCCCAGAGGCAATGTCACTCAAGCTGTGTAGGGCTGGGTGGGGGTGTGTCAGCAACGGGGACTGGACACTATGCTGCCAATTACATCGCTGGTTCCAAAGGCATCGTCATTCAAGCTGTGGAGGGCTGGGCAGGGGTGTGTCAACATCAGGGACAGGACACTATGCTGCCAATGACATTGCTGGTCCCAGAGGCATTGTCATTCAACCTGTAGATGGCTGCGTGAACACACTGTCAGCAGTGGGGACTGGACACTATGCTGCCAATGACATTGCTGGTCCCAGACGCACTGTCAGTCAAGCTGTGACAGGCTGGGAGGGGGTGTGTCAGCAGCAAACAATGTATGAGCATATTGGCATATTATGGTCTGCAGAAAAACACCCTATAACTCGTAGATAGGAAGCAGGGATGCAAACTGACCATGCTAGGACAAATGCACTTCTGTTTTTAGTGTGGCCAGGTAGGAACCGGAAGAGGATCTCCATAAAAGGGACTGAAAGGACCACTAGGTATTTTTTCTTGCATTTTACTACTGAAGGGTAATACTAGAAGCATTAAGGGGGGTTCCCAATTAATAATTAATAAACAAACATATTTCAACTGTTAAAAAATAAGTATGGGAATCTCAAAAAATAAAAAATCATACTCACCTAGATGTCTGCAACACCGATCTCAGCTGCAGCTGTCCCCCGCCGCTTCTAAGACCAAGAACTGAGTGATCAAACAACACTGATCGCTCAGATCTTGGTCCTCAGCCTCCAGAGAGCTGGTGATTGTCAGTTTGGTCACTGAGAGGTTGAACCAGCTGTTTGTTTAGGCTTGTGAGCAGATCATGACCATATGGTTGGGATCTTTTCAGAGCCTGGACCGGCTCTGTGACATCAGCTGACAGCGGGCTTTAACCATCTGTCGGCTGAAAACGGGTCACAGGTGTGCAGAACTGACTGCAATCCTGTGATCCTCCAGAACTCACTAGAGCGGCAGGTGGGGGAGGAAGACAGGCATGGCTGGGTATCAGCCATGTCCGGAAAGGTGGAGCCAGCCGTCAGGTAGAGTGCATGTATTTGCAGAATAAACTTCAGATGTAAGGGCTATGTTGTAATCAGGAATCACTATGTATGAAGATAACCAGTCAAACCTCTCTTTGTATGCAGGTGATGTGATTATCCGCTGTGATCAGATGTCATTGCTCCTGCAGTGGGTTGTGGACTTCCAGTCACAATACCGTGAAGATGGAGATCTGGTTGCGTTTGACGTCCTTTGTGGAGACTTGAACTTTGACAATTGTTCCACAGGTAAATGATGACTTCTAATTTAGGCCCATTGCATACAGGGCCATCCAGCTGCAGTGTGACCTTCCTGGTGTATTAGCGTGCCCTTGGAAGGACAGGTGCAGCGTCACCCATGAACGCACAAGGCTGTAATCACCGGTACCACTTGGCACAGTGTTCAGCCCATTCAGCCGCAGCTTGCCATGGATGTTGACAGGTTGCCTGCAGCAAGAATGGACTCTGCACCTGTCCCTCCCAGTTACCAAAAG
Organism: Glandirana rugosa; assembly: GCA_018402905.1. Lineage (NCBI taxonomy): Eukaryota > Metazoa > Chordata > Amphibia > Anura > Ranidae > Glandirana > Glandirana rugosa. The sequence goes on along the minus strand of BLSH010371481.1, from coordinate 156,546 downwards.
GCAGGGCAAGATGCACTCAAAAAATGTCCATTTCCAGCAGTCTCCTGAAATAACCGCATCATTCATCAGGGTTCTCTACTGCGCATGCACTGTGGCACATCATTATCATCATCAACATTTTAAAATTAGAGGTAATAATTAAAAATAATAAATGCAAAAATGAAAACATTTTAACACAAATGGTGTTGTCTAAAACGACCATTAGCAGCTTATTTCACATTTGTTCTTTTGTCAGCTAAGAAAAGGAAAGAAAAGAATAAACAGGCCATTTACTAAAAATG
>BLSH010371481.1:135252-153219 GCA_018402905.1 Glandirana rugosa | reverse complement strand
TAAAATAATTTTTCACACTAAATACGACGTGAAGATACAGTCAGACTAAGTACCAAAGACTGTCGTCCTCTTCCGGTACTTAAGTCTTCTACGTCCGTTAGGTGAACGATGATTATAAAAAAAGGTCTAACCTTCGCGTCCTAGTGAGGTACCTAGTCAAACGGTATCGCAATGTCTACGAGGACTAAGCGTGACGAGTGGACCTAGGAGGGTGATACCGACAAGACCATGTTGGACACAACGTCCGGTAGGGACGACGATGAAGTCAGAGACACGTCCGTTGGCGGAGCTTATAATGGAGATATTCTCCATACAGACCAAGGCGAGACGATTGGTCACTAAACCCCCACTAGGTCAAGTTACGTCTCCCAAAGAGTTGGTTCAACGTTATATGTCCCACCCGGTAAATATACCTATGTGAAATTATTGAAAAGTTTCCCCCCTCACATATACTAATGTGCCACAAACAGGAAGTTAATATCACCAACCATTCCCATTTTATTAAAGTGTATCCATATAAATGGCCCACCCTGTATATTGCAACTTGGTTGAGAAACCCTCTGCATTGAACTGGATCACCCCCAAATCACTGGTTAGCAGAGCGGAACCAGACATACCTCTTATAGAGGTAATATTCGAGGCGGTTGCCTGCACAGAGACTGAAGTAGCAGCAGGGATGGCCTGCAACACAGGTTGTACCAGAACAGCCATAGTGGGAGGATCCAGGTGAGCAGTGCGAATCAGGAGCATCTGTAACGCTATGGCAAACTGATCCATGGAGTGATCCTGCGCTTCCAATCTGGAAAAAAATATTAGTAGCAAGTGGATTGCCTGCATCTTCTGAATTCATGGCCTTCTCCTGCTGTCAGAAACCATGAATCAGACTGACATAGAAGTGCAGCATAAATCACACTTTTTAATAAAATGGTAAAATGGTACCAAACAGAGCAAACGTAGTCAAAAAATAGCCAGGGTTCAGTAACCAGAGCGGGTAGTCGGAAGAAGCCAGTGAAACAGGAATCCAGAGATAAGCGTAGTAGAGGCAGCAAACAGGATAAGGAACCAGAAAGGAAGTCAGCCAGGCAAAAGTCTTTGATCCAGAAATCAGCATAGTCAGAGGCAGCAAACAGGATCAGGAACCAGAAGGGAAGTCAGCCAGGCAAAGTCTTTAACAGGAAAACACAGCAGAGAGTATCCAGATATGTTGACCGGGCGAAGGCACAGCAGATCTGATCCAGGCACCACTTAAGCCCCAGAAGGATTCACCCACTTCCTGACCAGGCCATTTTTTGTGATACGGCACTGTGTCGCTTTAACTGACTGCGCGGCTGTACCCAAACAAAATTGATGTCCTTTTTTTACCCCCACGAATAGAGCTTTCTTTTGATGGTATTTGATCACCTCTGCAGCTTTTATTTTTTGCGCTATAAACAAAAAAAGAGCACCAATTTTGTAAAGAAAACAATATTTTTTACTTTTTGGTATAATAAATATCAAAAAAATTTAAAAAAAAAACGAATTTCTTCCTCAGTTTAGGTCAATATGTATTCTTCTACATATTTTGGTAAAGAAAATCCTAATTAGCATTAACAATCACCATTGTTTTTCTTGTGAAATTCCCAATAAGTTTGATGTGTCACATGACCCTCTTCCTATTGAAAAAACAAAAGTTGGATTCAAAATGGCCGACTTCAAAATGGCCGCCATGGTCACCACCCATCTTGAAAAGTTTCCCCCCTCACATATACTAATGTGCCACAAACAGGAAGTTAATATCACCAACCATTCCCATTTTATTAAGGTGTATCCATATAAATGGCCCACCCTGTATATTGCAACTTGGTTGAGAAACCCTCTGCATTGAACTGGATCACCCCCAAATCACTGATTAGCAGAGCGGAACCAGACATACCTCTTATAGAGGTAATATTCGAGGCGGTTGCCTGCACAGAGACTGAAGTAGCAGCAGGGATGGCCTGCAACACAGGTTGTACCGGAACAGCCATAGTGGGAGGATCCAGGTGAGCAGTGCGAATCAGGAGCATCTGTAACGCTATGGCAAACTGATCCATGGAGTGATCCTGCGCTTCCAATCTGGAAAAAAATATTAGTAGCAAGTGGATTGCCTGCATCTTCTGAATTCATGGCCTTCTCCTGCTGTCAGGAACCATGAATCAGACTGACATAGAAGTGCAGCATAAATCACACTTTTTAATAAAATGGTAAAATGGTACCAAACAGAGCAAACGTAGTCAAAACATAGCCAGGGTTCAGTAACCAGAGCGGGTAGTCGGAAGAAGCCAGTGAAACAGGAATCCAGAGATAAGCGTAGTAGAGGCAGCAAACAGGATAAGGAACCAGAAAGGAAGTCAGCCAGGCAAAAGTCTTTGATCCAGAAATCAGCATAGTCAGAGGCAGCAAACAGGATCAGGAACCAGAAGGGAAGTCAGCCAGGCAAAGTCTTTAACAGGAAAACACAGCAGAGAGTATCCAGATATGTTGACCGGGCGAAAGCACAGCAGATCTGATCCAGGCACCACTTCCTGACCAGGCCATTTTTTGTGATACGGCACTGTGTCGCTTTAACTGACTGCGCGGCTGTACCCAAACAAAATTGATGTCCTTTTTTTACCCCCACGAATAGAGCTTTCTTTTGATGGTATTTGATCACCTCTGCAGCTTTTATTTTTTGCGCTATAAACAAAAAAAGAGCACCAATTTTGTAAAGAAAACAATATTTTTTACTTTTTGCTATAATAAATATCAAAAAAAAACAAAAAAAAAACGAATTTCTTCCTCAGTTTAGGTCAATATGTATTCTTCTACATATTTTTGGTAAAGAAAATCCTAATTAGCATATATTGATTGGTTTGCGCAAAAGTTATTGCTTCTACAAAATAGGGGATAGATTTATGGCATTTTTATTATTATTTTTTTTTACTAGTAATGGTGGTGACCTGCGATTTTTAGCAGGACTGCGACATTGCAGCGGATAGATCAGACACTTTTGACACTTTTTTGGGACCAGTGACATTTATACAGCGATCAGTGCTATAAAAATGCACTAATTACTGCATAAATGACACTGGCAGGGTAGTGGTTAACACTAGGGGTGATCAAGGGGTTAAATGTGTTCCCTGGGAGGTGTTTCTAACTGTATGGGGGCTGGGCTGCCTGGAGGAGGAGAGAGATCGCTGTTCCTAATCACTAGGAACAGACGATCTCACTTTACTCCCCTGACAGAACAGGGATCTGCTTTGTTTACACTGGCAGATCCCCGTTCTGCCTCTCTCTGGAGCGATTTCTTGTGGCCGGCAGACATTGAGTCCGCCAGACTCACTGGTTGGCTCCCCCACTACAGAATGGGCAATGCTGGCAGCACTCATACATCTATTTCCCAAAGACAACCTCTGGATATGACGCTGAGCACGTGCATTCAACTTCTTTGGTCGACCATGGTGAGGCGCTGTTCTGAGTGGAACGTGTCCTGTTAAACAGCTGTATGGTCTTGGCCATCATGCTGCAGCTCAGTTTCAGGGTCTTGGCAATCTTTTTATAGCCTAGGCCATCTTTATGTAGAGCAACAATTCTTTTTTTCAGATCCTCAGAGAGTTTTTTGCCATGAGGTGCCAGGTTGAACTTCCGTGACCAGTATGAGAGAGTGAGAGCGATAACACCAAATTTAACACACCTGCTCCCCATTTACACCTGAGACCTTGTAACACTAACGAGTCACATGACACCGGGGAGGGAAAATGGCTAATTGGGCCCAATTTGGACATTTTCACTTAGGGGTGTACTCACTTTTGTTGCCAGCGGTTTAGACATTAATGGCTGTGTGTTGAGTTATGTTGAGGGGACAGCAAATTTACACTGTTATACAAGCTGTACACTCACTACTTTACATTGTAGCAAAGTGTCATTTCTTCAGTGTTGTCACATGAAAAGATAGAATAAAATATTTACAAAAATGTGAGGGGTGTACTCACTTTTGTGAGATACTGTATATATGTAATTCTCTATCCCCAGTGGACTCCCAAGCCCAAGTTTCACATGTGGTTATACCTGATATGGTCAACCCATGTGTGGCCTTCAATGGTGCCTGTACTTGGTATGGCTTCCCTATGAACTCTTGCCAGTTGATAATTATTTTAAAAACATCCATGTTACATGTCTGCACACTCCTTACCATTCCTAATTGTGTTTTATCTTTTTTTTCAAGGCTGTGAACAAGTTCCAGTTCATCACACAACTGGCCGGACTGTCGGATCACATTCCGGTCTCAATGCACTTCTCCGTCTCACTGCCAGGGGGCTCCTCTTTGTAAAGAATGACAATGACTATACCTCACTGGCATGTCTGATCTGATGCACTGTACATTTATTTATTTATTTATTACAGGTACTTATATAGCACTGAGAATGTACGCAGCACTTTACATATTGTACATTCACATCAGTCCCTTTGAGGCGCTTACAATCTAAGGTCTTTAACTCGCATTCATACATACACATACTATGGCCAATGTAGACAGCAGCCAATTAGCCTACCAGCATGTATTTGATGTATAAGAGGAAACCAGAGTACACGGAGAAAACCCACTCAGTTGACAAATTTGCTAATCCCAAATTTTGTAAATTTCTTGTTTATGGAAAGATCATTATTTTCTTACTGGGATGTAAGATATATTTATTTTGTCATTTTATTGAACCATGCTCGGACACAGCACAATTAAATGTTTTATTCGCAAGTTGGCTGTCTACAAAATGAATGCCTCTTGCTAGATTGTTTTTGGGTTTGATTTTTTTTCTTCCCATTAGAATCCTTTATCTGACTGAGCAGCTATGAAGTGGACCTGTCCTGTCTCTGCTTGTCGTAGATATGGCAATTATTGTATCACAGGTCATGGAGACCATTCAACTTAAAGTGTAACTAAAGGCTCCTGTAGGACCACATCCAGCTATTATGTAATACATGAGCCTTATAAAGTTAGCAAAAACCTTCCTTGACTGAACCAAATCCTCCTTTATTTGTGTCTCACACGCTCCCCCTCCTAGACACTGCAGCTCACAGTTGGAGGGTTTTAGCAGCAGAAGCAGAATTGTGAACCCAGATAGCAATGGGCATGACTAGGTGTGGTCAGTTGCTGATCTCAAGGCAGTTGGGACCTCAGTCACCAAACAAACCATTGGGAACACAATATGCCACCATGGATTGTGCAGCACCCGCAAGGTCCCCCTCCTAAAGAAGGCATATGTACAGCCCGTCTGAAGTTTTCCAATGAACATTTAAATGATTCAGGGAAGGATTGGGAGAAAGTGCTGTGGTCAGATGAGACTAAAATTCAGCTCTTTGGCATTAACTCGACTCCCCGTGTCTGGAGGAAGAAAAATCCTGACTTTGACTCTAAGAACATTATACTTACAGTCAAGCACAGAGGTGGAAATATGATGCTTGGGGGCTGTTTCTCTGCTAAAGGTAAAGGCAAACTTTGCTGCATTGAGGGGCCTATGGACAGAGCCATGTATTGTAAAATCTTGGATAAGAACTTTCTTCCCTCAGCCAGAACACTGAAGATGGGTCATGGATGAGTTTTCCAGCATTACAATGACCCAAACAATACTGCCAAGGCAACAAAGGAGTGGCTCAAGAAGAAGCACATTAAGGTCATGGAGTGGCCTAGCCAGTCTCCAGACCTTAATCCAATAGAACATTTATGGTGGGAGCTGAAACTTTGAGTTGCCAAGCGACAGCCAAGAAACCTTAAGGATTTAGAAAAGATCTGTAAAGAAGAGTAAAGCAAAATCCCTCCTGAGATGTGCAAACCTGGTAACCAACTACAAGTAACGTCTGATCTCTGTGCTTGCCAACAAGGGTTTCTACACCAAGTTCTAAATCATGTTTTGCTTGGGGATCAAATGCTTATTTTACTCATTAAATGGAAGTCAATTTATAACATTTGTATCATGTGTTGTTTCTGGATTTTTGGTTGATATTCTGTCTCTATCATTTAAAATACACCAATGATAGAAATTATAGACCCTTCATTTCTTTGTAAGTGGGCAAACTTACAAAATCTGCAGAGGATCAAATAATTATTTTCCCCACTGTATACATCTGTACTGTAGATTTACATACAAGTGCTGCCTACTTAGGTTGGGATTGTGCTGTACCTGGGAAGGAGTGTTGCCTTGCACCATCTTCAATCAGTGTACAGCCATGGCCAAAAGTGTTGAGAATGACACAAATATTAATTTTCACAAAGTCTGCCGCTTCCGTGTTTTTAGATCTTTATGTCAGATGTTACTATGGGATACTGAAGTATAAGTAGAAAGATTTCATAAGTGGCAAAGGACTTTTTGACAATTACAGGAAGTTTATGCAAAGAGTCAATATTTGCAGTGGTGATCCTTCTTTTTCAAGACCTTCCACTGGCATGTTGTCAATCAACTTCTGGGCCACATCCTGACTGATGGCAGCCCATTCTTGCATAATCAATGCTTGGAGTTTGTCAGAATTTGTGGGGTTTTTTGTCTCCCCCCCCCCCCCCATCTTGAGGATTGACCACAAATTCTCAATGGGAGTAAGGTCTGTGGAGTTTCCTGGCCATGGCCCCAATTGATGTTTTGTTACCCAAGCCACTTAGTTATCACTTTTGCCTTATTGCAAGGTGCTCCATCATGCTGAATAGGCATTGTTCTCACCAAGCTGTTCTTGGATGGTTGGGAGAAGTTGCTCTCGGAGGAGGTTTTTGTATCATTCTTTATTCATGGCTGTGTTCTTAGACAAAATTTTGAGTGAGCCCCCCACTCTCTTGGCTGAGAAGCCCCCACACATGAATGGTCTCAGGATGCTTTACTGTTGGCATGACACAGGACTGATGGTAGCGCTCACATTTTCTTCACCAGACAAGGTTTTTTTCCGGATGCCCCAAACAATCGAAAAAAGTTTCTCTAGAGAAAATTACTTTCCCCCAGTTCTCAGCAGTCCAATCCCAGTACCTTTTGCAGAATATCAGTCTGTCCCTGGTGTTTTTCCTGGAGAGAAGTGGCTTCTTTGCTGCTCTTCTTTGACACCAGGCCACCCTCCAAAAGTCTTCTCCTCACTGTGGGTGCCGATGCCCTCACACCTGCCTGCTGCCATTCCTGAGCTCTGCACTGGTGGTGCTCCAATCCCGCAGCTGAATCAAATGTAGGTGAAGGTACTGGCACTGGTTGCTGGACTCTCTTGGGTACCCAGAACCCTTCTTCACAAATGCAGTGGAAATGTTTTTTTATGGCATTAAGTTCATTTTTATGGCAAAGATGGACTTTGCAATTAATTGCAATTCATATGATCACTCTTCATAGCACTCTGGAGTATATGTAAATTGCCATCTTAAAATCTGAGGCAGCAGACTTTGTTAAAATTAATATTTGTGTAATTCTCAAAACTTTTGGCCATGGCTGTATATTATGGATGTGGCTGTGCAGTGAGCTGATCACATAATCTGAATCATTCCCTCTAACACTGGAAATATTGATAAGACATTCCAGTCAAAAGATTTCAATTTCAGTAGGACAGAGAAGTGGTGTAACTTACGTCCTCATTCAGGAGTAGGGTTGCCACCTTTTCTTCAAGCCAAACCCAAACACTTTAGCGGAACCCTGTTGTAAGGGGGCTTCTGCTCAACAAAGCCCCCACTTACATCAGAGTTTCCAGCATTCCCCTTTAAATCAGGGTTCTCAAAGCTCCCCTTACATCTGAGTCCCCCTTAGCTTAGTGTACTCACTTGCTCGGAGGCAGGAGAAAGAAGCCAGGGAAGAAGCTTCAGCCACAGACAGTGGATGGTGAGTTCACTGATCCGTGGATGGGGGCTCAGGCGTCAGCACCTTCCATGCACAGTGTATCTGCCAGCTGTTGGGCTTCAAATTTCTCACACATCTTTTTTCTGAGGCACAGCTCGCCAGGGATTGGAGTGTGGGCAGACATACACAGAGGGGTAGGGGTGGAAGAAAGAGGAGCAGATCAAGCCCTCTCTCCTCTCCCATATGTGCGAGGAGGGGGGAAAGGGGAGTGTGCTGGCTCTGGGCAGTCTGAGAGAGAATGCCGCAGGCACTTGGGTTAGACAAGTGCAGCCAGCCCTCCGGATGGTTGACAACCCTGGTGATTAGGGCGCCTGCCTTTGCACGCACATGAACTTTAATGGCATCCCAGTCTTAGTCTGTAGGGTTCAATATTGAGTTAGCCCTTCCTTTGCAGCTATAACAGCTTCAACTCTTCTAGGAAGGCTGTCCACAAGGTTTAGGAGTGTCTATGGGAATGTTTGACCATTTTTCCAAAAGCACATTTGTGAGGTCAGGCACTAATGTTGGACGAGAAAGCCTGGCTCACAGTCTCCGCTCGAATTCCTCCCAAGGGTGTTCTATTGGGTTGAGGTGCAGGCCAGTCACGTTCCCCCACCCCTAACTCACTCATCCATGTCTTTATGGACCTTACTTTGTGCACTGGTCCAAATCATTTGGTGGAGGGGGGATTATAGTGTGGGGTTGTTTTTCAGGGGTTAGGCTTGGCCCCTTAGTTCCAGTGAAGGGAACTCTTAAGGCGTCGGCATACCAAGACATTTTGGACAATTTCATGCTCCCAACTTTGTGGGAAGAGTTTGGGGATGGCCCCTTCCTGTTCCAACATGACTGCGCATCAGTGCACAAAGCAAGGTCCATAAAGACATGGATGAGCGAGTTTGGGGTGTAGGAACTTGACTGGCATTCACAGAGTCCTTACCTCAACCCGATAGAACACCTTATTGATGAATTAGAGCGGAGACTGTGAGCCAGGCCTTCTAATCCAACATCAGCGTCTGACCTCACAAATGTGCTTCTGGAAGAATGGTGAAACCTTCCCATAGACACTCCTAAACCTTGTGGACAGCCTTCCCAGAAGAGTTGAAACTGTTGTAGCTACAAAAAGGGGGCCAACTCATTATTGAACCCTACGGACTAAGACTGGGATGACATTAAAGTTCATGTGAGTGTAAAGGCAGGCGTCCCAATACTTTTGACAATATAGTGTACATATACTGTATTAGGGCCAATTTAGACAGGAGCCAGTTAACAGCTGATAGTAGCAGCACATAAAAGCAGGCACCAACAGTTTTCTGCATAATAATCCATATTTAACATTTTTTTATTTATTACAGCTATTTATATAGAGCAAATAGTTTACACAGTACATTCTCTTCAGTTCTTGCTCTCAAGAAGCTTACAATCTAGGGTCCCTATTTAACATGCATACATACTAGGGCTCACGGACGAAACCACCAGGGTCGCAACAGTCGCACTTGTGACTGGGCCCTGGCATTCTGCCAGTGTCGGGGAGCCCCAGTGGGCTTGCCAGTCGCACGGCTCTGAGCTGAGAGTGTCTCTCTCATGGAACAGCACAGAGCCGGCACTAACACTTCTCTCTCCCCCTCCATCCACTCTTGTGTGGGATGAGATAGGAGACAGCCAATCTGCTCCCCCTTCTCCCCCCCTCTCCTGTGTGTGTACCGTGGGAAATGTGAGCTTGTTAGCTTCACACTTGACTTCCCGCTGCACACACACACACATACTGTGCGAGAGAGGACGAAGAGGGACAGAGAACTGTCAGTGCTGGCTCTGAGCTGTATGAGAGAGACATTCTCAGCTCAGAGCCGTGCTGAGAAGGCAGACAGCACTGATGAGCACTGATAGGCTGCACTGATGATCACTGACAGGCTGCACTGATGGGCTGCACTGATGAGCTCTGATAGGCTGCACTGATGAGTACTGGTAGGCTGCATTGATGAGCACTGACAGGCTACACTGATGAGCACTCATAGGAGGTACTAATGAGTACTGATAGGAGGCAAAATGGGCAATGATAGGCTGCACTGATGAGCACTGATAGGAGGCACTAATGGGCACTGATAGGAGGCACTAATGGGCACTGATAGGAGACACCGATGGGCACTGATAGGAGGCAAAAATGGGCACTGATAGGCTGCACTGATGAGCACTGATAGGAGGCATTAATGCATACTGATAGGAGGCAAAAATGGGCACTGATAGGCTTCACTGATGAGCATTGATAGAAGGTACTAATGCGCACTGATAGAAGGCACTAATGGGCACTGATAGAAGACAAAACTGGGCACTGATAGGCTGCACTGATGAGCACTGATAGGCTGCGCTGCCACTTATATACACTGATAGGAGGCACTGATGGGCACTGATAGGACAAACCAAAAGGAAGGCTGCGCCAGGTATAGGACAGGTGTGCCAAATAATTGGTTGAGTGAGGTGCTTGTCCTGTCGCTGCAGCAGCAAATCCGTGTAGAGAAAGAGGAACGGCTGCACACTCAGCTCAATGCAAATGTAGTTTATTGATGGAAGGTCATAAAAGCAAACATAAACAGCACAGGCACAGGTAAGGTAACGCGTTTCACACGATCAACATGCTTCGTCACAACCATGAAATGCACAAGAAACACTGGTATATATACAAAAACATCCTGATAGGCATAAGACACAATAATTGAATAATACAGCCCAGGTGTGGTAATCACCGCTATTAACCAGTGGATGTAGCGCTCTTTTCTCATTACTTCAAAATGCGTCTTCTGTAGTCTCCAATGCAGGAACCCCCCCCCCCCACTGCAAAGCAGACACACATACAGATATATTACATTGCCAAACGATAAACATAGTCATCATACCACCGTATAAAATGTTTACATGCAGGGAGAGAATATAATCACAGAAGAAAAAACGAAAAATGAAAAAATATATTTTTTTCAGCTTTGATGGCTCTTTCTATCTCAAGAGGTGTGGAGCATCAATGGGGGCCTGTTTCTTGCCATCCCTGGCTTACTTATACATGGGGTGGTGGGAGGGGACACACTAATGAATTGAATCTCCACTTCACTGGGCTGATGAGTAGTGAGTCGGTTTATGGATGTAGTGTTATCTCATAAAGGGGAACACATTTTTTTCCAGTCTTTAGAGGAAGCCTCTCTCTGGGAACACCCTTTTCCGTGCGGATTCGGGGCATACCAGACATGTCATTCGGGATATCCCCGTTGGGCAGTTTTTGAGATTGGGTAGGGTCTGCACGGAGCATGAGGATTTCCAACGGGAGAAGTCTGGGATGTTTGACAGGTTCTGTAAGCAGGGCTATCCTGAGGGCACACTCCGCAGGGCTATTGTGAAAGTGAAGGGGGCCTCGAGGGATGCCCTGTTGCGGAGCAAATGGAGTCCCGATATGGCTTCTCCCCGCACTCCTATTTTTTCCACTGCCTTCAGTTTGGAGTACACAAAAGTTAAACGAATAGTTGAGCGCCATTTACCTCTGCTATATGATGATGAACGGTATTACAATGTGTTGAGGCAGGGGTTTAAGGCTGTGGCGAGGAGGGCACCCACTTTGGCTAATAGGTTATCTCCTAGCGAGTTTGTGTCCCTTGTCCCCATCAAGACGTGGTTGCATTTCACAGGTCTATAGAAATGCAGAATAGAGGGCTGCCCTTGTTGTCCCAGGGCCATTGTTGGTGATGTGTTTCGCTCGTATGTGACCACTGGGACATTTAAGATCAAAAAATGTGTGAACTGTAACACAAAACACATCATTTACTTGATTACCTGCAAAGCATGTGCCATCCACTATATTGGTAGAACAACCCAGAGACTCCGTGATCGCTTGTATGATCACCTCCGGGCATAGGTGTGCGCAGCCTATTGCATTAGGGTGTGCACCACAAAGCGCAAACAAACACGAGTGTGTGTGTATATATGTCAGAGGGGCAGAGATCGGTGTCGGTAGTTTATTTTTATTTTATTTTATTTGTTTTTTACAATTTTTTTTAATTATTTTTTGCAATATTATATTTTTTTTTTTTTTTTTTACAATTTTTTTAGGAGCCCTGCTGGGGGGCTTTGATGAAATATCAGGGGTCTAAACACGTCTCACTTTTGAGACAGAGAAAGGGACTGAGGACAGAGATTCCCCCAGTCCCTTTCTCTGCAGCCAGGCAGCAGGGGGAATCTGCACAGTACAGGGTGATTAGGGTGTGCCCGGGCACACCTGCCACCCTATGTGCGCACGCCTATGCCTCTGGGACATTAACAAGGAACATGGCACAAATGTCGCTTGGCACTTTAATCAGGTACATGGGGGTGATACCTACCTCTTGCAGATACAAGGTATTGAACAAGTCAGGAAGCCCAGGAGGGGAGGTGACAGTTTTGGCAGGCTCTCCAAGAGCGAAGTGGTTTGGATATTTACTTTGCGAATGAGAATGCCCGAAGGGTTAAACTTTGAGTGGAACCTTACCCACTTTTATGAGTAACCTTTTTCTTTGAGTGTCTTTTTTGTTCCATTTCATTCCAGTGATGTCCAATTGCTCTTTTGGCCCACTCTCTCTTTTTTGGATAGTTGATTCATATCTACATTTTTATGAATGTATTAACGCTTGTAATTATATTGATTTACACTTTTCATTTTTGATTTTTTTCATTATTATTATTTTTTATTTATTTTTCATTATTTTTCTATTTTTTGTTTTTCATCATCATATTGTTTATTCCCATTTTTTATTTATTTATTTATTTATTTATTTATTTCATTTTTTGTATATTTATACTTTCATAATAATGAACATTCAATAGTTTGGGCCATTTAAATATGCTGTTGAGGGTTCTGTCAGTATCTGTTTTTATGCTTTTTTGTGTTTTTACTACAGAAGACGCATTTTGAAGTAATGAGAAAAGAGCGCTACATCCACTGGTTAATAGCGGTGATTACCACACCTGGGTTGTATTATTCAATGAATTTGTCTTATGCCTATCAGGATGTTTTTGTATATATACCAGTGTTTCTTGTGCATTTCATGGTTGTGACGAAGCACGTTAATCGTGTGAAATGCGTTACCTTACCTGTGCTGTTTATGTTTGCTTTTATGACCTTCCATCAATAAACTACATTTGCATTGAGCTGAGTGTGCAGCTGTTCCTCTTTCTCTACATGGGCACTGATAGGAGGCACTGATGGGCACCAATAGGAGGCAAAATTGGGCACTGATAGGTGGAAAAAAAGGACACTGATAGGAGGCACTAAAGGGTACTGATAGGAGGCAAAACTGGGCACTGATAGGCTGCATTGATGAGCACTGATAGGCTGCACTGATATGCACTGTTAAGAGGCACTAATGGGCACTAATAGGAGGAACTAATGGGCACTGATGGGAAGCAAACCTGGGCACTGATAGGCAGCACTGATAGGAGGCATTAATGAGCACTGATAGGAGGCACTGATGAGCACTAATAGGCTGCACTGGTGAGCAATGATAGGAGGCACTAATGGGCACTTATAGGAGGCAAAAATGGGCACTGATAGGCTGTATTGATGAGCAGTGATAGGAGGCACTGATGAGCAGTGATCAGAGGCACTAATGGGCATTGATGAGCACTGATAGGAAGAACTCATAGGTTGCACTGATGAGCACTGATAGGCAGAACTCAAGCAGCATTGATGCTCACTGATAGGTGGCATTGATGAGCACTAATAGGCAGAACTCATAGGCAGCATTGATGAGCACTGATATGCAGCACTGATGGACATTGAGCACTGATAGATGGCACTAATAGATACTTATAGGTGGCATTGATGAGCACTGATAGGTGGCACTGATGGGCGCTGATAGGCAGCATTGATGAGCACTGATAGATGGCACTGATGGGCAGCATTGAAGAGCACTGATAGGTGGCTCGGATGGAAGGGGGGCCCATCATGGTTTCTTGCATCGGGGCCCTGAAGGTTCTAGTTACGCCGCTGCTAGGGCCAGTTTGTATGGGAGGAAAAACATGCAAGCATAGTGAGAACATGCAAACTCCATCCAGATATTGTCCTGACCAGAATATGAACCAAGGAGCCCTGTTCTCAGAGAAACAAGTGCTCACCACTAAGCTACTGTGCCAAGAGATTTAATGTAAGCTCTGTCCCACCTGCAAGCATTGTGAACATTTCTATTGATTAGAGAAGTTTAGTGCTTTCTTTGAAGGAAAGCTGGAAGGGAGGTGGGCAGATTTAGTATCCCAGGTTCTGTGGGGCTAAAGGCATTTTCGAAGATGGAAAAACACACACAGCCATCTATTGGTGCATGCTTTATGTCCAGGTTTTGTTAGGTTATATAAAAGTATACTTTGACTTAGTCCAGTGGTCGCCAAACATTCTAAATGAAGGACCAGTTTACTGTTCTCCAGACTTTGGAGGGAGGGCATATTGTGGCCAGTGTGGCTAGAAAATATCCTGGATTTAGTGGTAATAAACATTGCCACAGGCTTTGTGGTCAGTGAGAGTATAGAAATGACATAGCACCTGTGGACAGCAGAAGGAATAGTGCCCCATCATTGAGACTATGTTGGATGAATAGTGCCCCATCATTGAGACTGTGTTGGAGGAATAGTGCCCCATCATTGAGACTGTGTTGGAGGAATAGTGCCCCATCATTGAGACTGTGTTGGAGGAATAGTGCCCCATCATTGAGACTGTGTTGGAGGAATAATGTCCTAACGTTGGTGTCAGTGGCAGGAATTATGCTCCCATATAGGTTCAGTAGGAAGAATAATTCCCCAGGGGCCGGATAAAGGCTAGCAAAGGGCAGAATTTGGCCCACGGGCCGCAGTTTGGAGACCACTGACTTAGTCAATGGCAAACATGGTACAACATTATTTTATGACACAGAAAATTAAAACAGTAATGTTGAATTGTAAGGCTCGGTTCAAATGACTGCAACCCCAAAATCTTGTAACTCCCAGTGTGAATTTGCAGTGCAGTGCAGTGCAGTAGGGTCCCTTGTATCATACATTTCAGGGTGCTCACGCACAAGCCAGATCAGTTCTTCTTTGTCAAGAACTTCCCTCAGTCTCCTGGAAGCCATCTTTCCTGCATTGGGAACACAGCTGGCTAGGTACACAATGGACTTTGGGAGGGGACAATGCTTGGGAAGAGATTTTGAGCTGCAGGGCTTTCTGGGCCACAAACACGCGGCAGACAATAGACTGGGAGTGGAGTATAGGGTACAAAAAAACCCGGATCATACCATAGCCAAAGTCGCACTGATAAGACAAAGATACAACTTCCTTGCGACTTTTGTGGTTTTAACATTGCAGTCTATGACACTCAAGTCGCGCCAAAGATGCAGCAAAGTAGTGGAGGAACTTTTTTTTAGTCACTGCAATTTGAGTTGCAACGATGATGACGGCACCCATTGAAATGAATGTGTTTTGAATTGTCATGCAACTTTCTGTGTCACAAGTCACAGGAGTGTTAACTGGGGCTAAAGGAATAGTTTTTTGTGCAGACTATATGATGTAAAGTAAACTAGAATATACACATTTCCCCTTATGTGGATGCTATATATGGCTGGCTGTGAAGCTAAACTCCAAGCTAAATACATACATATGGGGAAATTTACTAAAACTGGTGCACTTAGAATCTGGTGCAGCTGTGCATGGTAGCCAATTAGCTTCCAACTTCAGACCGTTCAATTAAGTTTTTCGACAATAAGGCCTCATACCCACGGGCGTTTTTGGGCGTTTTTTTGCAGCTCTCCATGCTATTCAATGGCCCCCTAAAAATGCAGACATTTTTGAGCAGTAGAGGGCGTCGGCGTTAGTGAGCTGTAACTAGAACGCGGGACCAGAGCGCTCCGAGGCTGTAGCATTTTGGCGTTTTTGACGCTCACTAACGCTCACTAATGCCGATGCTAAAACCGCAAAAAAAAAAAAACGCAGATTTTTCCCTGGCTTTGGGCACGACGTTTTGCTCATTTCTTTTTCATACGCTTGTGTGTATGAGGCCTAAAACTTTGAAGCTGATTGGTTTCTATGCACAACTGCACCAGATTTTACATGCAGTTTTAGCAAATAACCCCCCTATACTGTCCAATCACATGCTAAGGTGGGTTTTATCCATAACTGGATTAAAAGGTGGAGTTTTATATCTGCCTGGAGTTTTGCTAAGGTCCCTTCAAACAAATAGGGGTGCAAAAGTTTTGTGTGTATTTACGGAAAACATTGTCCCTTATCCCGTAAATGAGAGGACTGATGAACCGTGGAAGACACATAAAGAAGAAGAAGTTGACTGATGGAACAAAGGCATAGTTGTTTCTCAGGTATAAGTCTGTGAAGGTGGAGGAGAAGGACATCATGCACAAGAAAAGCTGAAATGCGTGGAGCAGGACTGTTTTCCCAGCCTTGAAGGCAGAAGACTTGCTGGAGCTTATTTTGAGGGCAACCATCATGACCTTGATATAGGTGTACAAGATTATGAGTCCCACCATGGAGAAGCTGAGGATGAGGACCAGAGATCTTATGGTGCTTTGTACCTGGTTCTTTGAAAAAGAGAGCCAGTTACATATCATATAGAGAGAGTAAAAGTCTCTGCTAACGGAGAAATTCATAGCGATAAAGTCAACAGCAATGGGGACTAACCCCAAAGCCCACATTAGAACAATCATATAATTACACCAGCGGGCATTGCAAGTCTCACCATGTCTTAACGGGTAACAGATTGCTATATAACGCTCTACTGACATAATAGCCAGGTTGTAAGGCGTGACCCGAAAGGAGGACGTTGTAAAGGTACTTAAGGCATAGCACACTGGTACTGGCATATAGAAAAGGTAAACAGAAGAGACAAACATAAAAAAAGAAATCAGCAGATACAACGTATCATTGACAAGCATATGAAAAAAAAGCACATAACGGGCCATTTCTTGTAGATGCGGAGAGGTGAGGTAGACGTGGAGGATCGCGGCCAACCAGTGGTAGAAAACTGTGAAAGATAGCACAATCAGCACCAAGACTGTCACCCTTATAATTTCTGTCGCATTATCAAGAATGGGTCCTTGAGTTACATTACTGTAAATGGTAGAGAGGTTGACCATGTCTCTGTGCTTGCAGATCTTCTTCTGTCCTTCAGGCCTAAAAAGAGTAAAAGGATTAATGTAAAATGTAAAGTGATAGCTTGTAATGCTTAACTCTACATAAATTATAATCATTTTTCAGATACATGAGCTGATGAGATTATTTCAAAGTCAACCGGTCATGAGATTCAGATAAAATACAGGGAGCTGAGATTTATGCAGTTCTACCACACAGCACAGTTCTGCGTGACCGGGCAGGAGACCTGATTTTTCTCTGCTACTGATAAATGAGTCATACTGATCTTGTCCTCCAGCCTGTGACTGGACCGAGGAAGGAGAAAGCAAACTGATATCAGCACTCAGCTATTCATCTCCTATCAGCATGTTCTTTCCATTACAGCACACCAGATTGGCTTCTTATGCTTTTTCCACATCACCCTCTTTGAGCTTAGGTTGTCCTGAGACAATGGTTGAGCAAATTAGGTAGGGCAGGGCCAAATACAAAATGCTGTCTAAGGCCTCATATACACGGACGTTTTTTGACGCCGACATTTTCTGGCGTTTTTTGCAGCTCTCCATGTTAGTCAATGGCCCCATAAAAACGCCAACGTTTTTGAGCTGTAGAAGGCGTCGGTGTTAGTGAGCTGAAACTAGAAACCATGGCCAGCGCGTTCTGAGGCTGTAACGTTTGGGCGTTTTTTGACACCGACGCGAAAAACGCTCACTAACGCCGTATCGGCATTTTTTGACGCCAACGTTTTTAGGTTGAAAAATAGCAGAGGGCTCATTTTTTTTAAAAAAACGCCTATTGACGCTGACGCTCACTAACGCTCACTAACGCCGATATATAACGCCGAAAAACGCTGATTTTTTTTCCCTGACGTCGGGCCCGACGGTTTGTTTATTTTTCAAGAAACGTCCGTGTGTATGAGGCCTAATACTTGCTACAGCTGTGATGCACAGCATGTGTGCAGCTGCAACTTTATGGACCTTGCTTTGTGCACTGGTCCAAATCATTTTGCGGAGGGGGAATTATGGTGTGGGTT